>RJWJ010000436.1:0-240294 GCA_004363605.1 Indri indri | reverse complement strand
AAAAAAAAAAAAAAAAAAAAAGAAAAGAAAAATTACTGAAGGACATGAAGGGGGATGGTCAGTGTGATTGGGCCCCCGTGTTTGCTAACTGACGCTTATTGGACTTAGGCCCCTGGTCTTCCACAGAGACCAGGAAACTGGGAGACAGGAGCACTGCTTTTCCTGACGACTGCATTTCAAAGTGATGGCTCTAAGGTCCTTGAGAAAGACATTTCTGAGTTGTAGAAGATACATCACAAAGAGGAAGAGGAAGGATTTACAATGGCAAGTTGCTCAAAGTAAACGCTGCTAAGAAAAAAGAGGTCAGGGGCTACAGTCAGGTTTTGGAACAAACAGTAAATTCTGTTGACAGCACTGAGCTTGCTCAGGCAGAAACTTAAAACTAGGGTTGTCATCCTAGGGGTGTGGCCTTGAGCTGTTAGAAACTATGTTAGTGTTTGTTCAAGCCTCTCGGTGTTGCAGGTAGACGAAATAATTTATGCTGAGTCTGCATTCTCATAAGCCAAGGTTGAGGCCTATTTGAGAAGAGGGCTCGGAGGAGCCAGAACCAAGTGTGGTCAAGGATAGAGCCTTTGTCAGTGTCAATGACACTTCCACTGCCCTGACAGTCAGAAAGTTGATTAAAATATTTTCCCAAATTTCTCCCTGCAGTTTAAGCCTATTTCTTTCCATTCAGCACTGTGGCTGGAAGTTGGCTCATGTTCTATTCATTATGGCTCTTCATGTATTTATAATCAGGCATTTCACTTTAAAATGTAGTCATCAGGAAAAACAGTGCTCCTGTCTCCCTGTTTCCTGGTCTCCGTGACAGGCTAGGGACCTAACTTTCCCAAACTGGATTTTAAGTTGTTTGAAGAAACAGCCCATGTATTATATCTTTAAAAAAATCTTCCATTGTACCTTGTAAAGCAGCTGACTTGATAATCATTCACTGACCCAAATCCCAGACTACATTCCATTTTCAGTGGTGCTAACCAACATTCTAGGGCCCATATCCTATTTCGGTAACCATCTCTGTAACTTCCTTCCTGAACCTTCTTTAAATATGGACAGTCAAAATAAGGCTTGCCCATTCACTTCTCTATATTTCATGAACATGCTCTCTTCAGAAAGGTCCCCCCAAATCGAATTCATCAAACTTCTACCAGCTGTAGGTCCTGAGTGCTGGGGAGGAAAAGACCAGCAGGCCAAGGTTCCTGCTCTCAAATAGACTGGTCAGGGACACTGATAAGTAAATCGATGACTCCAGTATTTAGTGAGAAGCCGTGTGACACAGGTGTGTGGACAAGAGAGGGACCCCAATTTAGTTTGGGTGGGAAATGTTAAGAGAAAGTCTCCCAGAAGAGACAATACCAGCTGAGTTTTGGTTCCCTAGAAGCAGAGCCTGAGAGTGTTAACAAACCTACAAGGGGGTTCAATGTTGCCCGCCACACAGAAAGCCAATTACTGAGACAATGAGGATTGTCAAGGAGGAAAGGATTTATTGCAAAAGCTGTGTCTTCTGGGAGGGGGAGGTTATGAACTGCCTTAAATCTGCCTCCCCAACCAACAGGGTCAGGAGGTTTTTCTGGAGGCAAAATGACTAATGCACGAGGGAAGTGAGCATCATTACGTGTTTGGGGTGGAGTGCAGGGCACGCAAGTGCAGTGAGAAATCCTACTAGTACATACGTTCCATGATCAAAAAATGGTGGATAAATGACACCGAGGGCAGGAATTGTAGTATTTTAATGAGCTAGGGATTAATATTGGTCATCCTTTCAGCCTTGTGCTCAGGCTCATTGGGTCTTTGGGCATGGTCTGTTGTGGAGTATCGCTTATCTTGTCTTCTCCAGACAAAGAGGTGGTGTGAGGCTTTGTAGTCATTTCGTGGCTGCAAGGAAGTTCCACTGTTTTGGGGAAAGAAACTCAAAAGAGAATTCATCTGTGCAACAGAAAGTTACAAAGTTCTGGTCAGCAAATCATACCAGCCTGGGAACTTGAAACATAAGAGAACTAAAAACAAACAAACAAACAAACAAACAAAAAACTATAAAAAATGTTTTCTTGGTTATGGAGCCACTTACAAGAGGAGAAATCTTGTGTGAGTGATTTATTACGGAAGACCTCTCAGAAGAAACCTGTAAAGAAATGAGGGAAGCGAGCTAGAGAAGGGGGACGGGCGAGGCAAAGAAGTCTAGCCTCAGCCTGATCCGAGGGGAGATCCGAGTGTGAGCTGCACCGCAGAGCTGTCCCACCATGAGTCAAGGAGGCCAGACTTTGGTACTCCTCATCAGTCAGTCGTTGGCTGTAGGCTGCTCCTGGGGAAGGGTGCCTAATCTCCTACATATTTCTGGGAGAGGAGGCTCCTGTTGGCAGAGGGTGAGTCTCTGAAGAAGCATGTAACTAGAAGTTGTTAGAAGCCAACACTCACAGCAGCTGGGGGAGAGGTGTACCTGCCCAGCTAACGGAGATCTGGGCGGGACACCACCAGCCTCTAATATAATATTTGAAGTGACTCTTGAAAGGGCAGGGCAGTCAAAGTTAATTATATGGGATATATGGGAGGGGGAATGGTAGGGCATTCTAGGGCAAAGTTACAGAGGGAAGAGAGAACATGATGCATTTGGAAAGAGCAAGTGGATTGATAGAGGTGGGATAGAACATCAGATTTTTTGAAGGGTACGTGTGTGTGGCAGCAGTTCATATCAGAGGGCGAGGACCCCTTCCCCGTCTTGGGTAATTGATGTCTACCCTTCCCTCACCTTGCAGGAGACTGGAGCTATAGTCACTGGAGGAACCTAACTGAGGATGGATGAGAACTCCAACCAGGATATACAAGAGGATGCCCAGTGACGTTTGGGTGGCTCCAATTCACAAGGCTGTATTAGTTTCTCCTCCAGTAGTAGGAGATATTTATCAAATCTTCTCCGGCCCACTTGATTTGTTCACCTGCAGTCAAATGCCTCAGAAGCCCCAGTACAGCCTTCTGTTGCTCTGCGATGGTTTGCATGGTCTGTCACTATCACCAGAGGCCGTTAGCTGGTCTGGCCCTGAATCCGTCTTCTTCTGGCCAAATTGGTTGCTCAGGAACTTGAGTCCTGCCTGGTGTTCACAAATTGATAAATTGATATTTTTGTTCTGTTTTTCTCCTTTCTTGAGAAGTTATTTCCTTTTGCAAAGATGGGCATGGTTGTAGCCTTTTCCTCCCTCTGGGACCTCAGTCTTTCACATGTTTTCAAAAATAATAGCTAAGTGTTTTGCAATAACACTTGTCAATTTCTTGTTTCCCACTTTCCTGGCTTGAATATATCCATCTTCAAACAACTCATCCTCTACGGAGTTTAACTGACACACACTTTTCTACCCATAGGAGGTGATACTTGTTTTGGTTTGTGATTATAGTTAAATCTTTTGTAAATGCATTAATGAAGTTGCACAAACCAAGGATCTACTCTAAAGCTAACCCTTAAAGGTGCCAAAAGATTATAAAGAGCCTTTGTTGCAATATTGTGTTTGTGTACACCCAAATGTGATTGCATGTGACCAAACTAATGTGTGGTTGAAAACAGGCATAAAGTAATAGGTCAGTAAGTGCAAAATTACAAAACAAATCTGAACCCAAAAGATGTCTTACATAAGCAGCATATCCTTCTTCATTTTTCTAGTAACCAAAATAATTTTTTTGTATTCTCAGGAACAGTTTTGATTTTCATTTTCACTTTGAGTGGTACTCCCGTGTACTTTTTAGCATCATATGCATTCATTCATTCATTCCATAAATATCTCATCTTGTGTAGCAGCCACTGTAAGGTGCTGGAAATACAACAATGGACAAGGCAGTCAGGGTCCCAGCTCTCATGGATCTCACAATTTGGAAAGAGAAACAGACCTTGAGCACATCATTTTAATAATGTTTATGTAATTACAGTTGAGACAGTTCTAAGAAATAAGAATACAGTAGTGCTCTGAGTATCTATTGCTGCATATCAAACCATCCCAAAACTTAGTCTTAAAACAATGACAACAGACTGCATAATATTGATGAGCACTCAACCAGGATGGCTCATCCCTGCTCAGCTCAGCATTGGCGAGGGTGGCTCAAAAGCAGGGCACTGGAATCATTTGAAGGAAAATTCACTCACCTGTCTGGTGGTTAACGAGGGCTGACAGCTGACACCTCAGCTGGAGCTATCTCATAGAACACATATACGTGGCCGCACCATGTGGCCTGGGCTTCCCCACAGCATGGCGGCCAAGTTCCCAGGGTGTGTGTCCTGAGAAGGAGCAGGGTAGAAGTCATAATCCTTTATCACCTAGACTCAAAGTTACCCATCACCGCTTCTGCCACATTCTAGTCGATATTACAGTCACGAAGTCCTGCACAAATTAAAAGGGAGGGTAAATAGTTGCCACCTCTTGATAAGGGAATAATAAAGTCTTGGAATGGCACGTAGGATCAGAACTATGGCTGTGGTGATTTTCAGAAAATACAATTTCTCACAAGTGGCTAGAAGGAGGCTAAGACCTTATTAGAAGGAACCAAGAAGGGGTTTTTAAGCTGGGACCTGGAGGATGGGTGAGAGACAGTTCAAGAGGAAAGGAGTGGGGGAGGAGAGGAATATTCTAGACAGTGGGTCCTGGCTCAGAAGGAGCTGGGCTATAGAAAGAACTGAAAGGAAGCCAGTGCCGCTGCAGCATTCATAATAAAATGGATGAGCAACGGTTCATAATAAAAAACTTGCCACAAATTAAAAGTGCTCAGTAGGGGCCCTCAAGGTGTTTAACCAGCCTATACTTAGCCTCTTGGTTATCTATTGCTGTGTAACAAGTCATCTCAAACTTCCTGGCACACAAGGGCAACATCATTTATTATCATTTTCTCTCATGGTTCTAGATTGACTGGGTCAGCCAGATACCCCTCACTTGGGGTGTCTCACATGGCTGTAGTCGGATGGTGGCTGGGGCTGGGGTCACCTCAATGCCTTCCTCACTCATGTTTGGTACCTGGACTGGGAAGACTCAGATAGCTGGGGCTGGAACAGCTGTGGCCGTTCATGCATCTCTTGCTCTAACTCTCTGGTTTCTCCATGTGGTCCCCCCAGCACAGCGAGCGGCCCCTGGGCAGTCAGATGTCTTAGAGGGCGGTTGATGACTTTCAGTGCAAGTATCCCAAGACAAACCAGAAGTTGCATGGCCTTTTCTAACCTAGACTTGGAAGTCAGGCAGTGTCACTGTTGTCACATGTTGTTCATTCTGATGGTCACAAAAGGCCACCCATTGTCCTGGGGAAGGGACATAGGTGAAAGGTGTGTCAAGGAACTTTCAGATGCATTTTAAAACCACCACACCTAGGGTGACCACACAACCCACTGTCCAAGGCAAGGCACTTTCGAGAGTCAAGGCGGGTACTTTTCAAGCATTAACTAGGATTGTCCTTGGTAAACCAAGACACATGGCCACCCCTCCTGCAGTGTCCACACAATTGAGAGCACCAAGCTCTCTTATAGTCTTTTTCTGACATTCATGGCGTCATTTTTAAACATGTCCTTTATTCACTGAAATTCATTTCTTAAAATTTATTTTCCGTTTCTTGATAATTTCTTGCTTTTAGATCATGCATGTTATCTTGAGGTTGCTTTTTCATAACGAATCTGGAACTTGGGAGCTACAAATCTTGTCCCACGGTATCTTTCATGCGAACTGGGACGCTGCTGGCATTGTGGACATACATGCTTAGGACGCCTTCTCTCTCAGATGCGAGAAACCTAAGAAATGGAAGAAATTGCTTCAAGCAATGCTTTTTAAAACCTCACTTTTTGGCTAAGTGGTAAAAAAACACAGTGATGACTCATCAGTTGAAATCAAATACTTCATCCCAAAAAAGTGTTTTTATAAGAAGTGGGTGTTTTTTTCTTTCCCTAAAGGCAGGCTGCAAAATATTTGGTGCTTCTCTCTTCTGAGTAATATATTCCACCTCAGTGGAAAGCGACAGTTTCAGACTAAAGCCAGTAACTTTATTTTCAGGTACCATGTACCGTACATGGTACTCCCTTATCCAAGGGTCTGCTTGTGCCCACAGCCCTAAGGGGAGCTCAGCCATCAGGCCCTTCACGCCAACACAGTCCTCCTTTCCCTCCCTTCCCTTTGGCCAGCAGTAACCTGTTTTTCTGAAGACCCTGGAGAAATAAATGCCTAGATAGAGCATTTGGCAATAGCGTTCAGGTGTAAATAAGCACAGCAGGTCTGTTGTCCTTCAAAAGTCCAGCCACAGTCAATCCTTCTCTCCCGATCCTAGATCTTCACTCAGGAGGCTTTATTCTTTTAGGCTCTCCACCACAAAACATTTTCTTTCCTTTGTTTCTTTCCTAAGACTCTAGGACTCTGGAAAAAAAAAGCAATGTGATTAATTTCTGATCCATAAATGCAAACATCCCATCCCATTCCATTCCATTTGTCTTCTGGAAGCTTCCACAAATATCTTCTTGCTGGAAAACAAAAATACAAAACTTGTACTCATTTCTGTTCCAGATTGAAATACACAGGAAACTTTTATGAGTCCTGGGCTATGGTCTGGGCTTCATGAATTAAGAATATATTTGAGATACGACAAGAATTAAGACTAGGAAAGCAAAGGAAAACAGTTAAAAGAGCTACTAAGGGTGGAAACAGCAGCACCCAACAGCTGCTCAGAACAAAAGGGGGATTGGACTTAGGGTAAGCAACTGCTATGGATTGAACAGTGCTTCCCCACAAATTCATATGTTGAAGCCCTAACCCCAGTGCAATTGCATTTTGAGATAGGGCCTTTGGGAAATAATTAGGTTAAGATAAAGTCATAAGGGTGAGGCCCTCATGCTGGGATTAGTGCCCTTATAATAAGAGACACCAGAGCACATACTCCACTGCCTGGCATGTGAGGACATGGTAAGAAGGCTTCTGTCTACAAACCAGGAAGAGAGTTCTCACAAGAACCTGAATATACTGGCACCTTGATTCTGGACTTCTAGCCCAGGGCACAATTCCTATTCCTCTCACAGGCTCTAGGTCCTCCCTCTCCGTGCACCCCAGTGGTATCGCATTAATTGTTCAAGTTCCTTTCTGTCCTTGCTGAGCCTCCATACCCCACACTGCTTCCAATCTTGCTGTGCTGGCTTGCACTGAACACCTGGCGGTGAGGGTCGGGGGATGGACAGTTAATGTCTTCATGGAGTCTCCTCCCCAGGTCTCTTCTGTCTTCAAGAAAAAAAATTATCCAAAAGTTGGAAAAAAGGCAAAAAGATGCATGACCTTCATTGTGAAGCCTGCCCTAGAGTCATTCCACTTTCTAGAAGAATTACTATGTATTCCTGATTCAATATTTTATAACTCTTTAAGGTTAGCTGTTAATTTGTTGAAAACCATTAAGATACAAATGGTGATTTTTATCCGGTGTGAATAACTTTTTGTCCTATAGAGATAAAAATGGCTTCTGTTTAGTAGAGACAATAACCCTAAAGGTTACAGTTTTATTGCCCTAAAGAAAAACAACCAGTTTCGTATCTAACTTAAAGATCCTGTTCCACAATTTTTTCTTTTACTGACCACATGTACATCCATTTCTCTGGTATACTTGGTTCTTGGTTCTCTCATTAATGAGTTAAAATAGAATTTTGACATGCACTAATTACATATTTGTATGAGAATCATGTTTTTTGTTAAAACATTTTGGAAATTATACCTTTGGCAATTCCTCCCACTGCACGCCCATTTTTTTGTTCCCTTTGGACCTATACAAATATGGCTCTAAATCATAAGTCCTCTTCATCTTCTGTCCTTCAAACACAGAGAAAACCTGGCCCTTCCTCAGGGCTATGGTAAGTAGCACCTTTGGGTAAAACATTCTTTTAAAAGAGGAATGACTCAACTGCAGAGTTATAGATAGTAGAGAAATCTGGACAATAAGATGTCCAGCAATAGAAAACAGAAAATTTTGATACATTTACATTTCATATTATGCAGTTATAAGTATAATCATTGTAAAGATTATTACAGAAACACGGAAAATGCTCAAGCTAACATGTCGTGAAAAGAACAGTACATAAAATATGAACTAGAAGGAAGACAAACATGAAAATATGTTAGAAAGCTGTATTGTGTTTTTCTTTCCAAACTTATATTTAACATGGTTTTTGTCCTTTCAATGAAAAAAATAGGTAAAAAAGAAAGTTTAAAACTAGAGGAGTCAGAGCATTAATATTATGTAATATTGATGATATTCCACAGATAGTTACAACCAGCATGGTTATGAAACTGTGGTTGGGAGATTTCACTGAGTAACCATCCTGAAATCTCCCCATACTTCTCCATAATATCACCCCTCACCTCTGAAAACTCAGGAGCTCTGAGGTCACGACTCTTTCATGCTATGTGACCCCAACGAGGAAAGGCCAAGTCCTGTGATGACAGATGGAGCTTGGTGGGGTAGGACCTGAGGTGGGGGGGCTTCCAAAGGTGTGTGAGAGCCCATGAGACCCTGACTCTCCAACCCATGCACGGGGGTATTAGCAGCTCTGCCTGCAGCCTCCTGGGCAGGCTCTCAGGCTCCCTTGGGCTTGGGGGCTGTCACATTCCAACTGGCCATCCCCAGCTCACTGCCATGTCCTTGGTGCCAAACATTCCACCTGACTTACCCAAATCCACCCTTGAGCCAGAACAGCTGAATATGCAGCCACTAGACTCCAGGCTGGGGCTCCAGAGTCCTTACCCTGTGTTCCCTCCTCTCAGAGCAGCCACACCTGGCCATGGAGAGCCCTTCCCAACCATGGATGCGGCGCCTAGCTGTCCTTTTGAGGACAGAACTTTCCCTCCCCCTGCCCTCTTGGAGAAAACCACAAAAACAAAGCAGGAGCCAGCTTTGTTCCAAGGGGAATATTTTCACCCTGCTCCTACTTCATGAAGCTCTTTGGCCTGGAACACAGGCATTTATGAGGCTTCCCGGAGGTATCCATACAGCAGGACCAAGTACCTGCCAGCTCCAACCTCACTTGGAGTTGCTTTTGTTTCTCTGGCAGCTGATGTTTTTAAGCTGACTCATCTTCCGAGTGCATGTATTTACAAACAGACTTTACTGGTATCCCTTAAAAAACTTCTTCCTTCTGAGTCCCCAACTCATCTCTGTGCAGTGAGTCAGAGTCACATGTTGTTTTACATGTTGGTTCATCCTTTACTATTTTCTAATCACGGGTCTCAAGCATAAACTCCTGATGGGCAGGGACATATTTTGTATTTCTCTATAGCCCAGCAGCTCACCTACTGCCCTAAGCAGAATAAATATCTACTGACAAACAGGAAACAACCCAAATGTTCATCAGCAGAAGAATGGATAAATAAATTGTGGTTTATTTGTATAACAAAATACTACTTTTAGTACTTTTACTGCTACTCAGTAATAAAAAGGAATGAATCACTGACAGATGCAACAACATGAATGAACCTCAAAAATATTACACTGAGTAAAAGAAGCCAGACACAAAAGAGTACATACTGTATGATTTTGTTTGTATGAAGTTCTAGAACCAGCAATATTAATCTATGTGATGGAGGTCTGTTATGGCCTGAATGTTTGTACCTCCCCCAAATTCTTATGTTAAAGGCCTAACCCCTAGTGTGGCTGTATTGGAGATGCAGTCTCTAAGGAAGTAATTAAAGTTAAATGAGGTTGGGGCCCTAATACGATTAGTGCCCTTACAAGAAGAGACATCTGAGAGCTCACTCTCTCCGTTGGCATGCACTAGGAAAGGCCATGGGAGGACAAAGAGAGAAGACGGCCATCTGCCAGCCAGGTAGAGAGCCCTCTCCAGAAATTGAATTGGCCAGAACCTTGATCTCGTACTTCTATTTTAGCTTCCAGAACTAGGAGAAAATAAACTTCTGTTGGTTAAGCCACCCAGTCTATGGTACTTTGTCATGGTAACATGAGGAGACTAAGACAAGGTCAGAACAGTGATGTCTTAGTCAGTTCGGGCTGCTACGACAAAAATACCATGGACAACAAACATTTATTTCTCACAGTTCTGGAGGCTGGGAAGTTCCACATCAAGGCACAGGCAGATCCGGGCACTACTCCTGGTTTGTAGATGGCAGTTTTCCTGTTGAATCCTCATGTGGCAGAGAAAGAGAAAGAAAGAGGTGGGAGGAGGGAGAATGTTTGCTGGTCCCTTTCTCCATATAAGGACACTAATCCCATCATGGGGGCTCCACCCTCATGACCACCCTCATGACCTCATCCAAACCTAATTACTTCCCAAAGGCCCCTTCTCCAAAAACCATCAAATAGTCCATAGCAAGTGGTTATGTCAAGGGAGGTATTATTGACTAGGAAGGGAACTTTCTAGGGTATATGTTCTACACCACCATCTAGGGTGGTGATCACAGGGATATTTACACATATATGCAAAAAAGCATTGAGCTGTACACTTAAGATGTATGCCTTTTACTATATGTAAATTATACCTCAATAAAGAACTGGAAAAAAATGTCTGTTGGCAAGAATGATTATTTCTTCACCATGACTCATACCTCTCTAACTGATCAATTTGGGCTGAAGATTTATGAAGCACCCACTGTATACAGATTCTTACA
The DNA here is from genome assembly GCA_004363605.1 of Indri indri. Lineage (NCBI taxonomy): Eukaryota > Metazoa > Chordata > Mammalia > Primates > Indriidae > Indri > Indri indri. The sequence continues at coordinate 229,693 of RJWJ010000436.1, read as the reverse complement.
CTAATCATAGGTATGGCAACAGAGGGGGAAAAGCAGCAACAGCCTTGGTCCCTAGTGCTCAGGGAGCCTTTTTTAGCTCCAAAGACAGTATTTGGAAGTCCTCAAGTCACAGCCACTGAGCCAGAATGTACCAAATGCTAACAGCTCTAACAGCTCATTAAGAGACTTCTTGACACTGGGGAAGCCACATTAACTCCTTCATGTTTCCACTGATGTGGTTCTTGCCTGGTTCCATTGAGAACCAACTAGACACGAGATCTGCTCAGCTGCTGGCAAGAACCACCAGGTAAAACAAAAAGGAAATGGGAAAGCCAATGCAGAAAGTCTTAATAAGATTTTAAATTGTGCACTTCTGAACTTAAAGATGCCCTACACCCAAGCAAAAGAAGCTGAAAAGCAATTTACTCCCACATTTCAGCAGTTGACTTTTCTGCATTGTGCAGTATCAATGGAGTTATTAGCACCTTGGGACAAAAAATGAGAAATTTTCCCCAGGTGGTTTCCACTCCTTTCTTTCCAGGACTTTGGCAATGCTAATGAGATGCAACCAGACACCACCTCAGAAGCATTGTAAACTGAGGCAAGAGCTACCTGTTCCTTCCCAAGGAGAATGGACCATTTTCTTTGGTGACACCAGGGTCTTTGAAACCAAAAAACCCCAACAAACTCAAAAGTTTGTTTTCATAAAATCACTACATCCTACAAAAGGTAAATGCTTGGAATGTGTGCCACTTATCTTCCCTCCTGTGTCCTTAGCAGACATTGTTAATGGATCACAGCATTGTCGATCACTAAGCCCAGTTTCAGAGTCAACGATGTGCTAAGTCAGCTGGTGCTACCTTGTGGGAGCCAATTGCTAAATTTTCTTGTTAGCCAGTTGTGAAACACACCCATTAATAAAAATTAAATTATATAAACTTATACTTAAACGAATTATATTAAAGGTAATATGTCAAGTTTTAGCCTGAAACTGTCGGTTCTTGGTGCACCCATAGCCAAAGAATGACCAGACATGCCAAAGTTAGGCAAGCATGAAAATGAGGTTTATTGAGGAGAGAAAGACAGGATTATAGGGCAAGAGCAAGATATCGGTTTACATGGTACATATACTACAAATTACAACCAGACCCATTGTCATAGAAAGGAAGGCAAAAGGAAGGGCAAAGAGTGAGACTAGCTATGGTCTGCACCTTATTTTATAGTGTCCAGATAGGAACCTCTCTTGTGGTTCACAGGTCACCATGGAACCACTTTGATTGGACAGTTGGGAGTCACATGAGCCTTAACTATGGCTGTGGGTTCTAGGTCACTTTCTAGACTTTACAGTACCCATGTGGCTTGGCCTGTGGGCTAGAGAGTCCTCTGCATTCCTTTGCAGCTGGCGCGCCAAGTTCTGATTGGCAGATTTGTAGGGTATTTCCTCCTCCCCCAGGTATGGAGAATCAGGGTTGGGCAGGGCCAAGATGGGGGGGCAACAGCACCCACTTTTGTCCCTAGGAGACTCAGAATCCCTCACTATCTACCTAACATAATGTATACCCAAAATTCATCACTTCCTAAATATTTTATGTCTTACTATTTTTTAGAGTGGAAAGCTGGTAGGTAGGTGCTCACAGTGCAGGTGGAGAAAGATTGCTCACACAGATTAAGATACATAAGTAAAATTTATTTTACCCTTTAGAAGGATGGAGAGAATGAGAGAGAGAGAGAAAGAAAGAAAGGAGGGTAGGGAGAGCAGGGAGACGGCCTGGCACCCCGAAGAAAGAGAAGGGAAATCCCAGCAGCGAGGCCAAGCTGCTTGCTGCTCTTATGGGGACAAAGAGAAAAATAGTAATTAACAGGCAGTCTTGAGACGTCAAGTTGTCCATCTTTCTTGTTTCTTCTGTTCCTGGGGTGTGATTTTTTGCCCCAGAGATATGGTTTTGGGCAGGAAGCAAAGGCCTGGGCTTTATGCTCCTGCAGTACAGAGGGGAAGCTTCTCAGGAACACCTTTAGGCTATGGAAACAAATTCTAAAGCCAGTGAATTAGGGAAAGGTAAAGAGAAGGTTAGCATTTCCTGTCTGGTCTTTCTTCAGGTGTTTGTGAAAACAGAATCCCAGCAGGTTGCCTGCTAGCTTGGGAGAGAAACAGCCAGAGTAGGGAGAGCTCAAGATTGATCTTTAGCTGTTATTAGAAAATGGGGAGATTCAAGGCCACAATAGCACTGTTATCTGTGGCTCTGAGGTTATTTACATCTATGGTAACTGGAGATACCGTATAATGGTATACTACTCTACATCTTTTCACAACTATGTGTTCAGTGATACACGCTGGTAGCTTGAAATAGGTCACAAGGATGGTATTTACAGCATAGAAATTGGAAAATGCTACAAGTCAGGGCATCCCCCTATCTCCCCCTGAGAGCCAATTGTTAAACATTTACCAGCACACCACTGCTTCAGATGACAGTGATCTCAGAGGAGCAAAGCGTAACAGCTAATTCCTGCCATCTGTGGTGGAGCAGGGGTTGTTGGTCACCATGCCTTCCCACAAAAAACTTGGCATGCAAAGATGCAACTCTGAGCACTAGATCCAGCTATGCCTGAAGCCAGCCTGCTGTACTTGTTACCAATGCAAGACTTGCTTTGGGGCATCATTTTCCAGTTCTCACAAAGATACCATATGGACTACAACTTGGCCCCAGGGGGTACAGGTGATTGTTCTCTCTGGAGGCTTCTGGAAAGGTACCTGAAGAAATCAGCCAAGAATAATGGGCCAAGGTCAGTCAAAATCAGAAGCAAACACGGGGTGTTGCAGCTGCAGGGGCTAGGCAACAGGTGGGCACCAGGGAGACCATCAGACCTGAGAGGGGTGCAGGCAGCGGGGAGACTCCAGAGCTGATCTGCAAGTTCTTCCCACATGGCCTGGCCTGGCTGCTGGGGTCAGGGCAGGGGGCAGAGCCTCAAAGACAGGCAGAGAGCAGGCTGGGCTCCCGGAAAGCACAGTGGAGCTATTGTTCCCTCAATAGCAGGCAGGGAAGCACGGGAAGAAGAAAAGTCCCCACGATCTGGGCCAAATGGGGAAACCAGTCAGAGTGGCCTGAAGTTCTGCCTCCAGGGTCAGTAAATTCAAGCTGTTCCTTCCTCTCAGTTTTTTCCTTTTTCTTTTTCTCTTTCTTTTTTTTTTTTTTTTTTTTTTTTTGACTTAAAATCCACTTCTGCTCAAAATGCTCGAGCCTAATCCTTGCTATGCAGTAGAATTCCCTAGGAACCGCTCCTAAAATGCAGATTTGGAGCAACACCCCTTGGAAATTTGAGGAAGAGGTTCTGGAACCAGGCCTGGGCATTGGCCAGGCTTGTGAGTCCCTGAGGTAAAACTCTCCGTTTTATTGTTGGTTTTTCGCATAATGGCACCCCTGAAAAGGCAGCAGAAGCCACTTGCTGGGACAGAATGAAGGCGGAGGGGTGGCGTTGCGGCTGGGGCGGCAGGCAGGACTGGCTGCACAATTCGCGAGGCCCAAGGTGAAATGAAAACATGGGCCGCTTGTTCAAAAATTACCAAGGATTTCAAGCCAGTGACAGCAGAGCATTAAGCCAGGGCCCTCCTGAGCACGGGGCCTGTGTGACTACATAGGTCGCATGCCCAGGGGGCTGGCCCTGGTAGCAGGTCACCGTTGCCTGTGGGGATCTGTTATTATCTGAGTATTTATAATCCAAGGGCTGCCCACCTGATTTTCAAGGTCAAAGACTCCAGGTAAAAGGCAGTGAGGCTTGCAGGCCCCCGTCCTGACTCTGAAGGGGAGACACAGTCCTGGAGGGTCCAACACAGCAGATCTTTAGGGCTTAGTGAAGTTCCACTTTATCCCAGGCCCCTGAGGCTCCAGAGCCTTGGCTGGAACCCTGCTTGGACCTAAAATGGATGCAGAAAAGTCACAGGGAGATAGGAACAGGAGTGGCGGAAGAGGACCTCGAATTTGGCAGCCCAGCTGTATGGGAGACCACAAGCTGACCAGGTCAACATCCACAGAGGGCCACACCCTGCCCTGCCCAGAACCAGCCCCAAGTGTCTCAGGCCCGACTCTTTCTCATTGGTCAAGTCACCTCTTTCTAGTCTCTGATCCTGCCCTGAGGAGAAGCCGGACCAGTAGCGTGACCAACTCATCCCAGTTTGCTGGGACTTCCCCAGCTTTAGCAGTGAAAGCCCTGCGACCTGGTAAGCCCGGCAAGCCAGGGCAGCCTCTCCCCCACAAACCGGTCACAGCAGGTGTCCACAGGAGGACAGGTGTCCCTGTTCTGAAAGGGCTCAAGTCATTTCTGCGGGCGGGTGTCCCCCAAGGCTAATGGGCTAAGATCTAACACTCTGCTGCAGCAGGTCAACTCCCTCCCATCTCCAGGTCCATTTTCCGCAGTGCCCCCAGGACCTCACAGCACTCACAGTCACGTAGAGCGAGGGCTTCTTACTAACCAGGGCTGTAGCCGGTGATAGGTAACAGCCGCTTTGAGTTTTTCCCACCTCCCAGGGGAAAACCTCCTCCGTGTCCTGGGCAATGGTCCTCATCTCTGGCTGCACATTAGAATCCCCTGGGAGGCTGGGCTTTGTGTTGTTCACAGCTCCTGGATCATTCTGATGCACACCAGGGCTAAAGACCACTGCTCTAGGACCTAGAACACTGGGCTCTTAATGGCCCCTTTATCCAAAGAAGCATTCTGAGGAAAACCATGGCACTGCCCAGGGTCACTTGCACCCCACCTCTCTGCAAGTGCAGGGTGGGCCTCTACACAGGCATAAATCCTAGTTTAAGCAAGTTTTTATTTGGTTTGTTTTTTAAGAGCTAGGGTCTCACTATGTTGCCCAGGCTGGACTTAAATTCCTGGGCTCAAGCAATCCTCCCACCTCAGCCTCCTGAGTATCTGGGACTACAGGCATGCAACATCCACCTGGCTGAATAAAGTTTTTTAAAACCAAAACTAATATCAGTCCTATTCCATTTTACTGATTGTCAAAGCATTTGGCACTGCCCTTGCCTATTAGCTTAGAGATAGTCTCTCCAGTTACTTGTCATTTTAAGACTGAAACTCTGAAAACTCCAGGTTTCATGGACAATGGTCAGGAGGATCTATTGACTGTCCAATTGGAATGTTCTTATACTACGGATACTGCGAATCTGATGACTAATCATGTTGCCTTCTTTATATTGGCTGCTAGGAAGCTCAGAGTCAATTTGTAGCTCACTTCTAGCAATTGTGCAGGCTTCATGACATACATTTTGTGAGCTAACTTTACTTCTGGTTTCATCTTACTTCCCAAGCTTACTTTCCCTTCAACCCAGTGTCCTTAGCTATCTATTCTGTGTTATTGAATTGAATGTACACACAAGCTGCCATATATCCTTTCAGAAGTGAAGAAGAGAATAAAATATAAACAAATAAAATTCAAATGGTAATAGATATTATTAGGAAGAGACAGAGCTTCTGATCTTTGATGCAAAGCTACCTCTCAGGATGCAATGCTTTTCTCCCCAGCTCATGTAGAGAAAGTACTGATGCCCAAATGCCCGACCCAGGGAATGCCCTTCCACCTTCTCTCTGAAACTCTTCTGGCCTCTCCACACAGTAGCAGTACAGAGTCAGACAACCGCCTTCGACAGCAGACTCTCCTCCCCAAGGCCACGATTATCTCAGCTGGTTGATAAGCTCGACTCTGAACTTAGGAGAGTGATTTCACTGCTGGGTTAGAGTGCTGCCACAGTCAGTTGTTCTAACTCATTTATCTGATTTATTTGCAGGGTTATGAGAGGGCCTTTTGAAATCAATATGCAAATGTACTTTAAAGCCTAAATTAATATTTTGAGCCAAGAGCGTGGGCATTTTTCACTGAAATGCAGGGTCGTCTTAAATACCTGAAGTTGTGGCTTTTTGTGACTAATGACTTGGTTCTCCATGGGGTTATACTTGCAGATGCCAGGAACTTGGTTATTCCAAGAACTGTCTTGTTCAGAAAGAAAGGAGGCTGTGCAGGATGTTCAAGAGTCTTCACTTCCTTCCAGCTGCATGACTATTCAGAGGTTCTGTCCACATGGCTCAGGCAAAATCTCCATATTATAAGCATTTACAACTCAGTTCATGGACTGTATGTCCACTTTCTATCATGGACTATTAGTTCTGAAAATTATCTGGAGGAACATCTCATCCACCCCCTTCGAATTTGCCCAGGAACACACAGAGAATGAGTGGTAGAGTTTGGACTGGGATCCAATCCCCAATACGACTATGAGTAAGCCAGAATCAGGTAAACTTCAATTGTAGCCTCCCAAGACAACTTTCAAAAATTTCCTCCAATCTTAATCTACTTCCAACCTACTCAATATATTCAAGGTATCCTCACGATGGCTCCTATGCCCCAAACCGTGTGGACGCACAGCCTTCAGACACACAATAGAATACGAGACCTAGTCCAAGGCTCCTGTAGGCAACGGGAGTTCTCCGTCTGGGAACTCAGCCCTGCCCCCTCTCTAAAGTCAGGGGAGGCCTACGTTCTGGCCTGCAGACTCCCTGCTAAATTAGCAAACCGCTGTTGTCAAGAACCATCTCCAGCCTTGAACACGATCTCTTTCAGAGATCATCTCATGTTTCCGAGGAGACTACACAAAGTTTTCAAAAGCTTCCCTTAAAGACAACCCCACCCTTGCAAATTGGGACACAGCGCAGAGAACATCCGAGGAGTAAAGCCCAGCCTGCCTGCCTGGGGGCTTGCCGTCCTCATCGTTTTCCTAAACCTGGAACTTCCTACCTCGCCCCTCCCCTTCCAGGTGCCGCACGCATTTAGGGAGAGTTGTGCATTGTGAATTGACGGCATCTGGATCATATCAGATATTTAAATATCGGGCTAATATTTTCTAGTTTTTCCCAGAGAGCTAAGATTTGAGTGCTCATAAATTCACATCCTCTCTAATCACTTGTATTTTACACTGTAAATGTTCACAAATTAGCTATTTCCAATGCCTCTCCATCTCAAATGGCAGATAAAATGGAAAGGGCTCAGGCCCCCACAAGCCGCCAAGATGTCACGAGCTGTAGGCGTGTGACCCGTTGTTTGGGTGTTCAAGATTATAGTAATGCTGGCTGGAGTTTATTTCACACATCCACCCTGCTGCCTCCGGCTCTGATCCAGCCTACAGAAGGGAGGCAGAAGGTTTCAAAAATGATGGTAAACAATGAGGTCACAGCTCAGAACAGCCCAGCCCTCCTAGCCCCAGCCAAGAAAAAACATTCTCAATGGCTACAGAAGCCCTACAGATTGCTAAAAAGGAAGGAAGAAATCACAGCTGACAGGACCAGCCAGGCTGGGGCTCACAAATTAGAAGATCCAGTTAAGAGCAGTGGCTTGGAATTGAAGAATCTCACAGTGGTCCTAGGTTGTCTTCTACCCTAGGCTCTAATCTCTAGCACGCAAGGTAGTGCCTTGCACACAGTAGGCGGTCAACAGACCCAGCTGCCTCCCCACTGGGCTGTGATTCCAGAACCCAACACTGCACCTGGAACATAATAGGTAGTCAATAAATGTTGGTTGAATGATCGCATTCATAAATCAATAACTGGATAGATAGATGCGTGGAAGGATAAGTGGATGAATGGGTGATGTTAAACCTCTGCTTAAAAGTAGCAAGTCAAAAACTTGACTCAGTTCTTCACAAGGCCATTCTTTGAGTTGTTAAATCTTTCATAGTCACAAAGTTCTCCCACTGATTGAGCCAAAATCTGCCATGTTGAACCTTGCCCTTGGCAATTCTAGTTTTCCCCTCTATGTCTTCCTGCCCTTTCTAGAGAGACCTTCCAAAGGCAAGGCAGACTTTTTATGCATTCTCATTCTCTTTATCAGCATTGTAAACTAGCAGGAAACACGACAATTTTTAGCTACAGAGTCACAAGAAGGGCAGACTCCAAGAAATCAACAAGTCTTCATTTCCTCTAAGAATCCATACTCTGGCTTTCCCGGTTGCCTGTGGAATGATTCCTTGGAAAAGCCCTCTGTCTGGGGTCCTTGCTCCTGACACCAACAGAGCCTGTCTATACCAGAATGGTGGCCACAGAGCACCAAAACCCCTGGATGCTTTGATGACTTTGTAATGTCTCAATTAGCTAGGCCAACCTACATTTTCCAGAATTCTCTATCTTAAATGTTTTTAATTAGCGTGGGTGTATCATTTCTCCCATTTCATCTATTTGAAAGGGTCCCTCAGACTCCACAGAGTGCCCTCACATAGACTTTTATTTCAAAGCAAAGGCTACTACATGGGGAGAGAAAGAGACGGGAAGTGGCGTGGGTCTGAGAGACATTCTGTAGCGCAGGGTTTGTGCACAAGGGCCCAACCTTTGTGCACAAGGGCCCAACCTTTGTGCACACAGGTCACGTTGAATCTCTGGATCAACTGACAAGATCTGGCTTCAGAACTCACTACAAAGAGCTAGGTGGCTCTTTAAGTAGGCAAGCCAGGTTGGTCAAACAGGTGAGGCCAGTTGCAAACCACCAGTGAAGAAGATGACACTGGGGATTGCCGGGAGAGTTTCAGACTTTAAACAGTATGTCATGCATCTCACCTGTTCTTGGTCAGGATCCCAGAACTAGACATTCAGGCATCCCCAGAGATAAACATAGAGCTTTGCCAGTATCTCCACAGTGGGACACAAGAGAGATTCTTGGGAGATTTGGAAGGCAGAGGGAAACAACCACCGTTCTGTAGCTCACACGCGTTGTCGCTGATCTGCTGACTCGCCTTATTGGCGGGAAGCAGCTGCTGGCCCTGCAACTGCTCTACCTTCTGGATCCTCCTTCAGTTTCTCTTCTCCTATTTCTAGGCCAGGTGTCTCCATTGCAAAGGGCCCCAGCTTCTCTAGCACACCCATCCTCCTGTGTGGGAGGCAACAAGCATTGACATGGGTTTTAATTCATCTTTGTTGGGCTTCGCCTTGTACCTATGGGTTCTGGCTTGTTCTTTATCTCCCCACTCCACATCCGTCTCCCCTTCCCAACTGTCTGCCCCGTGGGCTTCAAGCTCCAGCATCACATGTGAAGACAACAACCTTACGGAGACTGCTTAACCAGCTCTCAGAGTCGTCGTGTAAGGCCGTGTCTTTGCAACAAGTCTTTAAAAATGTGTGTGTGTGTGTGTGTGTGTGTGTGTGTGTGTGTGTGTGTGTCTATCTCCCAGTGGTTCTGCTTCTCTGGTTGAATTCTGACCCCTGACTGGTACAGGTACACTGCCACTCTCTGGGAGTGCAGCCATTGGCATCTTGCTCCCTCTGTGTTGTAGAAAATGCCAGATGGTGACCAGTTCCCTAGACTCTGCTTCTGCAAACACTGCCATTCAACTCGCAGGCTCCTTCTGACAATCCCTCTCCTATACGCAGGTGGGAGGCTGGGCAGGCAGCCTGTTCTTGGCTGTGGAGTGGGCTAGTCAGCTGTGCAGGCTGGCAGATGCCAGATGGATAAGGCAATAGGCTCGGTTAATTTCTCACGAGAAGGAAAATGCCAAAGCAGTGACAGGAAATCACTGAGAACTCCACTGGCCATGAAGAATGGTGATCCTTGAACATCTAATAAACCTTGAGGCAGGAGAGTGAAGTTACATCACTAGAGAGATAAAGGGGCGCCTCGCCATGTGGATTTCTAGACAGCCACAGCATCCCTTAGTGTGTACATAAGGTAAAGAAACATTTTTTTTTCTGGGCTCCAACCCAGCAGGTGGGGTTTTGCACATCTCCTATCAGAGAGGTTGGAAATTGGCAGCCCGTGGGCTGAAGTTGGCTTGCTAACATGTTTTGTTTGGCCTCAAAAGTGTTTTTTAAATTTTTTGAATTTTTTGCCAACTTTCACAAATAGGGGATTTCACACTTTAAAAAAATCTAAATTTCCCACTTTTCTTGAAAAATCGGATTTGGCAAATATAGGTCTTTTTTCTTGCATGTCAAAGATTGGCTGTAGCTGAGTAGCAGCTGTTTCTGTTAAACACGGAGAGGAACTCTCCAACTCATGCCAATGCACCCAGCCTGTTTCTCCTGTGGTACCTGCCGGCTTCTGGAGGCATCTGGGTTTACAAGCCCTGGGCTTCCCATCCGTAGCAGATGCTTTCTGGCCCCTGCTCATATCCTCTCCCGTTGCAGTACAAACCCAGGCTGGACTTCAGATTGCCAGTATCTGCGCCTCTTTGACCGAGGACTTTCTTTGACAGCCAATCCCTCTCTGTCTGCTCCCCAGCAGGCCATACGTGCCCCTTCCTCGCAGTTCTCAGCTGATGGGAGTTGGTGTATGAATACCCCAGACGGCTGAAATGATGCCAGGACACATGTGGCATCCTGACTCGCGGAGCTCCCCAGATATTAAGTGCTAGTTACCCACAGTAGCAGCCGACTCGACAACATGCCCTTCAAAGGCTGCCTTACATTCCCTATCTCTCTTCCTCTCCCCTCTGCCAGTGTGCTTTCCACCACCCGAATGAACTCCTTGTACAGCGTATTGTACAGTAACAAGATTAGTCCATTCATTCTAACTGCTTCATTATATGATGTCATATAAACATTTAGGTTATTTCCCATTTTTGCTATTACAGCGCTTCGGTGACTGTCCTTGTACCTGCCTCCTTGTGAACATGTGCAAAATTTCTTTCAGAAGTAGAAATGCTGGGTTGTAGAGCGTGTGCATCCTCGATGTTACCGGATATTACCAAAATGTTCATCGAAGGACACAAATTCACGCTCCTACCCACAGCATATGAACAGTCTCTTTCCTCCCAGACGACTGAATTGGTATAATCAGAGTTTTGACATTTTTTATCAATCTGTATAAATTGGAATGGAAATTCTGTTCCATTGATTTGTTTCTCATTCATATGCCAATACCACACTATTTTAATTATTCTAGCTTTATAAATCTAGATACCTGGTAAGAGAGATTTACCTCCTTGTTTTTCATAATTATTGTGTTTATTCTTGGTCCTTTACTCTTCTGTAAGAACTGTAGCTTGGCTTGTCAAGATCTATGGAAAGCTCAATTAGAATGTAAGGATAGTGAATTTTTATATGAACTTGAGGAGAATTGATACCTTTTTGATAACAAGTCTTTACATCCCGGATCATGCTATGTCTCTCTAGGTTTACTTTAATTCCTTCATTAAATTTTATAGTTTTCACCCATAATTTTTGTGAGATTTATTACCAAGTACCTTAGAGTTTTTGTTGCCGAGATGCCATTTTTTACTTAGCAGATAGGCAAAGATCAAAGAGGTTAATAAAACTCACTGCTGGTAAGATTATGGGAAACCAGACACTCTAATATTTTATTAGTACAAGTGTAAATTAATACAACCTCTTTGGAGTATAATTTGCAATAGCTCTAAACTTTTTAATGCACATATTATTTGACCCAGAAATTTTGCTTCCAGGAAATTCATAAATGTATGCACACATATATGAAATTTATGTGTGTATGAGGATATTTAAGTCACTATTAGTATAAAAGCATAAAATTGGCAACAACATAACTGTGCATCAGTAGATTAGTTAAATCAATCATTGATTAGTTTATCCATTCCGTGAAATATTATGTGGCCATTATATATAATAGAATGAAGCAAGTTTATTAACACTTACATGGGGAAATATGCAAGATTTTTATTTTTTTCTTCTTCCTGTTTGCTTTAGGTTTAGTTTGCTCTTCTTTTTCCAGCGTCTTAAGGCAGTAGATTAGGTTATTGATTAGAAATCTTTCCTCTTATTTAATATAAGCATTTATAACTATAAATTTCCCTCCAATACTGCTTTAGCTGCAGTCTGTCAGTTTTGGCATGTTATGTCCTCATTTTCATTTATTTCAAAGTATTTTCTAAGTTCTCACATGATTTCTTCTTTGGCCCACTGGTTATTTGGGAGTAGATTATTTAGTTCTCACATATTTGTGAATTTCTCAAATTTCTTTCTGTCATTGATTTCTATTTCATTCTATTTTGGTAGAAAAACACACTTTGTATAATTGCAATCCTTTTAAATTTATTGAGGATTGTCTTATGGTTTAGTATGTGGTCTCTCCTGGCCAGGATTCTGTGTGCGCTTGAGAAGAACGTGTATCTTGCTATTGATGGCTGGAGAACAGCGACCCAGAACAGAGCATTCTTTGTTTCCGCTCCTTCCTCCTCCCTCTTTGTTATGTAGATCAACTTAGCCTCTCCCAAGGTGGCTTCTCTTCCTCTTTCTCTTCCTCCTCTTCCTCCTTCTCTTTATTCTCCACGTTTCCAGCATTCGGATTCTCCCAGAACAAAAGAGAACCTAAGACTGACCCCAACAAAAGAACTTACCCCGTCTCCTCATTCCCCTTTAGTTCAATCTCTACACGTTTTCCTGAACCTGCATTGCAAGAAGTCCAGGAACCAGGCTGGCAAGGAGAGAACTCTGCATATGATCAGAACACTAGGGTTAAAATGAGCTGCTAGAAACAAAAAATTTCCTTCTAGACCCACTTTCCACAGATCACAGACCCAATGGGAGATCCCTGTAAACAAAGTCTTAACAACTATGGCAGGATCATCCTCCTTCCCGAAAGGCACCCACTGCAAATTCTTCTCAGCCTTGTCTATGTCTAACGAACCACATAGCTTTGATAGTGGCAGCCCCAAAGTTGCAGTTAATTTGGCTTTAATTCATTATTAACCCACTACTAAAATGCCCTTTTGAAGTCACAGCATCAGCAGACACCAAGAACATGAGGTCCTTCGCAGCTGTCTAAGATCTTGTAGCCTATGGAGGGGTGGAGAGGTAATTGCACTTTTGTTGAACAAAGACTTAGAGAAATGTCAGGTATTTACATTTTATTTTCTTCATATTTACACAAATACTGGTTTGTTTGGTTTTTTTTTTTCTTGAGACACAGTCTAACTCTGTTGCTTGTGCTATTGTGCAGTGGTGTCATCATAGCTCACTGCAACCTCAAACTCTTGGGCTCAAGCGATCCTCCTGCCTCAGCCTCCCAAGTAGCTGGGATTACAGGTGTGCACTACCACACCCAGACAATTTTTTATTTTTTGTAGAGATAGGGTCTCTCTATGTTGCCCAGGCTGGTCTCAAACTCCTGGCCTCAAGAATCCTCTGCCTCAACCTTCCAAAGTGCTGGGATTACAGGTGCGAGCCATTGTGCCTGGCCTCCAAACATTTGTTTGTACACATTCCGTGATTGCTCTCAGCACCCTATATGGCTGTAATTATTGGTGGACCTTACTGGCCATATCCTAGTCATTCATCTTATTCCTTGCCAAGCACTGCGCCTGGCACATAATGGATATTCAATAAACATTTGCAGAATGAATGAATTATTTGCCCGATAATAAATAGACCCAGTAGGGCTTCACAGTGCTTTTCCAAAAGAATAATTACAGGTGCTGAAAGCCTTAAATATTGGTAATGCAACCCAACATCTACTCCCAGCCCTGTGTTATTTTTCTTCCAGGTACAGTCTCAAAAGTTTGGCAGTGTCTTCAATCCCTTCGACCCCACTTCCAGGCAGTGGAACAGACTTTGCAATTACCTGCCAGGTCTGTTTCAAACGTGTACTACAAATGCGCACGTGGCACACACAGGAGCTACACGTTTTCTGACGTGAGCGTAGAGGATGGTGCCCTCGCCCTGCCTTCTACACCAGGAGTGGACCTTCATTCTCAGGATTCTCCTGGACCTTGCAGACCTTCAAAGACACCTGGAACTCAATAGTGAAATAAGACTTTTGAGGTACTAACTGATGTATTCTGTTCTCATAATTTCTTCTGCACCCTAGCCCTTTCCTCATGCTGACGCTGGTATCTGTCGTCATTGCCTCTGGGAAAGGATGGCACCGTAGGATGCTGATATCAAAAGGAATCAAATGCCTGGCTTTTGAGGTCCAGCATACTTAATCAGGACATAAACCAAAGACTTTGGTAGAATACCTGAAGAGCAACAACAGAGCCTGCCTGTTCTACACCAGAGCCAAAGTTTCCCTGAGCACAGTCTGGGATTGCGGCATCAGCAGTGTCTGATGTTACCCAGAGAGGGATCACATCACCAGTCTCACAGTGGTGACAATGAGAGTTTGGGTCCTAATTCAGAGGAACAAAAGAATCGCTGGTGGATGAAAAGATGGAAGATGGAAACTGGGATAGAATCTTTCTTGGAGCGTCCCCAGCATGACAATGAAAAGCTCACCACCTCAATCTTTCTGGACTCATTGTTCTGGTTCTCTGCCGCCGGGAGCTGGCAGGAGCCAGCCACCTGGAGTTTTGTTTCTAGGCTCAGCAAGACACTGGTTTTGGTCACAGCCATTGCCCAAATCTAGCACCCCCCAGACAGGCAGTGTTAGGGGTGCTCTTGCCTTCCCTCCCCCTGTAAGGATGGATCCACCTGGGGTGGCCTTAGTGTCTGTGACGTCCCTCCCAGTTGGACACTCACCTGGCATTACTGAGAAGTCTACTGAGCAAAAGCAATAATTTTCTGAAAAGTTTGTCCTTAGGAGAAAAAAACACTGCCTTGTAAAAATGATTAATCGTGACTTCAAAACAAAATAACAGAATTTTTTTTAACATTTGTTAAAACCTTTCCTTTAAAAAAAAAAAGTGGAATTGGGTAATTAGAATCAATCCCAGAATACTGCTAGAGTCACCTGGATTAACTGGCTTTTCAGGACAGGTTGACCCTATGATGTCAAGCCTGGCTTCTGGTACTCATTAGCGCATTGTCCTAGGCACAGCACAGAATCCACTGAAGAATGTGTGACGCCTGCTGGGACTTTATACCGAGAAGGGTACTGATCCCCAGTTACACACTTCACTGCACGGAGTACAGATCAGGAACCTTCATAGTCAGATCTGTATAACAAGAGCAGAAATAGTCTTGCTGAATACTGTGGGAAGTTATTTCTTTCACCAATTGCTTTACTCCAAAAGACAAATAAAAGAAAGTATTGATGTTGGTTGGCATCTCTGCCTCAGTTTGGGTTCCCCTGGAAGCAAACCCTGAGATAAGAATGTGGGAGCAGATGGTTGATTTGGGAAGAGAAGCCAAGATGCACGGCGAGGGTGGGGAGGGTAGGACAGAGAGGGCAGGAAGTGAATGAATGAAGGAGCACTGATGAGCAGGTTACCGCCAAGGGCGACCGCGCCTCGGCCCTGCTAGGGACGCTTTACGTTATGTAGACCATGTCTCAGAACAGCCCCGCCAAGCCTTTTCAGTAGCATCCACTGAATATTAATATTTATCCACCGATTTCCTTTCCTTAATGATTGAAGCTACCCCTGAAATCAAATCCCCGGCACGTCTGGCCTGCTCTGTGCGGGGCGAGCCAGCTCCCCCGGGGCTGGAGGAGGCTTCGGGCAGAGGGATGCAGGTGCCTGAGGTGGTGACACGGTTACTGTCCCTCTGCAGCTGCCCGAGAGCTCAGAGCTGGGACAAGGGGATAGACAGCAACGAATCCACCGTGGCTGCTGCAATCTCTTTGGGAATTTAAAAATGTCTAAATATTATATTTTTAAATCCCCTGTGCTGGGAGAGGGATTGTTAAAGGCAAAGCAAAGAGGTCTTAGATTCTGGTATGTCCCTGAAAAGCGTCCTGGACTCCTCCCCCAAGCCAAGCCCCAGGGTGGAAATCATATATGGAGGACAGAGCCTCAGATGGAGCCCCAACCTTTAGGCATAGCCCAAGGCAATGACTAGATCCCAGAGTCCCCTCCGAACAGCACGGTGCGGGAGCAGAAGAAAACTCTTTCGGGGGTTCCGGCTGGTGGGTGTGTGGTGGCCTCCCAGAGTTCCCATGCCCCCGAGAAGGGTGGCTTGGGTGCGTTACAGAAAGCCTGTGGATGCTGGTGGCCACAGCAGAACCTCTGCAGAGAAGCGTCTGGACGCCAGAAAGGCATAGGGCCCGTTCAGAGGACTCTGATGTAGATAGATGACAAGGGTGAGGACAGGTGTGCTGCGTCCCATGCCTGAGCCCTGTGTGACAACCACAACCTGGACCCTGCCCTGGTGAGAGGGAGCAGATGGAGAAAGCTTGAGCCTCCTGAGATTGGTTCCCCCAGCAAGGAGAAGGCGGTTCATAAGTTCACTGATGGCAAAAATAAAAACCCTCATCCGGCCTTGCACATCTGAGTCCGTGGCCTCTACACTCACGGAACAGAGCTCCTTTGCCTCCGCCCACATCTGAGCGAACTCTCCTGGGACTAGAGAGAAGTAACTTGAGCTTGGTCCTCTTTTTTGTCATGCGAGGGGAGATACATTCTTTACCAGAGTGCTCTCAAACCTTAGCTCACACCGGAAGCGTGTGGAGGGCTTGTTAAACCACAAATGCCTGGGCCCACCCCTGCAGAGTCCAGCTCAGTCAGTCTGAGACGGGCCTAAGAAGGGCCAATGTTCTTGGTCACCTTTGCATTCAGTGGTGACCCTGTAGGTCATGGCTGGGCACAGAGAGGGCACTTCAAGCACCATGGACACCAGGCCTCCCCAGATTAGCCCTGTGTAAGAGCCACTCTCTGTCCGCACTTGCCCCTGTGCCATTGAGACACACGGTCGGGCCCGAACACACAGCACCGTCCTTCCCAGTGCGGCCCACACCCGGAGCAAGAAGAAGGAAGGAGAGAGCTGGGCAGTGGGGCGGGCCACCGCAGGCCGTCTGGGAAGGGCGGAGGTGGGGCTGGCTGTCGGGGTGTGAGGTGCGTGTCATCCCGTTTCCCTTCCTCCCTGTGTAAGGTCAAGCAGAGCCACCACTGCTGGAGTATTACCTTGCTGTTAACAACTCATTTATTGCGTAATGTATAGTGTATGTCACATCGCATCTCTGACCGTCATTTATTCGACGATGATGTGTTGCTGGGCCAGGTGCTGTGCCGGGACTGGGAGAGACAAAGATGGAGCTACCAGTACTGGGGGAGACTGACAAGCAAACAGCCACCACCACGTGTTGTAACTAAGTCAAAGCCCCCGCAAAACCAAGAAACAAAACTAGAATGCCCGGGAGTAGGCTATTTGGAGACTTTGGGGAATTGCTTGCTTCTTGTTCGTTTCACCTCGGCTTGAGATGAGAACCAGGACAGTGATGGGCTTACAGCTATTGCGACATCTTCTTGAATTGCTGGGGCCAGGTCTCCCGTCGCATTGCAGATTGCTTTGCTCTTCTCTTCTTACTACCTGATGACGCGTCCACTGCTCATGAATGCCCTCAGTGTCTGATTTGTTCTGGCACTTTAACCTGCTGCCCAACTGAACAGAAAACTTCTAACATTTTTCTAGGCAAATAACAGAATTTTTAACACCAAAGGTGCCATGGCTTATGGGAAAACAGATAGAGGAAAAGCTAAAGGGAGAAGCACATAAATCCCCCTGGCTGTCTACCTGGGGTATTGGTTGGCTCACCTATCTGAGTGCTGAGACAGCCCAGAGCTGAGACCAGTGATGCTCTGAGTCTCACCTCGGGCTGCATCTGAGACTCCACCAGATCTGGTTTATTGTGAACTGGGACCAAGACTCCCAGCCAGCCCCTATTGTTCCGGGAGCCTTTCTTCACGGCTGTCTGTCATGGGAAGACCAGGCTCAGACTTGGACTGAGGAGGTTAGTGTGATACAGGGAAAGACGTGGAATGGGGGAAGGAGAGCACGGAAAAGACACAGGGAGAGGGACAGTCGAGAGAAGGAAGAGGCGGGTGGGACGGTGGGGGCAGCAAAAGGAACTGTATCCGTCTCCTGTGGCTGCCACAGCAAAGCACCACAAGTGGGTGGCTTAAATAACAGAGACTTATTCTCTCACCGTTCTGGACAGAGAGTCCCGGATCAAGGTGTCAGCAAGGTCAGTTCTTTCTTAAGACTGTGAGGCAGGATCTCTTTCATGTCTCTCCTGGCTTCTGGGGCTGTCCTGGCAATCTTCGGCATTGCTTGGCTTGTGGGTGCATCACCCCAATCTCGGACTTTGTCTTGCATGGCGCCCCCCCCACCCCACCCCCGCCGTGTGCGTGCCCCTGCCCAAACTTCCCCTTTCGTAAGAACACCAGTCGTACTGGATTAGGGCCACCCTAATGACCTACGATCACCTTGGTCATGTGCAAAGGCCCTATTTTCTGTCCCATTCACAGGTACTGCAGGTTGGGACTTCAACATATTTTTGGAGGACTCTATTCAACCCCTAACAGGAACAAAGGTGAGGAAGGGAGAGGGGAGAGCAGGGTCTGAGCTTCCTGTGCCAGGTGACGGTGGGGGAGGGGTTGGGCAGGGCACAGGATGGCACCCCAGGATGGCACAGCCCCTGAGGCTTGGGGCTGTGAGTAACAGAAGGGATGTCCCTCAAGGGTGTCCCGTTTCTGAGACTGAGAGGAATAAGGTGGAAATGGAAAGGACTTTTGTGTTGCGTTTAGGGGATCCATGGGTTGCTTAGTTTTATTTCTGAGAGGAGGACAGAGAGAAGAAGTTCCCACTACACAAGGACAGAAGCTGTGAGACAGGACTGTAGACCGACGGTGGCTTGCTGACAAATAGTGATGAGGGGACGATTGGGCCCAGAGAAGACATATGGGCGTAAGTAGCACCCTGTGACCCGGGAGCTGGGGTGGGCAGCGTGGCCTGCGTGGTGGGAAAAGCCCTCTGCTCCCTCCAGTGTGGCCGGCTTGGAAATGCCTGGGAGTCTGGGCATCTGGGTCCTACGCTGCCGGGAGGCGTAGCCCTCATTGCGTTGCCCACAGCTGGGAAGTCTCCTTTCACACTGTGGGGCGAACCCTTGGTGGGTCCGTCAATGGCCCAATAGAGTAAATTTCCCCAGGAGCCTGGCAGGAATTAAAGCCGAGGACAGGGTGGCTGAGCCCCTCCCCGGTGGTCACGCCAAGGTGGTCTATTCCAGCCCTGAGCCACTCCAGCGAGTGTGGACCAGTTCAAGCATTTTGAGGTATTTCTGCCCATTTTGGAGTACCTGGGGATTTTACTTGTTTTAGGGCAGTCCAAAAATGTCATCCAGTGATTATGGGCTGTATGGAATCCTTTCAGGGGCGATTCAAATCCCAGAGTCTCAGAGGACACCCCAACCTTGTTTTATTCAAATCAAAATAGCCATAGAGGCGGCTCTACGTCCATTCAACAACTGTGGAGTAATTACTCCATGCCAGACACAGATTCGGTCTCTGGGGAATCTGCAGGGAACAGACAGACAGAATCCCTGCCCATGGAGGATGTGCTTTGTGAGCGTGGGATGAGAAGCAGACAATAAAGGCCTGAGAATTTCAACTTGTCAGGCACTGAGAGGAGCCCCAGATTACCAAAGAAAGCGAGGGGAGACTGGAGAGTGACCCTGCGCAGGTGGAGGGGCTTCGACACAGGAAGGTGGGTCCAGGAGGCCTCACTAAATAGGTGACATTGGAGTAAGCACAAAAGTGAAGAAATGAGCCAGGTGGATGGATTATGGGGGTGGAATCAAACAGCAAGGCGTCCAGGGCGAAGGGCCGGCCTTGGGAAGTTCCTGGAGTTTGAGGCCAGAGTTGCTGGAGAGGAGTGAGCGGTGAAGGCTCTGCCCCTGAAGATGGAGGCTGTGAACACGTGTGTTCTGGAGGCCTCCTGGATTTGAAACCACCTAGCTCATCATCCTCATTAACTTGCAAACGTCCCAGAAATTCTGAACCGCATCTCCCCGTGTGTCTGCCCTTGAATTTAGAAACCACATGACACCTCCCCCAATATGTCCTGATTTGAGATTTGGAAGACATGGTCCACTCCAGACACTCCTAAGTGCTGCCCGCCAGGGCACTGTGACGTCCTGTCAAGAGAACAACCACATTAACCCACTATTTCACCTCTGAATTTATGAACGACTTTAGGGAAAACACACAGGCATACACGCATGTGTGCGTGTGCACACGCACACACACACACACACACACACACACACACACACACACTGGAAGAGGCAACTGAGTCAGAACATTTTTTTCCATGAATTTTTTAAGCTTATGTTCTGAGATCAAAACAAAAACAATGAGCAAGTTTATTGCAGGAATTCCCCTTTGGCGGTTTTCCCCACTCCACTCCTGGTTACAGGACAGCCCTGCTGCTTTACCGCCCTCAGAAGAAACCGCAGTAATGGTCAGTTATCCTCCATCATCCTGTTCGAGCCAGAAGCCCAAGAACTTGGAGGATGCCGGGTTCCCTTCTCTCTCCTATCCACCTCCCTCCCTTGGATAGCTCAGGTCTTAACGACTTCAGACACCATCTATGTGCCGCTGGCGTCCAACTTCATTTCTGCAGGCCAGACCGCGCCCTGGACCTCCAGCTATCATATGTCATGCTGCCTACCCTTCCTCCCCTGTTGGCTGTCCGAAGGACCTCTCAAGTGTCACATGTCCCAAACCGAGCCACTGATACTCACCTCCCTCACCTGCCCCTTGCCGTCCCCAGCTTTGTTGATGGCAACCCTGTTCTTCCAACTGCTCAGACCCAAAACTTGAACGTGGCCTTGACTCCTCTCTCTCTCAGACCAGATGTCAATTCATCACTAATCCTGTAGGTTCTTCCATAAAATATCTCCAGATGCTGACCCCTCACACCGTCCCCACGGATGCCACTTTGGTTCAAGCCAAGAACCTCTCAGCTGGTCTCCCTGCCCCCTCTTGACTCCCCCACTGGCTAATCTCAGCCAGCAGCCAGAGCGATCCACTAAAACCCAAGTCAGCTTGTGTCTCTCCTTCAAGGGCTCCCTGAATGCCCCTAAAGGACGTCCCACATGGTCCTCCCAACCCGCTCACCTCTCTCACCCCATTTCCCCTCACGCTCCACCTGTCCGCTCTGTTCTAGCCGCATTGGCCCCCTGCTGTTCCTCAGACATGCCAGGCACATTCTTGCCTGAAAAACTGTGCATTTGTTATTCTCTCTGCCCAAAACGCTCAGCCCCAGATAGCTGGGCAGCCCTCTCCCTTCCGCAAATGCTAACTCTTCTGTGAAACCTCCCCCACCACTCAATGGCAGTGTCCAAGCCCCAGCCCATTCTCCCAGCCCCCAGCTGTGCTCTGTTTTTTCTCCTTAGCCCTCATCACCATCCGACCCACTGGATATTTTAATTATTTGTCTGTCTCCCCTACTAGAGTGTAAGCTCCATGAGACACGTGTTTTGTCTGTGTTACTCATTGCTGTACTCCCAGTCCTCAGAACAGTCTGGCACTTAGTAGGTGCTCATTAAATATGCATTGGCTGAATGAAGGCAGTCGGATGGCTGAAGGAGCATGCTCTCCTCTCCCAGTGTATCCCTCAGTGGCCGGTGCAGAACAGGCATCCTTACAGCTGCTTTCATGGGAGAAGTAGGGGCTTCCAAGAGCATCTCTCCCAGCACCCCCCCGTCTTCAGAAGGACAGGGACAGTGGGCCCAGGGAAGGGCAGGAGAGTCCAACCTAGTTGGCAGATCCCCTGTGGGAGGCAGAGGGTGCAAACAGCCAGTCCTTGCATCTACGTCACATGTACAGCCTTTCTGAATCAGGAGGGAATATTCTTTCCTGCTCCTTTGGGTGGGGAAAGAATTCTTCCTACGAATGACATTCAAATCTGAACTCCTGGGAATGTTCCTGTTTTGATCTGGTTCTAGCCGTGACGCCGTCAAGTTGTGCAAAGCCCGGGAACAGTGAGGGCATTAGGACCAGGAGCGAGGCGCACGCCTGGCTCGGGCTGTGTCTGGCAGAGGGCTCTGCTCAGCGGCGCCGTGTGAAGGGAAACCAGGCACTGCCTGCCGGCTTTGCATCTGTTGATCTGACCTGACTGGAAGCGTCCAAAGAAGGACGGCTGTCAGCTCTGCTTGACTGAGAACCCAGCAGCTCACCCAGACATCTCATAGCAACCTGGCTATTTATGCAAAGGGGGAAAGAAACACATGGGACTAAACACCTGAGCAGAATGGAATCATTATTTTTTCCCAAGGAGAAAAACAGGATAAAAGGGGGGCAGACAATTCAGTTTGAAGTCCCTATGAATGGGCTTTCAGAAGGTAACTGAAACTCCACTCAGAGAAAACGTGGGGTGGGACTCGGGTCCTGTGGTCTCTGATTATAAGAGGAATCAGGTCTTGCACATGCTGTTGGCAAATGTCAGACGGGGAAAAAAGGAGCAGGTTAAGTGACTGACACAAAACTTCCAGGTGGAACGAGCAACCCCGGTTCTGCTGCAAGCTTGACGGAGCCTGGAGCAGGAGAGAGCGGACTTGAACATGACCTGTTGCATTTGCCAAGTTCCAGCAGCATGCTCCTAAGGAAGCGACTCAGGCACGGACCGTGCAGACCTCAATTCCTCCTGCTGTTCCTGATGCTGGGCTGCGTGCTGATGATGGTGGCGATGTTGCACCCTCCCCCGCACACCCCGCACCAGCCCGTCACAGCCCAGGCTAGCAAGCGCAGCCCTGAAGCTGGGTACCGCCTGGACTTTGGGGAATCCCAGGAATGGGTACTGGAGGCTGACGATGAGGGTGAAGAGTACAGCCCCCTGGAGGGCCTGCCGCCCTTCATCTCACTGCGGGAGGACCAGCTGCTGGTGGCCGTGGCCTCGCCCAGGGCCAGAAGGAACCAGAGCCAGGGCAGAAGAGGCAGGAACTACCGGCTCATCAAGCAGCCCAGCAGGAGGCAGGATGAGGAAGCCCCAGAGAGGGACTGGGGGGCTGAGGAGGAGGATTGGGAGGTGTCTGAAGAAGAGGAGCTGACCCCGCTCGGCCTGGACCCACGCAGTCTCCACGACGCGCTCAGTGCCCGCATCCCCCTGCAGAGGGCCCTGCCCGAGGTGCGGCACCCACTGTGAGTAAGGCCCTTGCTTTCCCTCCCTGATATCGGGGTGTGGTCGAGTGGCAGCAAACTCGGAGGTGCAAACTCTGCACGCTGCCTCTCCTGTCCTTAGGGCAGTGCGTCCCAGCAGCATCAGCATCCCCCCGGGCACTTATTAGAAATGCAGAATCTCAGGTCCCATCCTAGACCAGCTGAATCAGAAACCCTGGGTGGGGTCCAGTGATCTGCATGTAACAAGCCCTCCAGGTGAGAACCCCTGTCCTAGAGAACAGAAAGTGAGCACTCTTACTTGTTCCTCGTCTTTGTCCTGGGTTCTAGTCCCGTTGTCTCTGGATGATCAGGTCTAACAGCTTTATCTCTATAACACAGAAGGGAGGTTGCAGCAGATGTTCTCAAGACACCTTCTAGTTCTAACACTCTGACTCCAATACAGTTTGATATGAGGATTTCGTTACTGTTTGCTTTTATTTTGGATCGAAATAGCAATTGTGGTTAACATTTGTATGGCTCTTGCCATGTGCCTGGCTTTAATCTAAGAGCTTTACGTGTATTAACTCGTAAAGTCCTGGGAAATCCTTACAACTCTGCAGGATGGGTGCTAGTGTTATCCTCACGCCTACTTTGTGGGTGTGAAAATAAGGCCAAGTGGCTTGCCCACAGTCACGTTGCTAGCTGGTGCCAAAGCAGGGATTCAAATTCAGGCATGTGAGCTCCAGTCTGCCTGAGCCATCACTCTATGCCCCCCTCCTTGGTGCACTCGACTAAGGAAACAGTTCCAGTGCCCAAGGGTTAGAATACTGCGCTGACTGCTGCTCACCCAGCCAGTGGCCCCAGCCCCAGCAGGCGAGCTGGGAAGCAGCACGATACTCAGAGCTGTGCCCAGGGAGATGCGGGGCGTATCCCCTGCACCCCTGCCCTCCCCTCCCATCACCATGTCTGGCCAGACGAGGGGGCCTGGTTACCAGCCTCCAGTGAGCTGGTGATCTAGGTCCCTTGCCTGTAAGCCATTGCTCTTCCCAGAGCCCAGAGAGTTTCCTGGAAAGCAAACACATCCGCTAAGCCTGGAGGCGAGAGCACAGGTGTAGAGCAGCGGCCGGGAGCAGGACCACGTACTGCTCGGATCCCTGATCTAGTTCTCCTCGGCCGGGGTGCTCGGCCACTGCTCGGGGTGGTGCCAGTGCCAGGTCAGCACCTGGGAGCAAACACCTCCTTAAATTGCGTGCCCTGGGATCCTCGCTCACCCACCCTGCCCCCAGCCCTGCTGCTCTGACTTCAGGCCTTGGCTTAAAAAGCTCTTTTCAGGAAACTCCCACCCCATTCCAGTTTTACTCTCTGTCTGCACCCTGGAGTTTTAACTCATAGCACTTATTACGACCAAAGTCAAATGATCACTGACGTACTTATTTGTTGAATGCCTGCTTCCCCTGCCATGCTGTGAGCCCCTTAGGAGGTTACGACCGAGCCAGTATTGTACATTCCAATGCCCAACACACAGCAAAGATATGATTGTTGAACCAATGAATGAATATATAGTTTTCAAAAATTTTGACACTTTTTTCCATTTCCCTAGAGCAAGAATGAGTATCCTCATTAGAATACTCATTCTAAATGTACGTGCTTAGAAACATTGCCTAAAACAAGAGGGCCTCTGGCTACCAAAGGGTTGTGTGTGTGTGACTATGTATGTCTGCACGGTGCAAGTGTGCTACGCATATGTATATTTGTGGGGCATTGTGTATGTGCGTGCATGCATGTGTTGTATATATACTCTCCGTTGTATGTGCATTGTGTTGTGTATGTATTAAGTGGATGTTGTGCATATATGTTGTGTGTAGCACATGTGTGTAGTGCATTTTGTGGTCCCCGTGTGCCTGGTGCCTGTACATGTTGTGTATGTGATATGATAGGCACAGGTATGAGCTGTGTGCTGTGTTGTCATACGTGTGTGTGTTGTGGATGTGTTGTGCATGTGCATGATGCATGCATAGTGTGTCAGGGGTCATGTGCACATGTGCCGTGTACGTGTGTGCATGTGTGTGTGGCAGTGTGGTGTTTGTTTTGCATGTGTGTGTGGTGCATGTGTGCAAACATATTGTGTTGTGACTGTGTTGCATGTTTATGATGTGTTTCTGTGTGTATTATGGGTGTATATTGCATGTGTCACATGTGTGCTATAAATGCACTGTGTGAGTGGTACATGTATACATGTGCAAGTGTGTTGGGTGTTATGCATGTTGTATGAACAGCATGGATGTGTTGTGTGTGTGGCACAAGTGTGGGTACATTTTGTGGCATGTGTGATGTGCACATCTGTGTGTGTGCCATGAGTGTGCAGTGCACATGGCTGTAATACATGTGTGTATTGTGTATGTTGTAAGTGCGGTGTGATGTGCATGTGTACTCTGCCTGTGTGTGCATGCATGTGCTGTGATGTAGTGTTTGTTTTACATGTTTGTGTGGTACATGTGTGCATATCATTTGTTGCATGTTGCATGTGTTTTTTGTGTGTCACATGCGTGTGATAAATGTGCCATGTGATATGTGTGTATGCGTGCCAGCATGTCGTGTGTGTTATGCATGCAGTGTGCTGTGCATGAGTGTGTGATGTGCATGTATGAGGTGTGTGGTGCAAGCCCGGGTATGGTCTACGTGTTTTGTGTTTGATGTGCACGTGCGTGTAGGTGTGTTTATGCATGCATGCACCATTTCTGTGGTTGCTTCTTCCATCCAGGGTAACCAATATGTTTCAGTTTGCCTGGGCTGTTGCTGACTTTAGCACTTAAAGTCCCCAACAGTCAGTTGGGGAAATGCCTCAGTCCAGGCGAAGGGGGACAGCCTGACACTCCACTCCAGCTTGCCAGGCTCCTCACAGCACAACCACCTGCTCTGTGCGGAGGTGCGCAGCGCCCTCTGCTGGCCCGTGCCGGCGCGTGCAGCCTGTGCCGCCCAGGCCGGGCTCCCCTCTGTCGCTGGCAGTTAAGCACCAGCGCTCTCCTTCCCTGGGTCCCTCTTCCCGATGCACGAGAGTCCCTGCAAAACTTCAAAGCGAGGCAACAACCCCCACCCTCCCTCCAGGGTGACAGGACTCTTCCTCTCCCACACCTTTAAAACTGGGCCAAAATACAACACATAGGAGAAAGCCACATGTTAAGCACCTGCTGTGTGCAGGCCCTGCAGGCCGGGAGATGCTAGAACGTCCAGTGCCTCTGCCTCCTGCCGTAGAGCGCCCCGTACCATCACCGCCCCAGAGCTTCCTGCAAGCCTGTCCTTGACTCCTCACCCAGACCAGCCTCTCTCGCCCCAATTCCTATACCCAAGCCCCCAAGCCAACCCCGGCCTGCACCTGCTCCCCCTTGCCCAGGCCACAGGCCTTTTCTGAGTACCTCTAGGGTCACTGCTGGAGGTCAGTTTGAACAGGGGGCATGTAGGAAAGTTACCAATAATGCAAGACCAAAAAAGAAAACCATCAATTAAAAAGAGGCCAAAAGACAATCTCCAGAAAGAGAGGCAAAATTATAGTGGACATTTAGTGAGCACTTACTGTGTGCTGGACACTCTGCTGCGGGCTCTTCCCTTGGTTAATCTTCACAACAAATCTATAAGTGGGCTTCATTTTATGGGTGAGGAACTGAGGCACGGAAAGGCGGAGGGACTGGTGCCGGGTTATCTGACCAGGTGTGTCTGACACCAAAGTCATGCTCTCAACCACACTCCGTCCTTTCTACTTCTGCCACTTTCTGGACCAGGGGTCGGGCAAGTCACATGGCTGGAAGTATTTCAAGCTTTTAGGTCTTAAAATGGGGAGCTCTCACACGGGTCCATGGGAGACACGTTGAAGGATACTCATCACGGCATCCTTGGTTGGAAGGAGGAGACATCGGAGGCCACCTGGGTGTCTCATCACAGGGCAGGAGGCGCTGGGTGCACCCTGTGGAATACTCAGCCTGAGTTAGAAGGAGCAGACTCAGTGCACATCCAACGGTGATGGGAGACCTTAGAAATGGCCTGCTGAGTGGAAGCACTAAGACACCGAGAGAGCTTACAGCCCAGTGTCGTTAGGGGAAATGTAAATCCACGCACACTGACGAATCCATTCTTTGCAGGAACAGATCAAACTCAATGGAACGGTTGTGCTGTGCGGAGGGGAGGGTCTAGGGACAGGCGTGGGGATGAAAGTGAATGAACATACAGATGAAATAAAGAGAAGGGGCCATGATGCAGCCACAAACTGAAAAGGATTAACTCGGCCCTTCAAAGCTGCTGTGAAAGAAAGGGCAGGAGGAACGGGAGGAACGAGCCCTGCCCATTTAGGCTCCTATAGCACCCAGGGCTTTCGCAGCTCCTGCGGGGGCCCAGCTCTCCTTTGATCACGTGGCATCCAGCGTGGGGCACTGCATTCCTAGGATCAAAGGCGCTCCCGTGTGAACAAGCGCTTCGTACTCTCTGCGTCTAGGGCAGCGGCCCTCCAGCCTGAGCGTGCACCGGAATTCGGAGAGGGCTGGTTAAAATACTGACTCCTGGGTCTGCCCCTCCAGTTTGACTCCGTCGGTCTGAGATGGGGCTCAGCATTTGCATCTCCACAAGCCCCTGGGTGCTGCTGCTGCCGACCTGGGGCACCTTGAGAACCACTGCTCCACGGCACACTCTTTATGCCACACGGATTGGCCAGAGCGGCGCTCCTCAAACTTTAACATGCATGCAAATCACCTGAGCATCTTGTCAAAAACGCAGAGTCTAATTCAGCAGGTCGAAGGCACAGCCCAAGGTGCTGCATTTCTAGCGGATGTTGGAACCAGCACCACCGGCCCACAGGCTGCACTGCTGAACGGCGAGGAGCTACGCCACTGGTCCCCGAGAGCATGTGCACGTCTGATTCCCCATGTCGCTCGTTAAGAACACCGATGTTCAGACCCCGTCATTGGACACTCTGTAGTTCTGAGCTGGAGCCTCGTAATCTGCATTTTTAAAAGCTGATGCTAGATAGTTTGGGGAACTACTGGTATAGAAATTGAGTGGAAAGGTAATAGAGTTCAGGAATTTTCCATTGAGGAAGTAACGCCGGAATCAGAAAATAGAAAAGAGAGGTCTCCCTCACAACCCCAGGGGTTTGTATTTGTACTTAAACATAAATATCAGCTCAGCTGTAGCTGGCTGTGTACTCCCAGCACGCATCAACTTACAACTTCCATCTGTGCTTCAGCCTGTGCTTCCCTGGTTTACGTATCCACAACCATCACTAAATCATGGGTTCATAGAAAAGTGGACCTGGGGTTGAATCCTGGCACCACTTCTTACTGTGTGACCTTGTACAAGTCACTCAACCTCTCTGAGCCTCAGTTTCCTCAACTGTAAAATGGGGTGATAATAACACCCTTGCATAGGGTTGTAGAGAAAATGAGATAAATATGTGATGACTTTTCCCCTGGCAGTAAAGTCCGAACTGAAGTTGCCCTCATCATGTTCTCGAGTGAACAGCCCAGGCAGGAGTGAGTCAGAGAGATGGAGAAACGATGGAGCTGTGTGCATGACATCACTGTTCTTTCTCTCGCTGAAGAGTTATTTCCCGGCCCTTGGGGCCACCAAATCATCACAAACTTGGCAGCACACTGGAATGATCTGGAAAGTTTTAAAAGCTACTCATGCTCAGGGCCTACTTCCAGGGATTCTTATTTAGTTGGTCTGCAGTGAGGCCTGGGCATGAAGAGTTTACAACCCCCCCGGAGGTTCCAACATGCAGCCAGGGCTGAGAACCAGGCTGCAGGCTCCAGACGGTTGACGGGCTTCTCAGCCAGTGGGCAGAGCTGGGAAGGGGTATCTTCTCCTTTGTTCCCTCTCTGCTGCCTGAGAGGCCGCGCTAGGCCTGGAGCCAGGGCAGGGCAGGGGCAGGAGCCCTTTGGCACGAGCTTTGTTGTCAGGCAGAAGGCGGTGTTGCAATCCACGCGGGGTCCATTCAGTTCCCTGTGAAGCCTCTGTCCCACCAGGCAGTGAGTCACCCCAGGATGACTCCCGCACCCCTTGTTGGCTCTGACAGCCTGGCCTGCAAAAGAGAAAGGAGAACCATAGATCTGCAAGGGCAGACGTGCCACTGAGGGGTGGTGAGGGAAGGACAAGAACAGGAACAGGCTGGAGTTGAGACCTGTGGCTGGAACTCAGCTCGGCCCTCCTAAAAAGAGGGAAAACAACGCGGTATGGTCAGCGTGAGTGGTGCTTATGGGGCCTGGCTGGCCAGGTCCCAAAGGGAACCCACAAGCACTAAGCTTCCAGCTCTCGAGTCCAGTATAGTCACAGCGGGGCAACACCACTTCTGGATCTCCATCTAGATCCGTCACCCTCGATGGGGCTGTGGTGTAGACGGGGGCTGAATACATGTAACACCCTGGGTCAAATGCACTCACCGCAGCCAGTGGGGCAGGGTCTTGCTCTGGACTTCAGGACAAACCCAGCTGACCTTAGGGATGAGTTAGAGATGGTTGACTGCGCCTTGTCTTTTGTCATTCCCAGGGGGGGAAATTGGTGTCATTTACCCCAGTGCCACTCAAAGTGTGGTCCTCAGCCCTGCAGCATCAGAAATGCAGACTCTCAGTCCCCACTTAGACCTACTGGATGAACTCTCTCTTTTAACAAGGTCCCCAAACGATTTACATTCATGTTAAAGCTTGAGAAACACTGATGAGCCGGTGGTTCAGTTGATTGGAGGCCAGTCGATCAGAATCAGCTGGGGAATTTATGAATCATCATGCCCAGGCCCCAACCGAGACCAGTTAAATACGGTTTGCTGGGACTCACTCTCTAAGTGATTCGAACGCACAGCCAGGCCGAGAACCACTGATTCAGGCCGTTTTAGGTGAAAATGAACAGACGCTCAAGTTACTTAGGGTGATGGGGTTACTGCAGGTTTACACGGGACGTAAGGAAGGAGCAGGGACCTGCCCAGACAAGACCGGAGGAAGCGGACGGGAGGGAGACTCTGATCCATGGTTCCTTTGGGGACAGGGCCTTCATGACTCCCTTCAGCAGCAGGCGTCCCAGCACCTGCCCAAGTGTTCTGCCCTCACGTCAACTTGCCTCCTACCGTCTTGCCACTCACGACCACTGCCCTCTACTCAAGCTGTGGTCCAGGGACCAACAGCGTCAGCATTACCCAGGAGCTCAGTAGAAATGCAGAATCTCGGGCCCTGCCCAAGACTTTGGGAACCCCCACAAAGGCACGTGCCTTTCGTGGCCTGTGTCCCCTGACGGAGGATGACAGGCTGGCAGCAGCCTCGACTGCAGACTCCAGCCCTGTCCTCCCTTCTCTGTCATCCATAGGCTCCTTTAGCCACTCCTCCAGGGGCTCACCTCCAGGCTTGTCCCAGCCCCGGTATTTCCAGGCCTGGCCTGGAAGCTGATATTCCCAAGATGGGTCCCACCGATTACAGGAAAGGCTGAACGCCGGGATTTTCTTATAATGTAGGAACTTGGCTCTATGGTGTTACTCTCCTGTTAATATTGACAATCAGCCTATACCTTCCTGGAGAACAAGAACAGTGTCTTCCTTCATTCATTGGACAAATACTTATGTAACTACTATCAAAAGTAAGAAGGTGAGCAAGACCCAGCCCCCCAGCCCAAGAAGCTTTGGGTACACTGTGGGGTTCAGACAGGCAACCAGGCTGTTACATCAATGGGATCAGGGCTGAGCTATGGGAGCCTCTGCTGACTTGGTAGGAGCTGGGAGTCAGTAACCCCAAACAGCTTTAAAAACCCTGCAGAAACCTTTCTACTCTGGCCAGGCGAGGGAGGGCAGGAGGAGTGTTAGTATTACAGCCAGGCCATCTGGTGCAACACTGTGACTCATTCTCTTCAGAATCGCACCCAAATGCATTCTCCAAGCTCACAGGGGATCGTGGAGTGGTGCGAAAAGAGGCGTGCGTCTGTGTGTAAACACAAGGCCCGGACTCCTGGTCTTGGAGTATGAAGATACAAAGCCAGCCTGTACTGAACAGCTCTCTTAGGCCAGGACTGTCCCTCTCAACGCAGGCCACACCCCTGGGCTGGAGAATGGTGTCAGCATCCCCACGTTGGCTACTGACCAATGTAAATAGCAGAGCCTGGAGTCAAACCAGTTGATTTGACTCCAAAGACCTTGGTCTTTCCTCTCTCCTGCTGCCACTCAGAGGATGGACAAAGGCAGTCAGGGGTGGGCTTTGGACACGTGTGTGACACATACAGCTGAGATAGTAAAATATTCACCAGCTCTCTGGCTGAAGCATGAAGAAAGTAGCCACATTGTTTAATGATAAATACATGCATTTCTTCCTGGATTTTCTGCACGAGTCACTGGTCGCTTTTGGGTATTGCTCTACGATGCCCAAGAGCCTCTGCTACACGCTGCCCCACTGATCCACTGAGCAGTCCCACTGTGGCATCGGGAGAGCAGGGATTACATTCACCCCACTCAACACAAGGAATCTAGGGCACAGAGAGGAGACATGACTTGCCCAAGGCCCCTTGCTTGAATCACCTACCTTTTGGATCACTTGTTTGTTCACATACCTACCTTATTTCCTCAAAGGATTTGAAGTGGCTTAGAAGAAGATATATCATGAAATAGAAAAATTGTTATTATTATAATTTTTAGTCAAGGTAAGGGGAAACATATTTTAGAATGTCTTTCCATCAGTTCGTGGTACATGCCAGCCCCTTCCCACCTCTGGGCCTTAGCAGAGGCTGAGACGCCTGCCACGAATGTCATTCTCCACCTGCACCCTCTCTCTTGACTATGTCCTACCCATCCTCCAGGTCTTGGCTTTGATTTCACATTCCCAGCTCCTGAATGCCTCCTTTGGGTACTCACTACAGCTGTTGAATAATGATTTGGTAATATGTCTAATAGCATATAAACTCCATGATATCAGGGACTGTCTTTGGGTTCCCCTCAGAGCACATCCTGGGACAAGGGTCTAATTTGCAGGAGATCCCAGGAAGCACTGGTAGGGGCCCAGGGAAGTGGAGCAGAGACTAGAAGGCAGCCAATGAAAGGCACGTTTTCAAGGCAGCTACCTCTGTGGGCAGCTGGAGTTCATCCCTGCTGGGAAACTCTGGGAGAGGATGTAGAGCATGCATCTCAGCATCACCCACTGTCTGAGTCTGTCCGTATTGCTGTAAAGTAAACCTGAGGCTGGGCAATTTATAAAGAAAAGAGGCTTATTTGACTTATGGTTCTGTAGGCTGTACACAAAGCAGGCACTGGCCTCTTCTCAGCTTCTAGTGGGGTCCTCAGGCTGCTTCCCCTCACAGTGGAAGGCTAAGCGGAGCCGGCATGTGTAGAGAGCACACGGTGAGAGAGAAAACAAGAGGGGAGAGGCGCCAGGCTCTTTTTAAAATAACCAGCTCTCACAGAAACTAACAGAGAGAGAACTTACTCACTCGCCTCCTGCATTAGTTTATTCATGAGGGATTTGCCTCCATGACCCAAACACCTCCCACAGGCCCCCACCTCCAACATTGGGGATCAGATGTCAACACAAGGTTTAGAGGGTCAAATATCCAAACTATAGCACCCACCTTCTGCCCATAGGGGTGAGGTGCTGGGCATTATTAATAATACACCAACTCTTTTTAGTCATTGGCCAAGGGCAGCTCACTGGGGTGGGGGTAGGGGGTAGTTCTCCAGCTCTCAAGTCTGCTGATGATTGGGGAGAGCACCTATGGCAGCCACAGAAAGCTCTCAGGCAATTGGAAGTGAGGCTGTCCTGTATTACAGTGATATAGTCCAAGGCGATATGGGCAGGGACACCACAGATTCTGCTTCAGGGATCTTATTCATTTAATTTAACTTTCAGTCCTAACATCTAATAGGTTGTCAGTAAATATCTGTTAAATGACTGGATAGAAAGATGGAAGGTCAAGATCAAAGAGAAAATCAGCATGAAGATGAATGAAGATAGGCAATCTTATCTAGAGCCTATCTGGAGCCCTCTAAATGAATAAATAACCTACTTCCTTACTCTGAGCTTCCTGGCAGCCAAAGTGAAAAAGGTAAGATGATAGATACCATGATTGTTACTGTTCATGAGGAGGAAACACATCAGTTCCTCAGAGGAAGAAAAGTATTTCAAACACTTATATTTGAAAAGAATTTCCTTCTAAAGCTTCACAGTGGGGAATAACAAGTGATAGAATGGACAACATCCTCAACAGTTTCCCTCCGTGATGCAAAACAGGTTTCATAAAACTGATTCTTGCACCGTCCTCTGATGAAAGCTGAGAGGCTGATGCAAAGAATGACTTCACATAAGCAAATTTCTAAGGCAGCCAAGACAGTGGGGTCAAAATAAGTTCCTTTCTGAGGACCTTAATGAATCAGTGTAGATGGCTCAGAATGTGTGAAGGAACCAATAGATTGCATGTTTTTCAAATAACCCTCCATCACTGTCACTTTATGACTCTGAATCCAGAACATTCTGCTAGCACTCTAAGCCCTATAGTCCGATGTGGTGAGATATTGATATCTACATCTCTCTAGATATAGCTAGTGATGATGATATATATGTAGATATATATCATGGCATACCATCAGCTATTTGCTGTGTAACTTTAAGCAAGTCATTTAAGCTCTCTGGCTATAGTTTCCTCTTCTTTAAAATGGGAAAGTGTTTCCATTATCTAGTGCTGCATAACACACTACCTCAAAATTGAGTGGCTTAAAAAATTTGAAACTTTTGCACTTTAAGTGATACCATCAAAAAATTGAAAAAGACAATCCAGGGATGGGAAAAATATTTGTAAATCCTATATCAGATGAGATTTGTATTCAGAATACATAAAGAACCCTTACAGCCCAACAATTTAAAAATGGGCAAAGGATGTGAATAGACATTTCTCTAAAGAAGGCATCGAAATGGCCAGTAGCACACGAAAAGATGCTCAAATCATGAGTGAGTAGAGAAATACAAACCAAAACCACAATGAGATACCATTTTGCCCCCACTAGGATGACTAAAATAAAAGAGACAATGCAAGTGCTGACAAAGATGTAGAGAAACTGGAGCCCTCATACACTGTGGGTGGGATTGCTTTGCAAAACAGATAGGCAGTTCCTCAAAATGTTAAACATGGGACTGCCCTATGACCTAGTAATGCCAGTCCTAGGTATATACTCAAGAAGATTAAAAAGATATGTTCACACAAAAACTTATACATGAATATTCATAGTAGTATCAGTCCTAAAAGAAGTCAAATGGCAACAACCCAAATGTTCATCAACTGATGAATGGATAAACAAAACATGGTATATTCGAACAATGGAATATTATTTGGCAATAAAAAGAAACGAGGTTCTGACACATGCTACAACCTGATGCTAAGTAAAAGAAACCAGTCCCAGAAGGCCACATATTATATCATTCCATTCCTATGACGTGCCCAACGTAGGCAAATCTATAGAGACAGAAAGTAGATTAGCGGTTGCCAGGGGCTGGGGTGGTTGCAGGGTAGGTGGGTAGTGGGTTTTTTTGGGGGGTGTTGAAAATGTTCTCAAATTAGATAGTGGTGATGGCCACACAATCTTGTGAGTGTACTCGAAACCACTGAATTGTACACTTTATAAGGGTAGATATTATGATGAGACTGATTCGCTACCTATGGCACTAACAAGGCTCCCAAGTGAATTCTATCTCAATAAATTTGTTATTAAAAATTAGTGACTTAAAACAATAACCCTTTATATGTTCACGATTCTATTATATAATTTGGATTGGCCTCCGCTAGGCAGTTCTGATCTCCACACTCCTGTGCTGCCGTCATCGGGAGGCTGGCTGGGACTGTGTAATTTAAGACGCGTCACTCTCATGCCTGGCAGCTGGTGCCAGTCCTCGCCGGGGCGCCTTAGTCTTTCTTCAGGTAGCTTCCAATCCTCCGTTAGGCCACCTTGGCTCCATTACATGGCGTCTTAGGACAGCAAGTGGAAGGCTTGAGTCCTAATCTTGGGAGTTCCAGAACATCACGTTCTACTGGTCCAAGGAAGTCACGAGGCCAGCCAGGTTCAGGGGTGCAGAATTAGATTCCACCTATGGATGCAAAAAGTGGCAGAGTCACACTGCAAAGGAACATGCATAAAAGGGTGGACAGAATGCTCCTGACCATCTGTGCACGTAGGAAAATACCTGTTTCAAAGGGCAGTTGGGAGGATTAAACATGACAGTGCGTGTAAAGTATTTAGCACGGCACCCGGTCCATGGGAACACTCACTGAGAGGCGGCTGTGGTGAATATTAACAAGATGCTGACGTCACAGGTGCCACCCCGGTTCCTCTGCTCTCCAGTGGTGAGAGCAGATCGTAGGCCCAAAGGTGGAAAGGTCTTTAGACATTACAGAGCGAGCTCCCCATTATCGGACTTGGGCACTGGGATCCAGAGGAGAGAAGTGACAGACTTGTCCAAGGTCCCTATCTCCGTTCCCTCAAGGGGATTAGCAGGCCTGAGCATGACGGAGGGTCTTTTTCCAGGACACGTGACACATCTCCGTTCACACCTGGTCTCACACTGCTCCCCCCAGACCACGGTCTCGGCTCAGGCTGTGCACGTAGCGCCGGCTCCACTCGCGAGGGGGTCTCAGGGGGAAGAGGTGCACAGGGGGCAAAGTGTTGCCTGCGGGTGAAGGAAGAGGAGTCGCGCCCCAGTGGCGGCAGGGGCAAGTTATGTGAACTCAGATGTCACAAAATGGCAGCCTTAGGTCGTGCCCTGTCACGGACATGTTTGTTTGTCCACACGGTATTTTTTTAAAATGTTGGATTAGTGACCAATAATTAAAAATCAAGAGATTTCACATAAGCAATTCAAATTTCTGGCTTTTTCTGCAAACCAGGAAGATCTAGCAAAGCTGGGCTGAATTTCCTCCTGGTAACATGGGCTGCTCCTTTGAGGTGGGCCTTGTGGTCTCTGGCTCACCATAGCCCTCCAGGGCCAGATCACTGTCTCCCTGGCTCATGTTTGAGCTTGTGCTCCCTCCACACCTGAACGGGGGGCTTGGAGCTCTAAGGAGGGGGTGGCCTAGATGCACATTAGGGCCCTTTGCAAAGAGCCTCGTTGGCTGGACCTCAGAGGGTTCCATAGGCATCCAGAGGCTTCTCTGCACTGCTGCTCGAACTCTCTCCCTCCTTGTGGTCCACCCAGCCCCACCCCTCACCGCCCAGAGCTCTGTAGGGTTGGCGGGGAGGGACAGGGAGAGCGGGTGGACTGCAAAGCAGATGACCGGTGCCATCGCCCTCCTTTCCTCATTCCCACTCCCTCCTGTGCCTCATGGTGACATCAGGGCCAGGAACCCCAAACATAGATGACCAGGGTCCCAGCATCTGGACTGTTTCTTACCATTCCCTCGGCATCTCCCAAACCTTGTGCATTCGCATCAGCTAAGGGGTTAATGGACGCTCACTATTACAAGATTTACTCTCCTGAAGGGAAGTCATCCTGCATTTTAACACAATGAAATGGAAGCCACCAAAGCCCCCTGGGTGAGCAAGGAGATTGGAGGCCTGTGCTCCCAAAGGCTGCCTGGATGATGGAGAACATTTCACTGTTAGGCCGGGGCTCCAGGGAGATTAGGTCCAGCAGGGGATCTGTCTGAACTGCAGTCACTCACTTGGCCTCTTTTGCCTGTCGTTCCCTGTGGTGGATGGCACTGCCATGTGGCACGACTCCAAGAGGCAGCAGGCGTGGTGTTCTCTGAGCATGGCACCCACTGGAGTTGGGCAGCGCAACAGCCCCAATAGTGGGGATGTGGATTAAATGAGAGAACACATGGGAAAATCCTACAAATACCAGGGGCCGTTATTCCCAAGACATCAGACCAGTTCCTTTGCTGTGCTGAAGGACAACCTCAGAGGCATGCTTAGACAACACCGAGCTAGCAGCTCATTCTTACCCAAGTGGTAGAAACAGCTTCCGGTTACTGAAAGCTTGCTGTGGGCAAAGCACACAACGTATCTCTTTGCTTATATAATCTTTACATATCCCTCTAAAGTAACTCTACTTGTTATCCTCATCTTATAGATGAAGAAATTGAGGCCTAGGTAGGTATCCAGGCACAAAAAGAGGCTTGCAAGAAATG
The DNA here is from genome assembly GCA_004363605.1 of Indri indri. Lineage (NCBI taxonomy): Eukaryota > Metazoa > Chordata > Mammalia > Primates > Indriidae > Indri > Indri indri. The sequence goes on along the minus strand of RJWJ010000436.1, from coordinate 192,836 downwards.
CTAATAACTAACATCTTTGAGCTCGTACCGTGAGTGAAGCACACAGGCTAAGTATTTCATATGCATTAATTCATTCGATCCTTCCAACATGCCCATTTTACAGATGAGGAAACTGAGGTTAAGTAAGCCACATGCTCAGAAAGGGATTAATGGAGTCGAAAGCATTATGAGAAATGAGAATTAATTCCTGAAGACAGAACTGGATCTGTGCCTCTGGAAACTGTTGAAAGGAAGGATGGTTGTCAGAGAGCTGTGCCACTTGCCCAAGTCACATCAGAACAGATCCAGGATTTGAACCCAAGGCTAAAGCTTCGTCTCGTATCCACCTGATATAACATTGGCTAACCTGACACATTTTCAAGTGAGTTTATCAGGGTGGGCGGAGGTGCAGTTTGGCTGCTCTCAGGGAATCCCCATGTCCCACCCTCCTTCTCCACTCTGCGCTGCCACCTGGGCCTGCTGTCCCATCTGCCCATCCTCACAGGAGTCTGCTCCCACGGGCTGACAAAGCCTGTCCCTGGATGACGGCCATGGACCCCCACAAGCCCACACACATAGTTGGCGTCCCCCTTCCACTGTGCCCAGGAGCCGCACAGCCTGCACCATCCACGGGCCCCTCCTCCTGTCACTGCCCACCAGAAACAAGATAATCACCCCCTGGCTCCTCTCGAAAGCATCTAACAGGCTCTGAGACACAAGGCCTTTCATGACATCTGGTTCCGCGCTCCAGAGCCCTTTTGAGGGCGCTGGGCCTTGTCAAACCTCAGGCTGGGTTTGCTCAGAGCCGGCGCTGGTCCTCCCCTGAAATGCCAGATTATTTCCACAGTTCTCAGCTCTTGTCCCGGCAGTTCTGCAGTTGCCTAGAGAGGTGCCCGCAGCTGTGTGTGCACGTCTTGAAGGCCGTGTGAGCGGCTTCCCCGGGAGGGAAGGAAGGGCTCTTTCGGAGCTGAAGCCAGGAGTCCACCCCCACGGGTGGGAGGCACCCCCGCCCCCTGCAGCCTGGGGACAGCTTTCAGGAGCCCGCTTGGCCTTTCACCCCTGAGCAGCCTAAGTGGACCCCACTCCCACTCCTTGCCCATCTTCCCTCTCTGCTGTGAAGGGAGAACAACAGTTGTATCTGTTCATAAAACCCAGAAATTCCTGGAGCAAGAGGATCTACGAGATTCTCTTTGCAATTCCTGCTCTCCAGAGATGCCATCTCCTCCTGTCCCCTACTGCAGGAAGGGTGCCCCAGAGAATCAAAAAACGCAGGATTTCAAGGCTGGAAGAGCCTCAGAGGAACATCTTGCAGTGATGGGGCATCTGTTAATCACAAAGCAGACACAGCGCTTGCTCTGCCAGCCGCGTCCCTAGTGCTTTCGAAAGATCATTCGGTCTCCACACGGCCCCACGGACTGGTGCTATCGCTACCATCCTGAGGACACCAAGGCACCCAGAAGCTGAGTGACTTGCCCAGGGTCATTTACACAGCTAGGCAGTGGCGGAGCTGCAGCGTAGGGAGAGCTCCAGCCCTGTAGACAATGCTCTGTGAGGCCAAAGAGGCGGGGTCGGGTGCCCTGGTCACCAGCTACTTAGCAGAGCAGGAAGGTCTCGTGTCTCCTGACTCTGAGGCGCGTGCACAGAGTGTGGTCTTAAAGAGCTAGGGTCTAAATACGGATTTCTTTCCGTGGTGGAGTCCCCGCTATGCGCCAGGCACTGTGCTAGGAACTTTTCACCACCAAAGACTTATTCCTCACCAAAGTTCTGATGTGGCCACTGCGCAGGTGGAAAACCACATTGGAAAGCAGTTCAGCAGGTGTCTCATGCTATACTGTAGCATGGTTGTCTACATTCAGCTGCAGTTTACAAAGATGATCAGAAATATAATATTCATGCTAATTATACCCTGTTATTATTCTTTGGTTCTCACAACAGTCCTGAGGGGTAAATATTGTTATCCTTATTTTTCAAATAAGGAAACTGATGCTTATAAATATCGAATGTATTACCCAAGGGAACTCAGGAAGCAGCAGGGTAAAGATTTAAACCTAAATGTGTCTGATTCCGAAGTCTAAGTTCTTTTGACCACATTACTACAGGGATACACACACACACACACACACACACACACACATGCGCGCGTGTGTGTGTGTGCGCCACACACTCGTGTTGTTTCCAATGTTCATGTTCTGCGGATTGGGACCGAGAAAGGAGCCGGGCACAGCTGGCGGGCAGGGCTGTGTGCTGCCCTGAGAGCAGGCATGTCAGACGTGATTCCCTATTAAACTGTCCCACTGTCCTCTCCGTCCCAAACTCCTTTCCTATCATAGCTGGCTCACAGCCAGCCTCCTGGCAATAAGCCCAAACAACAGTTTAGGGATTTTTTGCATCCACTGGATTCACTGAAGCAAACTTTGTTTGCACAGCCCCCAGCCCTAGTCTAGGACCCCTGGATTTGCCCCACACCCACGACACAGAGGGAATGGAGAGGACACAAAGGAAATTTTGAACCTGTTTGTGAACGGTCTAGAGCAACTCTGAGGGCAGGGCGGCAATTCTCACAGCCAGGTAGCTCAGAGCAGGAAGGCTCCACCAGGGGACGGCACAATGGAGGGGACAAAAGACCTCAGCAAAGACGGTAGCATATGCTGCGGGACTCTCAGCTATCTTCCTAAAACCTTACAGGGAAGCTGGTTCCACTTTGGATGTGAACAGCCCTGACCACAGACTGTAAACGTTCATATAAAGTTCATTATTTTATTTATCTTAAGGATGGTTCTAGGGACAGTCATCCATTTAGGGATTGCTTTCTAAAGTCCATGGGAATTTCTTTATAAAATTAGTGTTAGATGTAAAAACTGATCTGTGTTTGAGTTAATGGTATTGAACCATGTCCGATTCCTGGTTTTGTTTATCGCGGATGGTTATGTAAGATATTATTACTGGAGGAAGCTGGGTGAAGGAAACACAGGAACTCTCTGTACTATTTTTGCAACTTCTTGTTAGTGTTAAGCTATTTCAAAATAAAAAAGTGATACATTGAAAGAAAAAAATTACTAGGAAAGGAGTGTTTTCTTCCCTAAAATACTTTCTCTCATGGTGATAATTCTGTTGCTGAATAAACTTACCATTTTACTTTGGCTACAAGGAATCTCAGAGTCAAATTTAAAATTCATTCTAGAAATAAGTAGGCCCTTATAGCTTATATGTTTATGTTCTTTCTCCAAATGTTGACTTTCTACACTTATATTTCCCTGGCTCCTGACTTTTCCTCCTTATTTTTATTTTACCATCATTTTACGTATTTGTGTTGTACATATTTCTTGTGAGTGGTTTCAAATCCTTTATGAAAGATATAGTGTATAAATACATAAAATAACAAAATAATTAGCTAGTTTATGAGATTTTTATGTGGTTTTTAAAAATCATCTAGGAATTCTGTTTTACTGTTACCTTAAAGCACCTACCCAGCACCGATTCTCCGCCTCTACAGGGACTTTGCGCTGAAACTCACACACAGGTTTCCTGTGCGTTGGGCGTTTTCAGCCTTGGTCAGGATGGGCGCCCGGCGGAGGGGCGCTCAGCTAAGGAGCAGCATGGCTGACACTGCTTCGGGTGGCCACCCTTAGTCTAGATGTCACCACGCTTGCAGTTCCACCTTCCCAGATGCCTTTAGATGTCGAAAGTTTGGGGTTCTTGAGATAACCCCAATTCAAATGTCCCTTTGAGGAGGGACATGGTTTTGGCAGCAGCTGCAACCTAAAAAGAAGAGCTTTGGAAACATATTTTAGGGAAGTGCCTTTTGTGAGCAAGTGTGAGCTACCCACTGCTCCACGTAGCAGGTCATTATAATTCATTCCACCGCGGACCCACTCAGACTCTCAACGCGCCGGAGCAAAGCAAATACCAGCATCCTGTTCACCTGTGGAGCAGAGAGGGGAGCACGAACAGCCTCTTGGCAGAGGTAACTCCGTGCACACCTATGTGTCCGGCCGCGAACCAGCAAAATGGAAAGGGTGTGAGAATTTGAAGGGATAATTTCCAGCTCTGCCACTTACCAGTAATGTGACCTTTGCTGAGTCTTGCCTCCCCTCTGAGCCTCAGTTTACTCATCTGTAAAATAGGAGTGAGACAGCCCAACCCACAGATTTCTTATCTGATGAATGCGCAGTGATATGTGTAGGGGGCCTCACAGGGTGTTTGGCATGTTGCTGGCACTCACAAACGTTCAGTCCTTGTTCCTTTTAAATAATAAGAGCAAATGCTTATTGTGTGCCAGGAGCTGCACTAGGTTGTAGAAATACAAAAATAAAGCAAATAGTGTCCTCCCTTTAAATGGATGACAATTAGTGTTCACAGCACATTTGACTGTGTGCACCCTCCTGCTTAAGCCTGACCACAGCTCTGTGAGGTTGGCGATGTTGTCACTCACTCCCATGTCACAGATGAGGACGGCCATCTGCTGAGAATGGTGGCAACACCCCTCGACTATTATACAATGACAGGAGCGTGGAGCAAACAGAGTAGAGGAGCTCTTGGGACCCAGGACTTGGGGGGCAGTGGGCAGCGCTGCTGTGGGGTGTATGCGCTATCTTAGCATGGACATTTTAAGAGACCCCTAAGAGTGCTGCTGCGTTGGAAGGAGGCCCTTAAGATGGGAGCAGCCTCAGCCACGGCCCGGGCGTGAGCTAGAGCGTGTGGAGTGTTTCTTACAGCCTTTCCTTCCCCATGGCTCCCTGCTTCTCTTCCCTGCAGGTGTCTGCAGCAGCACCCTGGGGACAGCCTGCCCACAGCCAGTGTCATCCTCTGTTTCCATGACGAGGCCTGGTCCACCCTCCTGAGGACCGTGCACAGCATCCTGGACACAGCGCCCAGGGCCTTCCTGAAGGAGATCATCCTGGTGGACGACCTCAGCCAGCAAGGTAGCTGTGGCTGTCCCCCAGGCTCCTGGAGGTGGAGACAGAGAAGCCCCCCTGCCTGGCTCCTGGGTCAGTGGTTCTCAAACTTGAGCATGCATCAGAATCATCTGGCGGGCTTGTTAAAAGCCTGATTGCTGGGCCCACCCCCAGGGTTTCTGGATCTGGCACTGGGCCCAAGATTTCGCATTTCTAACAAGCTCCTGGGTGACGCTGATACTGCTGGTCCATGGACCACACTTCGAGAACTGCTGCTCTAGTCTTTGGCTTGAGGCCTGAGTTCTAAGGGGGATTAGTTCTTTCTGGGGTCCTCATCCCAGGAACTTGCCCAGCGTGGCCATGGCAGCGAGCCAGACTAGCTGGAGGCTCTGGGAGTGCGCGGGTTCCTGAGGCACAGCTAGCTGGGCACTAGGCCGGGCTGAGGAACAGGTGCAGGACTGGGCTGGGCTGGCCAGAGACTCTCCAAACTCTCAGCCAGGGCAGAGTCCTCCCGAGAGCACACCTGTGGTCCACCCCCGTCAGCTGATGAACTGTGTCACGTCAGAGTCCCCCAGGGGCGTGGGAAGTGGAGGAGCTGGGCCGCAAGGAAGTGGGCTGCCTCCAACATCCTCAGTTCTGGCCAGTCCCGCCAGTGGGGACCTGCAATCCAGCAATCCGGCTGCCACCCTCACCATCCAGTGGCCCCATGTCTCCTGCTGACAGTGGGGCACCAGGCCCTTCCCACGTCCAGGGGTGGCACTGGCTCATTTGTCCACAGGTCACTCCTCTATGCGCCTGCTGAGACCCAGAGCCCAGACAAGGGGCACCATGCATAGTTTTTGTTTAATCCTCACAGCCACCATGGAGGCAGGGCTTGCCAACCCTACTTTACATATGAGGGAAACTGAGACACAAAAAGATGCTGTGGGTTGTCCAGAGCCACCCCAAAGTGTTGTCAAGCAGATGGTCGTGACAATGTAATACAGTGTGGTAGAATCAGCTAGACATGCTTGAGGTTATACATCTGGGGTAGCGATACCCACACTGAATCATTAAATCAGAAAATGCATGTGACGCCCAGACCATAGGAGACCCTTTATAAATGGAAATCATTATTAGCGCTGTTTCCTGGGAGGAAGCGGTCAAAGATCACACCAGCTCCTTCTGAGCACTGGACCAGCCAGGCATGTGGCCTTCTCACCTGCTTCAAAAACTCTCTGAGAATGTCAAATCACCATTGAAGTCTGGAAGTTCTTCCTTAATCTATTCTGGACCTCTCTTGCTAGAATTCTATCCTAAATAACACTAACAAGGATTATAGCTAAAGAGAGTTCAGTGGTCAGCCCATGAAGGGGCCTTGTGAAGTAATGTTTGGTGGGAATATTCGTGAGGGATTATGCTTGGCTGCTTAGAACACAAACCTGCCTCAGTGGCTTAACTGACCAGTAGAAATTTACTTTTCTTACAGTACAGGAAGCCTGTAGGTTGGCAGTGCAGGACTGGTATGACAGCTCCACAGTGCCATTGGGGACCCAGCTTCTTCTGCTTTCCACTTAGCCATACTTAAAAAGAGTGTCATTTTGGCCTCATAATCACAACAGGGCTGCTCTACCTCTGGACATCACAAACACATTCCAGGTAGGAAAAGGGCAAAGAATAGATAGGCAGAGGTCAGTCAAGTTTGTCCTTTTAGAATAAAAATCAGTAAAACAATAGTTTTCCCAGAATCCTCTCATCCAGTTTATTTCTACCAGAGCTGCTGCCTGCAGCTCCCAAGGAAGTCTTGGGAGATAAGTGCTTTTAGCTGCCCTGAACAAAATCAAAATTCTGTCAGTAAGGTGGAAGGGGAGGATGAGTGTTGAGGAAGATGACTAGCAGTTCAATCCAATGAAGTCGCTGAGGGCTGGTTCTCAGACATGCAAATTCAGAAATTTTAATAGTTCAACTAATATAATAGAGGTCCCTCTCTAGGGAATGGACCAGCGTTAACAATATTACCAGAAAAACAATTGTGAAGTAAATGCACAACAGTTTATCTCTGAGAATTGCAATAGCCAAGTGACTGGGAATCCTTGTGTCCACAACTGGGGACGGATACTTAGAAGACAGCTTCCCAGTGGGGCTGGGGGTGCTCTGGGGCAAGGCTGTCTGAATCTTCCCTGGTCTCCCTGGAGATCCAGCTATGAAGGCAGCCAGGCTATTTCTGTGCATAGTCAAGACTGCCTCTGTGCTCAGGAACGGGGGGAAATTCTTGCTCTTTGGCTCAGTTCTGTTCAACACACGTGTACCGAGCACCTTCTGTGAGCCAGGCCCTGCACTAGGGGCTGGAGGAGAAGAGATGCAAGAGTTACGATCCCTGCCTTGGGCACATCTTAGTCCAGTGGGCTGGGGGCTCCCGCTTCCATGACTTCGTGGAGGCCACTGCTTCTGTGTGAACACATTGTTCCTTCCATCTCCATTGGTTTATTCCTCCTGGCACATGAGTGTGTACACAGACACACACATGCACACTCTTACACAACAAAGTCAAGTTTTTCTCATCTTAAACACAATACTTAACAAGCCTCTCTCATTCTTTCCATCGCCTTCTCTTTAGGCCTCTTTCTCTCCCTTCCCCTATAGAGCCATCCTTCCTAAAACACTGTCTGGACTCCTGGTTCACCTCCCACTTTCTCTCCAACCCATCGCGTTGCAGACTCACTCCTCCCACTGCAATGAGACCTCCTTGGCCAGCACCACCAATCACCTAGCAGCTGCCAAATTTAATGCATCCTTCTGCCTTTAACTTCCTTGACTGCTGTCTTAAGTCGGGTTTCCTGGAAGCAGAGCCTGAGCAGGGATTCATGTGCATGTGATTTTTTTGAGGCTGCACTCGCAGAGGAAACCTGCAGGGGAGTGAGGGAAGCAGGAGAGACAGAGGGAGGAGACGAACAAACATGTGGTTTCAGGTGAAGTCCAGCCACAGCCTGATCTTGGGGGGAGCTCTGGGGTGTAAACCGCACTGCGGAGTCTGTCGTGCTTTTGCACCCTGCAATGGTCAGTCATTGACCCCGGGCACCTGGGGCCAGGGCAGTGTCCTGCAAGACTCGCTGGCAGCTTCAGGAGAAGCAGTTCTAACACCCCAAGGTGAGTCTCCTGGAAAGGGTACAGATTGCAACTAGCACCCACAGCAGCTGGGGACACGCAAACCAAACCAAATCAGTTAAAGGATTGCAGGGAATCTGAGTAGGGCACCAACCTCCTGCTACAACCTCCTGCTATGCTTAGAGAATGTTAGCAAGTTCTCTCCTCTCCTGATTTTATGACACCATCCCTCTTAGTTTTAACTGGAGAGAATCATGGCCCATCCCAAACTAACGAAGCATCTCACACCTTAGCAACAACCACACTGCAACGATGTATTCGATTCTCGGGCCCCTTGCACTCACCACAGCTGAGGGAGAATCGCTGACAGTGATCTTAGTGATGGTCATCACGATCTCATTGGCTATGGCACCTGTCACTCCACTGACCACAGCCCTGTCGGTTCCAGGACAACTCAAATCTGCTCTCAGCGAATACGTGGCCAAGCTGGAGGGGGTGAAGCTGCTCAGGAGCAACAAGAGGCTGGGCGCCATCGGGGCGCGGATGCTGGGGGCCACCAGGGCCACGGGGGACGTGCTGGTCTTCATGGATGCCCACTGCGAGTGCCACCCGGGCTGGCTGGAGCCCCTCCTCAGCAGAATAGCCAGTGACAGGTAACTCACCCCCGGGGTCTGCAGAGTGAGAAATGGGACTGGGAGAAACAGTCTCCAGCCTCAGCCACGCACAGAACATCTACCCACTGCTTGAAAAATGCCTGGGTCTCCCTCATTAGACAGTGATCTATTCCTTCGGGTTTTTCAGATGTTTGACCTTGTAAGAAGCACAGGGAGTCAGAGTTGGAAGGGAGGTTAGAGGCCTTCTAGTCCATCTACCTTGTTTTATAGACTCAAGAAACTCAGGCCTGGAGAAGAGCTTCTATGAAGTTGTAAATACTCAAAATCGTATTAAGTTGCATGGCGAGGGTAACACCTTACCATGGCTATCATTACCTTTGATGAAATTCAGCAATTTTAATCCAGATTATAACATAACCTGGAGGAGAAAATCTCTGAACCACACTAGGCCATAGATTACTTATCCATAAAAAGACAGTATTAGATTCTGTGATCACTAACTTCACTGAGAACTAGCTTTCTTTGTTCCTCTGGTTTGTATAAGGGGTCTCTAATTTTCTAACTAAATTGGATGTGTGAAGTTGGAGGTGACTGTATTACACACCGCACCGACAGACATCTTACAATTTTTCTTGACTGTTTATTTCTCTGTTGTCCTTCCCCCATCTTGCTGGCACTCTTTCCACTTCCTTGCTCAACTCAAACAGTTCCTAAGCATGTGTGGTCAACCATCACCCTCAATCTGAGTGTCCTGGTGGCTAGCCCACCCTGGGCCACCTCAGGCATACCCCGTGGGGCTCAGCCCTGACACACAGTAGAACCTCAGCAAATGGTTGTGTGATGGTGCCCAGCCAGGCAGGTCTGATGCTAGAACCATGACTTCTCTTCTTGCATGCCTACCCACGGTAAATGCTTGCTGTCTCATTTGAAGTTGGGGGCAATCACACATAAGAAAAATTTCCTGGACTACATTGGCATGGATCCTGGAGGTATAGGAGTTAGCATCCTGCCAACCGGAGGACGTTTCAACAACACAAAGTCAATTGTTAATAGTTCAGGGATTCCATTTTAACAAAGAAGAACAATCAGAGCTCTAGTGAAACCAAGATGGATTTTTACCCAGTTCCATGAGACAGATTACTGCCCACTCCCGGCTCACATCTCATGAGAAAAGGAGACATGCATACATTCGGGACCAGAAGTAGGATGAGAAAATGCACGAACCCCACAAGGCCGCCATCTTTGATTCTGTTTCATGCAAGGGCCCAGCTCAAAGTCCAGAGTATCACTGAGCCAGACTCTGAAGTCGATCTCACCCATTCCCCGTCTAATTCCCACCGCGGGACCACAGACAGAGGCTCTCAGAGGGACCTGAAGAATGTCTCGTTCTACCTCGTGATTTCACTGTGGAAAACTCCAAGTTCCAGGGAGGGCAAAGAGACCCCCTCACGGTCACACAGCCGCTTGACAGCTGGGCTGTCCATGCTGCTTTTATGTGGACATTTAGAAGCCCAGTAATTAATATTATTCAACCTTATGCATGTGTAGCCCTAGCAGACTTCTTTTATATGCATTCTTCCTTCCAACCCTGGTGAGGTACCTCAGGCAGGTATTTTTGCTTCTATTTAATAGAAGGAGAAAATGCGTCTCAGTGAGGTGAAATGAGTCTCAGTGAGGCACAGAGAAAATTAGTAGCTGAGTTGGGTTTTCTGACTCTGGGTCCAGTGCTCTTTTTATCAGGGTTTATTCCTTTGTAAGAATTAGAGAAGCTTATCAGGGAGAAACATTAGTCCTCCCCAACCCGCCCCTGGCTGTGAGACATAAGTCATAGTGCTACGCACTGCTGCTGTGAGTCCCTCGGGTCTGCCTCTCACACTGGGACCAACAGATCTGGGCTGCGGGAGGAGACACGGCGCTACCTCAGTGGCCTCAGCTATAAATAAGATGGGGCCCCTGGGGCAGCCTTCTACGATTAAGAAGAAATTCTAATTTCCTGTGCTCTCCCCCTCTCCTCTATACCAAACCTGTCTCGGCCCTCCCCCGTCTCTGTCTCTCTGTCTCTGTCTGTCTCTCTCACACACACACTGGGCCTCTGATCCTGGTGTGCTCCTGGCTTGGCTCCCTCTTCACATCCCCTCTCTTCTGTGTGATACGTGATCTTTCCGTCACCCCCATATGTCATTCACGTCTTCTTGTCCGCTCTGCCTTCTCTGGGCCCCAGTGTCCAGCTTGCAGGCCTTGGCAGGCGAGGAGCTGAAAGAAGAGCTACCTGTCTGGTGCCTGCGTCCTCATCTCTCTCCGTTCCCCAGGGCCATGCTCTCTAGCGTGCTTTGCTCCCGCAGGGACGCTGCCCAAGTGTTTCTTCTGGGCCGCCCAAGGCAGCACGCCTCGTGTAAGCAAAGCTGTAGAAAACACTGGGTGCAGCTCCTCACAGAGAGAGGAAAGGGAACCCAGCTGCCTCTGAGGCTCCTGTCAGGAGACATCTCGTCCCCAGATGAGGACCCAGTGCCCGCAAAGCAGGAAACGGTCTTTAAGAGCTTTCAGTACAAAGGTGGGGCGGGAGCGGTGCGCGAACAGCGTGATAAGACACGGTGAGCTGTTTCAAAGAGTCACGGCCTCCTCCACACCTGGTCAAGGAATTCAGAGCCTGGTTACCAGCCCTTTTACTTGCTCCCTGTCCCTGCCCCGTCCCTGCCCATGGCCCTGCCTAGCGGGTCCACCTCTAGCCATATGGCAACCCTGTTTTAATTGGTAGAAATCCTTTCCTCATGATCTCCCATTCCTCAGAAAATTTGTCATAACGTACTGAGTTTGTTAGAATAAAACATTTTAATGCCAACTGCCAGAAAATTATCAAAATAAATATGCAAATTTATAGTATCTATGATATTAGATGTGTTCTCCAGGGTTGAACAGTACATAACCCTCATAACTGTACATAGCAAGCCTGGACAAAGTCTCTCTATGACAAACTGATTTTAGGGAACCCTGGGAGGTGTTGATTGGCGGCCAGTTTCCACATAGTGTAACAACGATGAAAATCAAGCGTAGCTGTTGTATCCAGCTCCTAGCTGCCTTGAGCTGGCTGCGAGCTCTGGTACCCAAGCCAAGGAGTAGAGATCATACCCCTAGAAAAATGAAGGTTTCTAAGGGGAAAGGGACTGTCTTAGGGGCTGAAAGATGAACTGTCTCAAGAAGCTGGCCAAGTTGTTTCCCATTTGAAGATTGGTCTGGCCCCTATCTGAGAGACATCAAGTCCTCAAGGTCACCGAGAGCTCAGCCAGGGCTGGTCCTGCTCAATGAGAAGGAAGGTGGGACAGGGACCAGAGCACCTTCCACCCCCCTGCCCTGCGAGGGGTTAAATGATCGATGGCAGTCGGAGGAATCCCACGTGTGTATGTGTCAGCGTGTGGTGTGTGTGTGTGTGTAAGCAAGTGTGTGTGTGTGTGTGTGTGTGTGTGTGTGTGGTCAGGATGCCTCCCGGCCCCCCAGAGGAGCAGCCTTCTTTGGGTCTGATACCCCAAGGAAACTCTCCAGCTGCTGTCCTACTCCACACCCCTTAGCATGACAGGACCTCGAATCTGTCCCTGAAGAGCCAGCACCAATCCTGGGATCACACCTGAGCCACAAGAGCTCTGGGAAGAGAGAATTCAGAGCCTTCTGCTTCTCAGTATAAGAGATTTTCCACAAACACTGCCAATACCCATGAACTTTCGAAATGGCTTATGCATTGTGGACCCGGAGGAATATCCAGGCCCAGGAAAAAATAAAGAGGGATGAAATAAACTAGGGCTTCTTCTTTATTGTGGTAAAAGGTTTGGTTGGGAAGGTTGAAACTGCAGTTGGCTTTTGAGTGTCTAGCAGCAGCATTTTAGTTGATCTCACACATTTCGGTGAACCAGTCTTTGTTGGCAGCTTCACTCCCTCAAACAGAGGGAGGGTTTCTTTTGAAACCCAAACATTTGATCTCTTGGAACTGAGAAAGGCTTAACAGAGGATCAACCGTGTTCCTGCCTGAGAGTTAAAACTCAAGTCACAAGTGAGAGAAGGATGGAGTAAGAAGACTCTTCTAGCTCCTTCCAAGGCTAATGGGGTGGCTTTGCTGTTTTGCTTTAAGTGAATTCCAGGAACACCGGACACATGTGTAGGTACAAAAACACAAAGTTAAATACAAGACTGTGGGGGTTTTGTTTTAATTAATCACTCTCTCAGAGTCACTAGACTGTAGTTACTCACCAATTCAGCCCTGCTTAGGCAGCCAGTATGTCCATGGGAATAAAAACCAGAACAGAAAACATCTCACACTTCATTCGTTGACATTTTGTTTTTCATCTCTATCCAAAATGTACTCAAGGAGGCTTATGATTAATCACTTACGTACACAGTTGAATAGAGGAGAAAGGAAATTTCAGAAAGGAAAAGAGGGTATTGGGAATCAGGTATAATACAGTTATTAGAAGTGAGTTTTACCTGTAACTCCAGAAAGACAAAGCAAAAAGAGAAATGCGATGAATTTTAGAGTGCTCGTTTTCTAATAAAAAGTAATACACACCTTTGTTAAGAAGGACACAGCACAAGGTCTAGGATGAATTGATCGTGTGGATGCCCGAATGCAACTTCCTTTCTTGTCCTGTTGTGACTGCCAAAGATGGCACAAATTTCATGTGATTCTTCACAATCTAGCCACGCGCTTCCTTGGCTCTTGATTCCGTAATTCCACGAAATGCTTTGCCAATAGCCAAATCCATCCCATCTGCCTGATTCATTCCACAACAAATAGAGACTGGGGAGGAGGTCTGGTCCCCTCCTTTCCTCCCTGGAATTACTGCTCAGTTTTCTTAGGTCAATGCAGGGTACCCCAAAAGAGCAGAGACCCAGATAGATTAACTTCCTCCTGCCTTTCCGTGGAACAATGCAAAAAGGGCAGGAAAAGCATATAAAGATCCTTGCTGTAAATACAGGCCCCACTACTCACACCAGCGTCGGTCACTTACGGCCACCGATTAAAGCAGATAACTGAATCCCAGGATAATCTTGGCCCTCTCCACCTGGCCCATGCTCACTCCAGCCCTGGCTACCTCCAGGATGGGTGGAACAGAGATGGAACCGATGGCAGCATAAGCATAGCGTGGCTGGTGTCTCTCCTCCCAGGAATCTCACATGTCTTAGAGTGGTACCTGCCAGCCACCCCTAAGTTCAGGCCTGATCCATTCTATTGCACAGATTTGAGAAGTAACTATCATGAATGGCCAGAAAAAAATGTGATTAAGTGATCACCTGTTTAGTTAAAAGATGAAATTTCTAACCTATATCAATTTCCCATGTCACTCTCTCTGTGGTAATATCTCCAGGCTGTGCAAAGAAATTGGGATAAAATACAATCACCAGCAATAGCAGGACATGAGCAAGTAACCTAGACTTAGGACTTTGGTTTGGTTATAGACACCCTGTGCTTATATATACATGCATTAACACCGGGGACACCTCCAGGGCTTGGCAATCCTGGTTCCTCAAGCCAATCAAGTTTTGTAATACAGGGAGGAACAAGAACTGGACCCTAGAGTAGAAGTCCAAGAACCCTTTGACATTGTGCACAAATATTTTTACATGGGCATGTGAAGATTTTTCTAAGGAGGGATTCATACTTTTCCCTTGATTCTCAAAGGGATCAAAGGCCCCAGAAGAAATTCAGAACCATGGTCCTAGAGCATCACAGAGAAAGACTTTTATGGGACGTAGTTTAACCTTCTATTTTACAAATGAGGAAACAGAGGCCCAGAGACGTATAACAGCTATCTCAAGCTCACACAGCTCATCTATTGGTGGCAGAGCTGAGCCTAGAACCCCATTCCTCTGTCTCTCAGTGCTGTCAAAAGAGGTTTCATTATTATTATTATTTAGAGACAGGGTCTTGCTTTGTTGCCCAAGCTGGATTACAGTGACGCGATCACAGCTCACTGTAACCTGGAACTCCTGGGCTTAAGTGATCCTCCTGCCTCAGCTTCCCAAGTAGCTAGGACTAAAGGCATGCACCATGCCTGGCTAATTTAAAGGAGGTTTTGAAAGAAAGAAAGGAACAGACAAGAACTTTAATAAAATGGGCCCCAATTCCTCATGGAAAAACATATTTTCTAGAAGAGCACTGTATGATAGAAATAAAACATGAGCCACATATGTAATTTTAAAACTTCTAATAGTCACATTACAAAATAAAAAGAAACATATGAGATTAATTTTAATAATATTTTTAAGTAAACCCAATATATCCAAAATAGTATCATTTCAACATGTAATCCATATAAAATTGTTGAGATTTTTACCTCCTTTTTTCCACTAAGTCTTCTAAATCCCAGTGTGTATTTTCCGCTTACCCCACATCCTAATTCGGACAAACCACATTTTAGGTGCCCAATAGGAACAGGTGGCTGGTGGCTGCCACACTGGGCAGCACAGGCACAGACTGTGTTTCCAGCCCCCAGCAAGTGACAGGTTTACCCCTTGTTTCATTCCACCGTTCTTTCCAGGAGCCGGGTGGTGTCCCCAGTCATAGATGTGATTGACTGGAAGACGTTCCAGTATTACCCCTCCAAGGACCTGCAGCGAGGGGTGTTGGACTGGAAGCTGGATTTCTACCGGGAGCCTTTGCCGGAGCATGAAAGGAAGGCCCTCCGGTCCCCCATCAGCCCCATCAGGTAAGGCCCATGACACACCAGCTTGTCGTTGGTCAGACGCTGCAGCCAGATGGCCTGGGGTCTGATCCTGGCTCCTTGGTTTCCCAGCAAGTTACTCGGTCTGTGCCTCAGACTCCTCATACGTAAGTTGAGAGCAACAATAGTATTTACTTAATAGGGCTGTTTGAAGATTGAATGACTCAATACATGAAAAGCACTAAGAGTGTGCCAGGCACTCGGGTGTAGGTGCTAGTGCTGTCCTGTTGTATTAATGGAGTAAGATCAGTGGGGCTTTCCCCCCATGGGGCCTCAGTGGATGCCCCAGCGTGGGAAAGTGGAAGGACCTGAACTGGGATCTTGACCGGCTCCCTCACCAGGTCACAGTGGGAATCCCATGGCCTCAGGTCTCAGCAAGAAGGAAGAATTCCACCCGATGAATGCTAAGACACCACAGATCTCAAATATATCCAATTTTGTGGGTTGCTTCTCCTGTGTTTGGTTTTCGAACAACTATTCTATTGAAGTAGATGCACTAGATAGTTTTTGCATAACAAACCACCTCAATCTTAGTGGTGTAAAACAACAGCCGTTTTATACTGAGTTCAGGGATTCTGTGGGTCATGAATTCTGAAAGGGTGCAGTGGGCTTGGTTGTCTGTCTCCATGGTTTCTGGGGTACGTATGTATTTTTAAAGTTGTCCAACATCATAAAGCTAATGATGGGTAAATCCAGAATTAAACCTGGACAGCCAGGCCCCTGAGACCACCAGCTTCACGGCTGTGCTCGGCTGTATTTTAAATACGGGCTACAGTCCATTATTCACAACTGCAAAGTCCAAAGAGCTCTCAAAACCAAGCATTTTCTATTAATTCATTAGGCAGCAAAAACTGCCCTGATCTGACATGGGTGTCTGCATAGGTCTTATTTATCATAGGCCTTGCTGTGATTGTTCATTTGTTTCACTGAAGAAACAGTAGTATGTTTCACTAAAGAGTGCTGGCCCAGACCCCCCTAGGGCTGATGTATAGTATATGATGTGTGCCCCTTTTTAAAATCCAAAAGATTCTATATTATAAAACACACTGGCCCCACAGGTGTCAGAAAAGGAATGGTGAACTTGTAATACCAAAATTCAGTAAGCATTTAAAATGTGGCATGCCGGCCTGTTGTTATAAAAAATAAAAAAATTAGCCGGGTGTGGTGGCATGCACCTGCAGTCCCAGCTACTCAGGAGGCTGAGGCAGGAGGGTCCCTCGAGCCCAGGAGTTTGAGGTTGCCGTGAGCTATGATGACACCACTGCACTCTAGCCCGGGTGACCGAATGAGATTCTGTCTCAAAAAAAAAAAAAAAAAAAAAAGTGGCATGCACAGTGCTATGCACTCGACATGACATATTTTTAATCCCTTCAAAATCCTATTATGAAACACCATTTTATCCCCAACTAGAGGTGAGGAAACTGAGTTCAGAAAGGTTACATATCTCACCCAGGATCTTATAAATAGTGAGTAGCAGAGTTGGAAATTGTATCAAGTAATCATTACAATACCAGTTTTTAGTATTCTGGTATAATGTAGTATTTTTAATAACCTAAAGGCCTGTAGCTCTGTTAATGGAATACTATTTCCTTGGCAATTAAAAAAATCTGAACTCTGAGTTATTTACATCTTGAGATACCCATAGTTTGGCTGCATTAAAATTTGTTTTTGAATGGACTCTTGTTCAAAAGCCTTATAGATACATCCTTCTCTTGTTTAAAACCCTTCTGAGGGACATTATTGTCATCTTAATTTCCTTATTCGGGGTTTCTAGCTTCCTGTGTTTGTAAGTCATGTATTTTCCCCTCAGGGCAGGTGGAGACCTAGCTACTTCCAGAGTCCCTGGTGGATTTATCTCAGAAATGGGAAGGGGGTGGATTGTCATTAAGAAAATAGAAGAGGGTGAGGGAAAAGAGAGGAGGAAATAGCCTGACCGTGTCCCTTTGTCCAGGCCCGCTGCTACCTCCCTTGAGGTATCTTATTTTAACCAAGACCTTGGTTAAAACATCTCTCCAGAGGAACTCAAGCCAGAGGGCAAGGGAGTCTCAGGTGTGATCCCTGGGCCCGCCATAGGAGCAGCACTGAGGACAGGGTGTAAGAGGCCCAGGTAACCATAGCTCTGTTTTCATAAAATACTGGGATTTCTGACATCACTGCTTTGCTCCAGTCTTGCAATTAAAAAAGTTGCCATCTGTCAGAGGCCAGAGTCCTCTCTCAGTGCTGGCGCCCCCGCTGGGGCAGCCCCAGCCCCCAGCCCTGTCTGCTGTGCTCCGGGTTCTGAACTGCGGCCTCTCGCCCATCTTCTCTGTGCAGGAGCCCTGTGGTGCCCGGAGAGGTGGTGGCCATGGACAGACATTACTTCCAAAACACCGGAGCATATGACCCTCTCATGTCACTGCAGGGTGGAGAAAACCTCGAACTGTCTTTCAAGGTATGTCCTGCACCAAGGGAGGACGCTCGTGGTCTCTGGTGTGGTGTGTGTGGTCACAGCTTGGAGGCAGCCATTAGACTGTTCTTCTAAGTGAAGTGTTGCAAGAATGGAAAAACAAACACCACATGTGCTCACCATTAAATTGGAACAACTTGATCAACACATGTGCACATATGGATATAACATTCATCGGAAATCCAGCAGGTGGGAGGAGGGAAGCGGGGATGGGTAAATTCACACCTAACGGGTACGATGCACACTATCTGGGGGATGGGCACCCTTACAACTTTGACTCAAATGATACGAAAGCAATTTACGTAACCAAACGTATATTTGTCCCCCCACAATATTCTGAAATTAAAAAAAAAATAAACATCACTGGAAAGGGACAAGGCTGCAGGCAAGTCACAAAGTCATTCCCACGTAGCGAGCCACACCTCTTATTTCTTCCCCCCTCCCACCTCTCGTGCCCACGCTCGATTTCACTCTCAGCGCCCTCATAAACCCCGCTCTCAACACCTGCAGTCAGGAGGGGCATGCTGTCAGTCATGTACGCCTCAGGGCAGAGATTCCAGAGGTTCTTGAATGTTCTCTTTTTGTGGCACCCTCAGTGTCTCGTTAATTTTTTCATGGCACCCACAGGCCAAAACAAATACCAAACAGTTTGTGTACTGAGTGGCTTGGTCCAAACAACTTAATAAGTGTTTGTCCTAACAACTTAGCACCTGCTGGCCTCTGCACAACTTCTCAAACCTTGGAATCAAATTGGACACCACCACTCTCATTTCCTATTTCATGTTAGCTTTAACATGATACTTGCTTTCTCATCAAAACAACCTCTGAAAACCTAATCTGGTGAAGACATCCATCATCAAAAGTACAGCCATCTCAAGTTGAAAGTAAGAATTACCTGGAGCTTATAATTTGTGTAAAGTCCAATCATGTCTCTGCGTTTCTCTCAAAAATGTAACATATCTCACCTGGCCTTAAATGTTTGCTGCAGCACCCTGGGGCACCTTGGCACACAGTTTGGGAACGCCAGCCCTAGTGTGTTTCAGTTTATACACTGCTTACCCTAGGACTGTTTTCACCTTGCCCTTTAGCCCTAAGTCTGGAATGAAAGGCTTCCTGTCAAATGAACTCCAGGCATTTGGGAGCGGGAGGGAGTGTAAGTGGAGAGCAGAGGGAACCTTCTTGAAGTAGGAAAGGCTATGTTTTGGGGAAGCTTGCTTTTATCTCCACCACAAACAGCTTCTGGGGCCTTTGCAGCAGACCTCACAAGCTTTCAGAAGTTCCCTGGCCACTGAGGGCATCTTCCCCTGAGGAAGTACCCTTTGGGGAGTAGGTGTGCTGATTCCCATGGCCGCGTCCCTAAGTGCTAGATCCGTGCATGTTGTTCAAGGGTGGCATCCAGGTAGTCGCATGGGTTTGGCCCCCTCACCCCACAGGTTCGTCCTGGGACAACTGCTCCCGTCCTTCCCATCTTGTCACTCCCCTGCCCAGAACTCCTAGATCTGGAAACTCTACTCCACCCTGAGGACTATTATCCTGACCATTTTGCAATGATGATTTCTTGTACATTTTGCCAGCCCTTCATAGACAGGGTCCCTTATTTCCCACCGTTCTTGGAGGTGGAATTCAGAAATGTTTATCTTCTCCCTTCATGGCAGGCCTGGCTCTGTGGTGGCTCTGTTGAAATCCTTCCCTGCTCTCGGGTGGGGCACGTCTACCACAATCAGGATGCCTACAACCCCGCTGACCAGGAGGCCACCCTGAGGAACAAAGTTCGCATTGCTGAGACCTGGCTGGGGTCGTTCAAAGAAACTTTCTACAGGCACAGCCCAGAGGCCTTCTCTTTGAGCAAGGTAAGGGGAGAGCTGTGTGGGGCAGTCTGTGCCCAGCACACGGGCACCGGCAGGAGGTTGTGCCATGGAGGCCCCCTCCTACGACTGGAGGGGAAAATGGAAGATTTTGGCTTGAGCTTCCCTAGAGTTGTCCCCCTCAAGTGTCTCCTCTACCTGGTGGGGCTGTCCTTTGTCTCTCCCAGCAACTCCACGGGAACCGGCCTTGGCCTGAAACTCCCTGATGTCTATGGGATGACTTGTATGGGATGTGATCCTTCACCATGGGCCAGAGGAGGGATTGGCACAGATAAGCAATGAGAGAGGTCTCCAAGGGCCCTTTCATTCTGAGCAAAGTGAAGTCTCTGAAGTTATCTAAGACATGAAACAAATATTAAGTATAAAAATAAAGAGCCCCCAAAAGCCACAGAAAAATAAAAATTTTAGACATTTAAATAAATGTCTACGAACAGCGCATTATCAATTGGTCAACTGCTGCTCAGCTCAACTCTTACGGAGTGACACATAAGTGCTATTTAATGTGGGATGTGAGTTCATGTTATTGCTCACTGTGTTGGGGGTAGGAGCCCCAAAGGCAAGATTCCCAGGACCCGCAATGGTCCTGGAACAGCCCCCACAGGCCTCTCACCAGCCCACACTGCTGGGGAGTGAGTTGAACGTGAGGACAGCATGCCACAGATGAAGCCTGGGCCACTTCAATGGGGAGACATGGCTGTGCCCACTGAACAGGCCTTTCCCTGAGTGCAGGGAAGAGTGCCAGGGTAGCCTCCTAGAGGAGGCCCAGTGCCTCCCCTTCCTCCTGGTCCTCAGGGCTTTGCCTCCTGCCCATCTTAGATCCACTCTAGACTTCCCTAAGTGAGAATAGCCTCCTGGGCCAGGGGGCTGGTGGAGCTCCTTGAACTTCAAGGTTGTTTGTTCCTTTAACCGGGGAAAGTGTTAATGATACACAAAGTCCTGGGGCTCAACAGCAATTTCCGAGGTATAGACTGGCTAGAGTCTTCTCTCTGTCCCCATGTATTAGTCACGTTATTACACAGAGTGGCACTGGCTTGTTTCCCCATTCAGGGGTAACACAGTCTCCTTAGTTACTCCAAGAAGGTATCTGAAATGAAAGGAAAATTCTCACAAAGACCCCCCCCCCAATTCTTAGCTAGCATCTTTATTCTTCTGTAGTCTCCTTCTCCTTCTCTATCTGTGGAAAGTGGAAGAATGTGTCCAACTCTAGACACGATTCTAGAAATCTGATGGTTAAGCCCATGGACTCCAAGAACAAGACTGTCTGGGTTTGAATATTGGTGTTTTGGTTGTATGATCCTGAAAGTTATGTAACGACTCAGTGTTTCTGCTTCCTCATTTGTTAAGCCTTCCTTATGTTGTTAAGATGATCAAATAAGTTAATATTAATAAATCCAGAAGATTTATTATTTAGAAGAGTGCCTGGCACTGAGTAAGCCCTGCATGAGTGTTTACTGTCATCCGTCATTGTCATGGCTCCTGACAGTCAATAAAAGTCAACCAAGCACCCACTCTGTGCCAGGTCCTGTGTGGGTCCTGCAGGGGACACAGAACCATGCCCAACGCTGTCAGGTTCCTGGTGGGGTCAGGGGCTCCTCTGGGAAGAATAATGTTTGCAAAGATGAGAGTGATGTATTCTGGATGAGTTCATGAGGGACACATTCTCAGCAGGGGTGGCATTTGAACAGTGGCTGAATGGGCTCAACTCAGACATCCAGAGGAGAGGTTGGGGGAAGATTCTGGAGCCCCTGAGGGTCAGGCCAAAGAGTTTAGACTTTATCCCATTGGAAATGGGGAGTAAGTGATATTCTTCAGAGTTCTACTGGGGTCCACAGAGTTTCTTTTGTTTTTAATCTCTTGGCTTTCTTTTGGGCAAAGCATCTCTTTTTCTCTCTTGGAATGTCAGTTCAGTATTTATTTGCTCTTTCAGAGGACACTTGCTTAACGTTGACACAGACCGCGCTTATACAGAACTCTTAAGGAAGTGTTAACCACAGCATAATTGCTGATGCGCCAGACTAACCTTCTCCCAGACAGGCTCACTAGAATATGGTATGTTTGCTGTAGCCAGCCTAATGCCAAAGCACACAAATTATTTACAGAACTTAACCTTCTCCCCACAATTGTTGGTGTAATTAGAAGTGCCTGTGAATACACACTTGGCTCCAGGCAATTACAGGAATTGGGAATTGGCATGATGCTGTTTTATTTTAAAGCCTGACTGGTCTGCTTCTGAGAAAATCCAGTTTTCTTTTCCCGTTGGTGATTGGGGGATTTTCCAGGGCTTGTTGTGTTCACCCAAGCCCTTCATTCTATAAAATAGAAAACTGAGGCTCCATGAGAGAAGTAAAGAAAAGTAGGGAGAGAACCAGAAGTCCAAACTTGTAGTTTAATTTCTGCCTCTTAGCTCCCTAACATCTGGAAATACTGATCCTCAAATGTAGACACCACCCTTTTCCAGAAATAGCTGGAATTCCATAAAGTAGCTCTCCTCTATGGTTCTGTCTGAATTTGGGGGAAGACAGGGATGTGTTTGGTATATAGAAGGTGCTCAATAAATATTTCACAGACGTACATGCTCAAAAAAGACAGGAACAGTATTTATTCTGCTTTCCTTTGAATTTTCCAATGCCTAGTTAAACCCTCTGCACATAGTAGATACTCCATTAATATTCACTGATGAATGGATGGTTGGTAAAAAGATTACTAAACCTGAGGCCAAGCTTTTGCTCTGATATTTCAGAAGCTATTGACCCTGGGAAAATAACTTCTAGAACTCAAGGACTGTTATGAGGATACAATAAAATAAAATGTGAAAAGGTGCTTTGGAGAATATAAACTACAAAATAAATACAAGGCTTACTTTCATAAGGTCTATGGGTGAGACCTTTTTCTTCTTTTATCCATTTGGGTGCCCATTCTCCGATCCACAGATGACCTTCTTTGTTCAGTTGGTAACTTTTGTGAGAAGAATGGCACCCCTACTGGCCATTGAGGAGAGCTCTAGCAGAGGATTCCCTTTTTTGTTCTCTCTTTTGAACATTTCCATTAATTCATGTTTTGGAAATGTCCTATCACTTGCTTTGATTTCAAGATTTCAATGACATCTCCGCTTCCCTGAAGGTATTTGGTAGCACACATTTACTTTAAAATCTACATAGCTAAAACATAATTTTGCTCTAAAGATTTCTATCCCTCTATTCCCCTCTCCCCCACCCCCAAATCTTCACATGGATTTTGAGATACAGAAATCCTGAGCACCCAAAAGATAAGGCCAGAGTTTCACTGCTGGGGGAGTCGGCATTCCCTTGTTTTCCCCTCTCTCAGGCAGAGTTGTACAGAAGGGAAAACTCGTTGCCAGCATGCCCCCTCATTTGAGATCAAACAAGGGTTGGGTAGGTTTGCCAATTTATCTCATTACGAAGAAAGGTGAAGGTGATGGAACTGAATGAAGGAATGTTTCTGCTTTGGTAGCAAAGTCCAACCCTAAGGAGGAGCTGGGGAGGTCTTGAATAACCACTAAGGATGCCAAGAGACTATTAAAAAGACTTATATAAGACTCACGAGGAGAAATGGTTAAAATGCAGATTCCAGGGTCTCCAACTCAACCAACTGAATCATAGTCTCTGGGTCAGGGCCCGGGAATCTACATTTTGAACGACCTCCCTGGGCACTCCTGAGGCAGCTGCTCAGGGAATCACCTTCAAGAAGTGTGCAGAGAGGATTTCAGTATGGCAGACTTAGATCTTACTCTTCCCAACATTTCTATGAGAGGACTAAGAGGGAAAAAGCAGAATCAAACCAAACTGGCTTCACACAGCCTGTTGGACCCTGTCCTGTTGCCAGATCAGAGGTCATCAAGCTGGAACTTTGACATGGCCATCTCTTCCTCTCCACATGCCAGGAAAGAGTTATCTCTGTGGTCATTCCAACCCCACCTTACAACTTCTCTCTTCCTAAAAATATCCAAGATTTAGTACTAAAATTCTGGGTAGGGTTCTTTGTAACATCAATTCAGCCAAAACTATTAATTTATTCTAGTGTTGAGGATCTACCTTGATATCCATCCTAAGACAATTGTATTATAAAGGAGAATCTCAATGAAAAGGGACAATGTAGCAAAAAAGAATGATTCATTAATGGCACCTAGAGGGGAAGAAAGATAAACTTGCCTTGCCCCAATGCCCAGCCCACAATTTCCCAGCTGACTTCACCTCAGTTGCCTCTGGGTCAGTTCCTGCCTCCACGAGGCCCATCATGGTTCCACACCACACAACCCAGGTGCACAGCCCCACCACTTTGCCAGCTTCCACAGAAAAGTCATCAAAGCACAGATATCATAGTTTGTAGGCTGAAGACTGGAGGGGTTGTGGGAAGGGAGTGATATCACTTACAATCTTGCTGGTTCCACAGCTCTCTCTAGGGAAGACCCATTCTACTTTGTCCCTTCCAAACTTTCTTCTACCAACACATGACACTCCCCACCCCCATCTGCAGCCCTGGGGAACTGTGACCTTGGTTCCTCCTTCCCTCGCATCATCCTTCAGCTAGCTTCTTCTCAGCCACTCTTGTCTTCCCCCACCACGTGAATTCTGTCTTAGCGAGCTTTCACCATCTTACTGCCGGTTCTTTCTCCTCCCCCAGGCTGAGAAGCCAGACTGCACAGAACGCTTGCAGCTGCAAAGGAGACTGGGTTGTCGGACGTTCCACTGGTTTCTGGCCAACATCTACCCTGAGCTGTACCCATCTGAACGCAGACCCAGGTTCTCTGGAAAGGCAAGGCATGACCCAGGGAAGATGGGGAGAAATGAGGGGAGAGGGAAGCTTCCCAAGACAAGAACTGGATGTTCAGATGCTCCATGACCCTGGCCAACCAGTCACAACTTCAGCAGGGCCTCAAAGTGAGTCCATCCCTAGCCTCCATGTCAGCCGGAGGAAGGTAGCTGGGTTGCCCCATAATCCATCCCAGAGCCCCTTACCAGGACAGGTGTGGTCTGCTTCCTTCAGGAGGTCTGCCGCTTAGGATCAGTGGTTTCGGCTTGACCCCGCTGGTTGTTGTGGCCTGCACTCCAGAGAGTAAAAGAGAGGAATGGTACCTGATGGAGGCGTCTTTACAATAGAGGTTGGGATTCACTTCTGTGTGGATGTCCACTTTCAGCTCCACAACACTGGACTTGGCTTCTGTGCAGACTGCCAGGCGGACGGGGACATCCTGGGCTGTCCCGTGATACTGGCTCCTTGCAGTGACAGCCGGCAGCAACAGGTGGGTGTTCAGACTTCTCAGGATAGGTAACAGCCCAAGGAAGACTTGCAAGTAGGTAACATTTTTCTGGGATGCTCCATACTTCCCTTTGAGGTGTCTCCTTTCTATGGTCCCGTGTCCCCTTACTGCCCACATCCCCCACTCTAACGGCCCATCACAACTCTGCCCGCCCCACCCCAGCTGTAAGCACAGACATGGACCATCGTCAGACAATAAGAGCATCTTAGCTAGAGGGAAATGGAGAGGCTGTTTAGCCAACTCTTTCATTTGACAGATGAGGAAACTGAGGTTGCAAACTCTTTTCGAGTGTCTGAAGAGAAGAAGAAGGTAATCAGGTCAGGCTAAAGATCTAGACGCAACATCCGCGCAGGCTCCTTGGTCATTAGGAAGGTCTCCTTATATCTTAGGGTATTTCTTCTCTTCAAAATTTTCACCATGGGAATAACTGCCCACAGTGGTAGAAAGCCTTCGTTGAGGCTAGCTGAGGGCCAGTGGGTCCACTTCTTTTCACAACTTGGATGATAACCTAGAAAATTTATCCTGTCCCCAAATCTTTCTCCTTTCAGGCTGTGATGGGGTCTTTATGTTATCATATTCCAAAGGCCCCTAATGAAAACAAACAACAAAGTAGAATTTCCCAGAGATGCTCATTGGCCGAGTAGGGTGAGGACCAGAGATCCTGGGGGCAAAAGACAGACATCTCTGGGAGGCCTGGGGCCCAGCCCTGCAGGGAAGGCTGGCCAAGGCTGGGCTTTGCAGCACAGGCCCTGGGGCCCAGGAACAGGCTCTGGGCCTGGCAGACACTGGAGAAGGAGATGCTTGGGATTCATGTGGCCCCTTCCAGCTCTGCCCTTTACCAATCTTCCAGAACACACTGATGGGCATTCACACCTGGCACAAGGGATGAGAACATAAATGTAAAGTGCTGAGTGAAGAAGCCACATGGGAAGGTAAAAATTGTCCAAGCTTTGCAGTCAGACATAGCTGAGTTTGAATCTGAGTTCTCTCACTTTTTAGCTGTGTGATCTCGGCAGGCCTCTTAACCTCTCTGAGTCTTGTTTCCCTCATCTGCAATTGAGGATAATGTAGCCTCCCTCATGCAAGGAGAATATTAGATCTTTTTTGTTCTTTTTTTTTTTTTTTTTTAGAAATTAGCAAGTATCCAGCAATATTTTGCAAACTAGATAAGATGAAAGCTCTTCTTTATAAACACCTAGATGTGATATACCAGATAAAAAAATATGAAACACTCTTTTTCATTCATAAGTAACCAAGTCTATAGAAAAGAAAGGGAAATCTCCAGGCGAAAAAAATCAAGAGGCAACTGAAAATAGAGGCACAGGGCATGGGCCGAGCTGCCTGCCACGTGTGAGAGGATGGTTACCGCCACCCTCAGGAAGCTGTGCATGTTGGCTCCATGCAGGGATATCCGACAAGAGCCCACCTTCAGCCCATGAGAGATGAGAAGTTGGAAATGAGACTCTCATAGAAGGCCAGCTTTGACCTTCAAAGGGTAACTTGTCCTTAAAAAATTTAACTAGGAATATTCACTCACTGCCACAGGGAAATATCAAGAAAGCTAGTCTGTCACTATGGGGGCTTTGAGTAGGAAAAAATTACTTTCCCCTGAGAATTCTTAGCCACAAGCTTGCATCTAATATAGGTTTGGGGTTCAAATTTATATTAATTGTGTGGTTTGGGAATCCTCAAACAGGACAGACTACCTAATTTTCAGGGCCAAGTACAAAACAAAAATGTGGGGTCTCTAATTCAATAATTGTTAAGAATTTCAAGACAGTGACAGCAGAGCATTGAATCAAGTATATTAAACCAAGAGCACTCAGCCCTTCTAAGCATGAGGCCTTGTGTGACTGCACAGTTTGCATGCCCATGAAGCTGATCCTGTCTCTAAGCCACAAAATTAACACAGAAATTAGTTCAGGCTGCATCTGACGCGAACAAGCAGAAAATGGTTTTGTCAAGACATGCCTTCCAATTAGTCTGCATAGGCTTCTCACAGTAAAAAGGTATGCATAGCCCAGGGCTGCAACACACTGGAGGAAATAATAACCATGAGCAAGAGTCAGCAGATACCGCAAACAGCAGGAAAATCAGTTTCAGGGGTAAGTCAGATCTCTTCAGAAAGAGATCAATCAACTTGGGCCTCAGAGTGTATGTTCGACAGTGCACTCACAGAACACACAGCATTCTCTATGGCCTAACCTATGATACGGCACATAGAATAACAGAGGAACATGCCAAACGTATACATATGAATGTGAGAGTAACCAGAATGTGGGGATTTCTGAGACCAGGGCTAGTCTAGCAGCATGTCCGTGGACTTGACCACCACATACAGTCTCGCTGACCCCAACAGAATCTGAAGATTGCCCCTAGACCTCGGCTCTATTGTGAGTTGTTCTCACCTCATCTCCAGTTTTGGAGAAGGTCTCTTTCTAGCTGTGCTGACACCCATCCCTCTGTCCCAGCACCTGGAGCACACGAGCAGGAAGGAGATCCACTTTGGTGGCCCACAGCACCTGTGCTTGGATGTCAGGCGAGAGCAGGTGATTCTACAGAACTGCACAGAGGAAGATTCTACCATCCACCAGCAGCACTGGGACTTCCAAGAGGTAGGTAATCTGTTCAGAAAGAGCTTGGCAGTGCTGATGATTAGAAGGAACTTCTGGTTAGCACTGCATCCTAGGCTCTTCCCAGAAGTCAGGTGTTACCATGCGGACTGTGCTTCTGCTGTTGAATGTAACACTGTGGCACTAAGGCCTTGAGGGAGGCGAAGGCAACCCAGCAGCAAACTGGGGCCTCCAGCTCCATGAACTATACAGTTTGCCACAACTCTGTGTAGCTCTGACCTTGATCACAGCAAAAGAAGGATCAGCCCCTTTCTGAGGTTTATTAGCTCAGGTCACAAGTACAATGGTTCAGTGGTGTGGTTTTAGGAGCAATGCAAAGTCCCTCCACCACCAAAAAACATAGAGATAGATGTAGGTGTAGATATATAGATACAGATATAACTGTCTTCCTTCTAATGCAAATTCTGTGGGAATTTCATCGTTTTAGTAAAATTTTGACTCCTATTACCCAAAGGAGAGAGAAGCCCTAGCTTAGCTCCTTTCCAGAGGTTAGAGAGGAAATAAGAGGAATGTAAGTACGTAGGGGGAGTGAGCAGGTCTCAGATACAGGATTGGGATTGGAAGGTGCAGGAACAAATAACAAATATATAAACATGCACTCTAAACAAATAAATACACACTTTTTAAAAATTCATTTTCTTCAACTTCTGCTTGGGAATAGAGAGGGTAAAATAACTAAGCAGAACCCTGTGTACTGGTACTCTTAAAGCAGGCTCTGAGGCCAGGTTCAGTAGCTCACACTTGTAATCCTAGCACTTTGGGAGGCTGAAGCAGGAGGATCACTTGAGGCCATGAGTTTGGAACCAGACTGAGCAACGTAGTAAGACCCCATCTCTACAAAAAAGTAGAAAATAGTCATGCACCTACTGTAGTCCCAGCTATTTAAGAGGCTGAGGCAAGAGTATCTCTTGAGCCCAGGTGTCTGAGGTTGCATTGAGCTATGATGATGCCACTGCACTCTAGCTCGGGCAGCAGAGCAAGACCCTGTCTCAAAAAAAAAAAAAAAAAAAAAAGAAAAGAAAAGAAAGAAAGCAGGCTTGGAAAGAAGAAAATCATACTGGAACACCTAGCTGAACTCACAATAAGCAGTTGAAAACAAAGCTCTTGGGGCTTTGGTGACAAGGGAACCCAGGACCCAGGGGCCCACACATACTCAAAAGAAGTCTTAGAAACCAAGTTAAGGTCTTTTATGAATAATCATAAAGTATCATTCTAAACAAGTCCTGTGAATAAGATACATTTTAGAAACAGCATTTAAAACTAATAACTAAAAGATTATTACACTAGCATATCTCAGGCATTAAGAAATAAGAGTTTAAAAAGTATCATTCAGTCAGAAAAGGGAATGAGGTACTGTTCACAGCTGCGTAGTCTATAATATCCAAGAGGTGCAAACAACCCAGATGTCCATCCAAGGATGGAATAGGTGACAAAATGTGATATAAACATGCAATGGAATATTATTCAGTCTTAAAAGGGAAGGAAATCCTGTCACATGCTACAACATGGGTAAAACTTGAGGGCATTATAGTAGGTGAAATAAGGCAGTCATAAAAAGACAAAAACTGTATGGTTCCACTTACATGAAGTGTCTAAAGTAGTCAAATGAATAGAAACAGAAAGTAGAATGGTGATTACCAAGGGCTGAGGGGAGGAGGAAAAGGGAAGTTGTTATTTAATGGGTATAGAGTTTCAATGTCACGAGATATAAAAGTATTGAGATCTGTTTCACAACAATGTGAATATATTTATCACTACTAAACTTTACACTTAAAAATGGTTAAGATGGTAAGTTTTGTTACGTGTTTTTGCCACAATAAAAAAGGAAAGCAAAAGAAAGGAATGAGGTACTAATTTTGTTATAACATAGATGAACCTTGAAAATATTATGCAGGGTGAAAGAAGCCAGTTTTAAAAGACTACATATTATATAATTCCATTTATATGAAATTTTCAGAATAGGCAAATCCATAAACACAAAAGGTAGATTAGTGATTTCCAGCTGGGAGAGGGAGGAATGGGGAGTGACTGCTAATGGGTAGTGTTTTTCTTTTTACAGTGATGAAAATATTCTAAAATTAGGTAGTAGTGAAAGTTGCACAATTTTGTGAATATACTAAAAATCAATTGGTGTGCTTTAAAAGGGTAATGTTATGGTATATCTCTAAATAAATAAGTAGGCATTATTAGCAGTGTGGTTAAGGTTGTTTAATTTTTCACAAATAAATCAAGATTTTCTTAAAAAGGAGATAGTTATATTCAATTTTGAGCAGGGAGCAGCCGGTATTCTGAACATGGCTGGCTTATGCCTTCAGTGTATCCTCTAGGACTAGGTCTTGCTCTCTCCTACCACCTGGTGGCAGCAGTGCTAAATTGCGGGATTAACGAGGATAGAAAGGATGAAATGCTTTTGAAAGTAGAAATTTACAAGTACAGTGACAACAATGAATATTGCAAGTACAGCATAAAGACTGAACATGCTCTATTCCCTGGAATTGTACTAACCAGAACTTTCCAAGAAATGGCACACATAACCACAATAAAGATAACTGGATTAATGACCCCCAAGGCTTTGAGTGACATCCAAATTTTAGGGCTACTTAAATTATATTTTATATTAACCAAAATACTACAGTTTCTTTCCCGACCAGTTCACATCACCTCTATTATTCTCTTAATGATTAGCACAAATCTTAAAAGTATCCTTCTTTGCTGGCTGATTGTGGGAAACTAGTTTTATTTTCTTCTTTCACTTCTCTTTTCAGAATGGAATGATTGTCCATGTTCTTTCTGGGAAATGCATGGAAGCTGTGGTGCAGGAAACCAATAAAGATTTGTGCTTGCGTCAGTGTGACGGAAACGCCAGCCAGCTGTGGCGATTTGACCAAGTCAACACTGTGGATGAACGATGAGTGCCGGCGTCAGAAGGAAAAGGGAATTTTGACCATCACAGTTCAGCCCCAAGAGAACTAAAAGAGCACGCATATTTCACGAAGCAGACTGTGTTTGTGCTCCTGGTGATAGGAGAGAGGAAAGCTCCACGAGAGAACGTAGAAAGTGTTTCCTTCTCACACCTTATTTCATTGACTGCTGGCTGTTTTTTAAAAAGAAAAAGAAAAAAGTGAGTCATTGTATCTTTGTCTTCATCACTGGGAGACGATTATTACATAGTACAGAAGAGTCTTCATTTTTTTCCACTGAGCACTTAACAATTGCTTTTCTCTCTGACTGAGGTAAGAGGCCTGGACCTTCACTGGCATCACCTGCAGGATACATACATCCAATGGATCAATTTCTTTGTCTTCAAATGAGCTTCACTTGGATTGTCTGTGTGCCCTACCGTGAAAATTAAAGAGGGAAGAGGGTATAATGGTCTGACATTGGTCTGACATTCCGAAAGCTTTGGATTAAGTTTATTAGCACAAATTTCATGTTCATTGATTGAGCCATAGCTCAGAAGAAGGAAAGGAAGCTACACAGAGAAAGGGAGGATTGAAGAGAAGATGGAAGAGATCTTTGGCCCAATTCTCCAGCTCATCCTAATAGCTGAAAAGATTCAGTAGACCTGAGATAAGACGTTTTCTTGTTAATGAGAATTTCCCCCGTTGTGGAGAATTTCTTCCATGATGAGAATCTACCTCCATTCACCCTGCCCTAGCCCTTCTCTAACTTGGTTAACCATAAGCAGATTCTCTTGGAATAGATTTCTCTTTAGTTGTTGGTGTTGGAAGGATCAGCACAGACTGACCATTCCCATTAACAAAGGTGTTCACAGTTGAGAAACTCTCCTGATGCCCTGTTACAGGGTTTGCACTGACTGGATCAGAAATAGCAACCTTTGCAAAGGGGCAAACCTCCCTGAGAGGAGAATGCCAGAGTATGAGCCAAAATTCTTATGAGAGGAAATAGAGTTGAGTGTTAATTTCCATGAGGGCTGACAGAGCCATCTCTGAGCACGCAGAAACTGTCTGGAACCCCCAAATATGCCCACAGGTTGAACGTTCACAAGTGTGGGAAGAACACACCTCAAATAGAGTATAGCCAAGGCTAGCAAGAGCCCAGTGGCTCTCCTTGTTGTGACCTGACCTATCTAGGTCGGCCATAAGAGTTACTGAGTGGTGTTGGTTCTGCTATTAAAAATACACCACTTATACCCATTTCTCTCCCAGATGGAGTTAGCTCTTCACATAGTCAGCTTAGAAACTTCCCTTTAAAGATGCTGGTCTTGGCTGGGAGCAGGGGCTCACACTTTTAATCCTAGCACCCTGCGGAGCCGAGGCCGGAGGTTTGCTTGAGGCCAGGAGTTCAAGACCAGCCTGAGCAAGAGAGAGACCCCATCTCTACAAAAAATAGGAAAATTAGCTGGGTGTGGTGGTGTGTACCTATAGTCATAGATACTTGGAAGGCTGAGGCAGGAGGATCCCTTGAGCCCAGGAGTTTGAGGTTGCAGTGAGCTATGATGATGCCACTGCATTCTAGCCTGGGTGACTGAGCAAGACTTGGTCTCAAAAAAAAAAAAAGATGCTGATCTCTTTTGGGCTGTCTCAGAACATACAATGTTTCAAATAAGAAAAACTAGGTGGGAATGTGATTTTCCCAAACAATACCTATCATAATTATGTATTTATTTTCCATCTGCTAAGTCAAAGGCCCACTGCATTTCTGCTTCCTCAGAATACACTCTAGACCTGTGCTAATATGGTAGCCACTAGCCAAATATGGCCATTTTAATGCAAATTCATTAAAATTAAAGAAAATTTAAAACTCAGTTCCTCAATTGTACTGGCCACATTTCAAGTGCTCAATAGCCACATGTGGCTGGGATCTACTGCATTGGAGAGCAAAAATATAGAGCATTCCGTCATCACAAACAGTTCTATTGGACTGATCCAGATGGTCATCATCCCATCTAGAGAAGAGATTTTAGCTGCCATCTTCTTGCTTCATACCTATGTATATTTAAAACAAATTTCCCTGACAACCCAAGGCTGAGATGAAGCTAAAAATTCTCAGATGACAACCTTGTGAAGGGTATTAATGGTTGAAGAAAAAAATTAAACAAGACCTCTATTTTTTAAAAATGAACTTTATTATTGGCATTGTGGGTGTTCGAAGTTGCTGGGATACATTAATATAATTAAATAAAAGGCTGTAATTGTGTAAGTTTTTTTGGTGGTAATTAACAAAAGGACCCAGATGGCTTACTGCTTAATTGGTTGAACAAAGCAAGAATGTGGTGTTTCTTGCTTCCTTAACCATCCCCATGATTTATTACTTTATTACAGAAATGGCTGTCAACTCAGTCCCTGGCTGGTACTTACAGACCCTTAATTTAAACAAAACAGATGCCTCCATTTAGTTCTAAAAGAATCTTTCCTTACAGTGTAACCAAGTATTCAAATTCCTTTCTTTTCTATGGATTTAGCATTTATTTTATCCATAGGATCAATTTAAAAGAAGAGAATCTTGGCAATTGAGAGATCTGATTCCCATGAGTTCAATATCACTTGTCCACCTGAATTTTATGTTTGGACTTTATTGTTTGTTTTTTGAGGTTGAATTTTGTCCTCATCCCCACCAAGTTCACCATCATTTTTAAGTATCCCATTGGGGAGAGTGGAGAGAAGTGTTCAGCCAGTGGTCTAAAACCCCGCACTCTTTATGCTGTTTCACAACAGTAGAAGCAGTTGTCCTTCCTGGAGGGGCCCTGGTCTGTTTCCTCTTTGGTCTCAATGCCATAGATCCCACTGGCCAGCTTAGAATTCCAGCCCTCATAGGCACTGAAAGGTCCTCCAGCTCCATGACGCTGATGATGTCCTTGCACAAGAACTTGACATTTTAGAGGTCACGTTATTGTACTTATCATGACAGGATTCTATTTTCTACTAAAAGGCCATGAAAAAGTCAGTTGGACACCAAGTGATCTGCAGCCACCAAATCTGGACAAGCAAAATGCAAAGAAGTTGCATTTTTTAAAAAGCTTTTAGAAAACAACAATAAATAATGTACATGATATGTAGAGTTGTGCAAACATTGTGCAAAACATTGACATGTGCCACCTTGCTGGGCACAATGCTGCTTACTATGTACACTATTATGTACACTATTTATGCTTGTTCTTTAAAAACTCTTTTAAAAGTGCAACTTGTTTGTGACCACTTTGGGCCAAAGCCCAAATCACCTACAAATCCTGCCCTGATTATTAAACATCTCAATTTGGGCATATTTCAAATGCTATGTCAAACTCAATAACCAAAAAGGTGATATTTCCAGGATTCTAGAGCCCTCTCCTATTTCTGTATTAATAATAGTCCTTCCAATCTCCAATCTTCTTTCCAGTTTCAACTCCTTCTTCCATGAAATGTGCTCTTTGGATTTGGAGGTGTGTCCTAAGCATCATTTTAATATTAATATTATGAGGTTCTTTGCTAGAATGGTAGTCCTTTCCACAGGTGTGGGTGCTTACATTTTCTCATCACCAAAGGTTCTACATAGAACCAATACACTAAGTTATCACAACATATAAACACTTGGCCTATTTGGCTTAAAAACAGAGTCATCAGACTCATCATGGTCACTTCACCCCTAGTGTGATAGTTTGCAAACTCAGCCCAAACACACTGGATTCACGTTTGAAAATTAGAGTTCCCGCCTGTAATCCCAGCACTTCGGGAGGCCGAGGCGGGCGGATTGTTTGAGCTCAGGAGTTCAAGACCAGCCTGAGCAAGAGCGAGACCCCGTCTCTATTAAAAATAGAAAGAAATTAATTGGACAACTAAAAATATATAGAAAAAATTAGCCAGGCATGGTGGTGCATGCCTGTAGTCCCAGCTACTCGGGAGGCTGAGGCAGAAGGATTGCTTGAGCCCAGGAGTTTGAGGTTGCTGTGAGCTAGGATGACGCCACGGCACTCTAGCCCGGGCAACACAGTGAGACTCTGTCTCAAAAAAAAAAAAAAAAAAAAAAAAAAAGAAAGAAAATTAGAGTTCCCCAGCAATTCCCAAACTGTTCAGCCAACTCATAGTCAACTGACAT
Organism: Indri indri; assembly: GCA_004363605.1. NCBI lineage: Eukaryota > Metazoa > Chordata > Mammalia > Primates > Indriidae > Indri > Indri indri. The sequence continues at coordinate 158,300 of RJWJ010000436.1, read as the reverse complement.
TCCAGGGCCTATGACAAATGCCCCTTTTCTCTCTCTGTTTCTCTCTCTCACTCAGAGGACAGGGCCAACTCTGCTGATGCAGCTGATGCTTATAAAAGGCTTTTAACTTTTCAAGAAAGTATGACCAGAGGGTAGGACACCATTTTTTTCATTCAGAGGACCTCAGAAAGGTACTTCTGACCACTCTCCTTTAGGCACGGGTTAAGGGTGGCATTGCCTAATGTATTACTTAAATAAGATCCAGGAGAGCCTGAGCCACCGCCTTTAAAGTCACAATCTGCCCAGATGCACCAAAGCTGACCCTGCTTAGAGGGTGTGGGAGGTGGGCAGCTAATTGGAGTATCCAGCCAGCACAATTCTCAAACTCTAGCCACATGGTACAGTGGGAGCTGCCTTGTTCCCACAGCAGGATTCTGCCTCCTTCTGCCAGCTGATTGGTTGCAGGGAGAACACCTGACCCAAGTTGGGCCAATCAGCACATTCCCCAGTAATTTTGTTACTGAAACTAAGAAATTAGTTTCTCTACAAGGTGACTTAGATAGTGTGAAAATTTATGAGCTCTCAACAGCCTTTTTTTCTGTATATGGATCTATGAGGCAGATGAATCCAGTCTGGAGAGAGAATTGCGGGTGGAGGGTAGGGTTGGAAAGCAAATAAACAAACAGGAGCAGAGGCGAGAGACAGAGCATCTTCATAGTATTCAAGCTGCTGGTTCCAGTTTGTTCCCCAGGCCTTGCTAGATCCCTGTCCTCAGAGTCCATGAGACACCCCATGCTCTTTTTGTTCAATCCAGTGCTTCTCAAATTTTACTGTGCTCCCAAATCACCTGGGACTGTGTTAAAATGCATATTGTGATTTGGTAGGTCTGTGTTGGGCCTGAGATTCTACATTCCTATAAGCTCCTAGGTAATGCTGATGCTGCTGGTCTGCAGATCACTGTCTGAGCAGCAAATATTTAAACTATTCCAGTAGTTTTTGTATTGTTTCTTGGAGCTCAGAGAGTCCTCACTGGACAAGTTCTTGGACTCTTCTCTTTTGCTATTCACAGATCTCTTGAATCCACTTAGTAGGATGATTTGATCCTATATTTTGTAGGACAATGCATTGTGCAACGTAATCATTGTTGTTAATTCATTTTCTTCTCTTCCCTCAGTACTCTTCCTCTTTCTCGTTCTGTCTACTAGTTCTGCTCTTTTGACCAAGGGAGGATTCTTTACCTGCTTTGTTGTTTTGCTCTTTGTCTGTGGCTGTGTTGTGCCTCCCTCACTTTCCTTATCTTGCCTTCAACTTCCCTCTATTTCTCATCCTTGTTCGAAGCTGCTTTTCCAGCACTATGTTCTTATGGTGACTTTTATTTCACTCTCACTTTTCCTCTATCTGGTCTTCTCTGTCCTTCTAGCACCAATTTCAACTGATCAATCTTGAGGGAGTGAACAGTGTTCCAGAGGATTTTTGGAACACCAAACAAATAAATTAAGAGCTCAGAATTTTAGCTCTTCTTAGCTGGAGCTCCTTTCCAAAGGCAATCTGTAGTGTGAAGGCACAGAAATGCCATTTAATATGGACTTGGGATAATAGGGCTACTGGAGGCGCTGCTGCTGCTGGTGATAATATGGCCCGCATCTTGGAGGGTGGCTGGGGCTCTGGTAGGCAGATTGCGCCATATAGTGGATTTGCACAGAGGCAGCTATAGGGGCCCCTCCCACCAGAGATGGTCCAGGACCTGTGGCCTCCGAGAATAGCCACAACTAATAGCCAAATGTGAAATTAGATGACTGGAAAACAAATCCTACCAAAGTCCCAAATTTTATTCTCTCGATCCTTAAATCCTGCAGGAAAGTTAAAGCACATGTAAGCAAGAAAGAGATACCAAATTCACCCTCCAACACCAGGGACTATAGCAGTGACATAGAGTGTTTTGGCCCTGCCCACATCCCCTGGTCTTACAGCTTCAGCTTGCTCCTAAAGAACTTCTGACTGTCAGTATCTGCATTTCTTTGCCTGAGGGTCTTTCCCAAAGCCAATGGAAGCTGCTTTATGATATGGGGAAGGCCAGAAATGCCTTGGAAGTCACATCCCCCAGGAGCAGTCCTCAACTGACAAGAGTTGGTGCATAAATTAATACTCAGCTCCCTCACTCCCCACATAGGATAGCTCTGAGGTGATGTTCTACACCATTTCCCAGAGGTAACTGTGGGGTTAAGCTCTAGTCACCCACAGTGGTAGCTGGCTTGACAATGCATCTTTAATTGGCTGCATTTCCTTCCCTACTCCCCTACTGGTGTTTCCTGTGCTCGCCTACCTGGTAAACCACTTGCACTCAAATCCTTGTCTCAGTGTTTCCCAATGGGGAAAGCCACCCAAATACACACAGCCTGGCCCACCAAAAGCTTCCATCTACAAGAATTATTTTGCTCATCAAATTTCAGTCTTTGTTTATTTATCAGTATTCCTACCCCAGGCACAAGATACCTCTACTACCCTGAGCTGAACTTATCCTAGCAAACTGCAAGACCAATGTATGGGATACCAGGCAGCTGTGTCCAAAAGAAAGAGTCTAAGGAAGGGGCAACATGCTCAGTCCTTACCCCAAGTTTATCAATAACATGAAACATCCTTCTTCCCTGGAAAGAGTAAATGAGGAGGGGAGAGAGACCATGAGTGTTCCGCTAACTGATGTCCCTTCTTGAAGAAACCTGAAGCCTGCATCACAAAAACATCTCCCTCTTGAATTTCTGTTATGTTCCAATAACTGGTATGTACCAATGTTAGAGGATGTACAGACATACCAGGGAAGTTAGGAGTGAAGTGCATGATTGCTGTCCATGATAGAGGGAGGGAGATTCAGATACGAGGTGGGTATTGAGGAAGAGATGAGGTTAAACAGTATGGCGAAGATATAAAGAGTGAGATGATCAAGAAGGTATCTCTAGTGAGGGCAGGAGAGGGTTGCCAGAGGAATTTTCAGAGTTGGGTGTCTAGTCCTCCGTATAAAGTATTTTGGGTCTTATTTCCATTGCCCCAAACTTTTAGTTAAGACTTCCATACTGACTTGTGCGGTACGTTGTCAGATGGGAATCAAGGAACAGGGCTGAGCTCTTTGCATGAGACAGAGAGGAAAAGAACAGCCTTTGCAGGCCAGACAGGCACCACTATGACTGGGAAGCAGGAACTCAAAGGCCAGAGTGACAGTGGAATGGAGAAGAATTATATGGATTCTTGTCGCATACCACCAAATAGTGCCAATCAGGATAAATTCACTCAGGTAAGGCAACATTTCAAAATTATGTTAGATACAAACTAGAGTGGGGTCCACAAACTTTTTCTATAAAGTAAATATTTTTGACTTTGAGGACCCCATAGTCTCTGTCACAACTGCTCAGTGCTGACATTATAGCACAAAAGGAGCCATGGCCGATAATCAACGAATGAGCATGGCTGTGTTCCAATAAAACTTTGTACAAAAGCAGGTAGCTGGCCAGACAGCCATAGTTTGCCACCTCCCGGACTACAGTATTTGACTCAGCTGTAGAAGGGGATAAATTACAGATTCTTTAAAAATAAACAGAGAAATATTACCAAAAAAAAATAACAAATGAGCTTGTAAAATATAAAAATAAAGTGTTTCTCTGTTATAAATAACAAAAAAGCAAAGAAAAAAGAGGGAAATAGCATATAGCATATGTTCTTATTATAGGCAGAACCCAGTCCTTTTTAGAAAAAAGTAGGAATAAGCACACAAATAAATCATTTTTTATAATCAAAATTATGAAATGCTGACCCTGTAACCCATGACCTTCTTGCTTTGTGGGATGCACAGGTGCCTGAAGCCTTCACTATTAACAGAGGTTGAGCAGATCAAGCTTTCTTAATGCCATCACAATCTGCAGCGAGAACATTAGCATGGGCGGGAGGGCTGCTCGGAAGCAAAGAGTAACTCTCAGCACTTTAGCCAAGCCAAAGGGATTAAATTGCACTAACAGATAAAATTTGACTCTCTAGTTTTTATCTTATTGTGGTGAAGACATTCACAAAGGGCAATGCACACACTCCCCACCCCCCCAAAATCTCTTGCATTTGGGCTGTAAAGACAATCAGATACCAGCTGTTGTGCAGGGCAAGAGCAATAACCTATGTGTATTTATATAAACTCTGATCCCTAGCATCCAATTTAGCCAGACTTCAAAACACAAACAGTCGGAGTCAAGCCAAGGAAACGGACTTCCAACAGCAGGGCTCGAGGCCAGGGCTATACCAACCCAACAAACCTCACTCCTTGTGCTCCAAAGCCAACACAGGCTCCAAAACACGTTTCATAGCCAAGCCCAGGGTACCTCCTGCCTGTTACACTCCAGCCCATCATGCCCCTTCAAGTGTCAGTGCCGGCATAGCCAAGGCTGTCTCTGGATAAAACAAATGGCCTGAGGCACCTCCCCTTCTCACATTCAAGGACAGTTCCAAGGTCTCCGGCCCCATTTCTACTTTGTGTTCTATTACTCTACTCTCCACGCTGCTGACCCCAGTAGCTACCAACCAGTGAGCCTGCACCATGCACAATGGACAGGCAGCTTCAGAGATCTGAGTTCTCAGGGGAAGCAATAGTTGAGCCTATTAACTTTTATCTCAGAGAGATATTCAGATATTTTTCCCCCACGTTGGTCAGATGCTTAATGTAAAGGAAGAATGAGAAACCCCTATTCTCACTATTCATTGGGAAGGTTATTTCCTTCCCCAGTTAACTCTTTGAGAATATCCTTGACCACTTTCAACGAGAGGTCCTTGCACACAGCTCTAGGCAGTGGGTTGATTTGCCTGATGATGGAGACACCACTGTCTCCTTGAGGTTCCAGCTCTCTGCCCCTGAAAATAGCATCCCCTCACAGACCAGTTTAGGCAAAGGCCCTGCCAACTAGTCTGGTCTGCAGTACCCTCCTCCAATCTATCTGCCACCTCCTCCCCTGGCCTACCCAGACAGCTCTAGCCTTGAGATGGCATCCAGATGGAAACATGATGCATGTTACCTTAGGATGGCTCTTGCCTACGCTGGTTTTCAATATGGCTCTTGGTGGAATTATCTTCCAGACTAAGCAACAGGCTTCATTTAGCAGAGAGCCGTGGCGCATGCTTCCTTATTTCCCCTTTAGCACTTACCATGGGGCTGCATGATTGACTTCATGGATTCCACCATGGAGGAGAAAAAGCAGGGATTTAGGATACATAAAAATGACATTCAAGAGTTGGGGGAAAACCAAGTAGAAAAAAATGTGGATGCCAATTGGTCAATAGAAAGCAATATCTCTGTGACCAAACATACATACCCATCATCAGAAATCATAGTAACGACAACAACCATAAGTGCTAAGCCTATGCTAAGCCCTTTACCCACATTATTTCTTTTTATAATTACAATAGGCCAATGAAGTAGGTACTACAATTATCTCCATTTTATATTATCTCATTCTATAGTTGAAGAGTGAGGCTTCCATAGATAATTTCCCCAAGGCCATACAACCAGAAAGTGATGGGGCTGGATAACCAACCTGGGTTGATTTGGTTCCAAGGCCTTCACTTTTAACCCCCATATTTGATTGCCTCCCAGTATTTGTGAGTAAAGAAAATAAAGGAAAATGGTTACTGTCCAAATAGGAATGGGTAAAAACAAGTTGTTTTAGGATCTGACAAAATTAAGTGCATCAGTTTGGATGAGTTCAGTGCAAAGAACAGAATAACCAATTCCCAGGGGCTTAAGAAACATAGATCTTTATTCATCTCACATGCCCAATCCACAGGTAGGTAATTCCGTGGTGCAACAGCTCACAGACATCTGTGATTCAGCTCTTTTTAACCTTCCATTCACCATCCCTGTTGGCTTTCGACCTTGGTATCTATCCCTTCATGGGCACAGGATGGCCACCACAATTCCAAACATTTTTTGTCCTGGCTCCAGTATCCCAAACAGGAAGGAGAGGGGCAGCAGAAGCAAGCTCTCCTCCGATATCTTTCTCTCTTTTGAGAAAACAAGATCTTTTCCAGAAGTCCCCCAGCAGACTTCTGTCTCATTGGCAAGAACTGTGTCACATGGTCACCCTTAGCAGCAAGGGAGGCTGGGAAAGTGACTAGGAAAATACCCCAGAAAAGGAAGAAAGGGCTGGGCACAGCCGGGCGTGGTAGCTCATGTTTGTAATCCTAGCACTTTGGGAGGCCAAGGTGGGAGGATTGCTTGAGGCCAGGAGTTCAAGACCAGCCTGAGCAAGAGACCCTGTCTCTACAAAAAATAGAAAAATTAGCTGGATGTGGTAGTGCATACCTGTAGTCCCAGCTACTTGGGAGACTGAGAGAGGAGGATTACTTGAGCCCAGGCGGGAGTTTGAGGTTGCTGTGAGCTTATGATAACGCCACTGCACTCTAGCCTGGGTGATAGAGTGAGACTTTGTCTCAACAAAAAAAAAGGAGGAAAGGGCCAGGTACATTGCCACCCGGACATAGGGGGACATAGGGGTTCAGCAAGCCAAGAAGCTGGGAGGTTGACTGATGGATGGCCAGTGACAGTGTAGGCATTGGGGATGCCTCCTCTCTCAGGCAAGATTGGGCTCTGCTTCAGTTTTTATCATTATGAGATGAAAATTGCAGGACACTGAGACAGAGACACATAAAATCCTGTGCTCACAATTCCTGGATACTATCCACTCAGCTCCTGCCCTCTGCCCAAGGCAGGAATCTTCAATGCCAAAGAACCAGCTCAGTGTACTCGGTTTGGGGTATGGGGAGGGCAGAAAGGTGCCTGTCATCTGAATCTCAGCCTCTGCCACCATAGTTGGTCAAACATTCTGAGAAGCAAAGGTGTTCTGATCTCTGATTATGTATCTTCCAGCAAAATTGTAGCCCAGGCATCACAACCAACAGAACTCTTTTACTTTATTCCTGTCTCTGAGAGTCACATTTCTAGTTGTTTTCCAAAAGAAACGTAAAAAGCAAGTAAGTATGACTTATAAAAGTGAGGTGGGGGAGGGGCGGGCTTTCCAAGGGATTTATGGTGATTTTCTTTGTTTGCTGTGTATCATATGGAAGCATATGATATAAGAAGTGTGTGAGAATCTTGCTTAAAACAACGGTGACAGCCCGTTAACCCCATCTGTTTCCCATTAGTGGGAAAGGCTGTTACATGACAGTGTCAAGGGGTCTCTGGATTTTCTCGAGGCTTTCATAAGGCAGGTGCTTCAGACAAAATCCTCCAACCCTTTAGTTCTGATCTTCCCCTTCTCAGTCCATTCAGTAATCACAAAAGATGCATCTGGCCAATACCCATGGGGACTGGGTAGGCAAAGCGAAAACCTTTCTGTGCTGCAACAGGTTTCAATGGCTGCGCTTTAGGTGGCCTGCAAGGCACAAAGTCAAGTTTCTGGATGATGTGTTTACTATTAGCAACTCAGATTGTAATACTCTCCAGAGTGGATTCTAGCTCTTAGGATCTCTTTCCAGATTTAAAAACAATAAATATTTATTGAGTATCTATCATGTACTGAGGACAATTTTAGGTCCTTGTCTCATGTGTTTTCTGAACCATTGGTTTGGACAATGTGATGAATCACCCATGAATCAGAAAATTGCAAAATACCATCTTCACTGCATTTTATGTCAGCACAGACTCAGACAGAGTTGAACATGTACTCTATGGTTTCTGGGAAGCCAGAGATATTTCAAAAACAATTCCAGGAAAGCAAACGAATGACTCTTTTGATGCATTTGCCAAGTGGGACACAAAATAGACCTAGATTTGTAAATAACAATCTTTTTCCAACTTTGCCATGGGGACGTGCCCAGCATGTGGTGATCCTTAAAATACTTATCTGTGAAGTAATAATCCACCTTCTTTTGATAATTCCCAGGTATTTCTCCAGCCTTGATTCCTCTCTTGAACCTCAGGTTCACCCACTCGAGCACCTTCAATGTTCAGTACAGCCCAAGTGATCTCTCTAAAGCACTCCCCTGCTGACATCCTTCCACAACCCCCGATCACCTTCAGAGTAATGCCCTGACTCCCCAACTCAGCCTGCCCACAGGTTCCTCCCTAACATCGCCTCATCCCTTGGGACTCACCTCCTGCCACTCATTACAGCATCTGTGAACACCAAACTTTCTGTATTTGATAGTTCCCAATACACCACCAAACTTTCTGTATTTAATAGTTCCCAATACAACACTCTTTTTCTTGTCTCTGCTTTTGCCATGCTGTTCCCTCTGCCCAGAGTGCCCTTCCAGCCTTCTACCAGCTTGTTCTTATCTATTACGCAAGACTCAGTTTATCCATCATTTCTCCAGAGGGTCTTCCCCAAACTCCCAGGCTGAGTTAGTTGCCCCTTTTCTGGAGCACTGTATGTGTAGCTCTGTGCTAATATGAACCACTTTGTGTTAAAATTATCACACGGATGTTTCCTCCACTGGACTTTAAACAAATTTTGCTAATCTTTTTGCCCTGAGTCCTAGCACAGTATCAAACTCTCGACAGGCACATGATACACTATTGTTAAACTTAAACTGAAGTGACAACAACATCTTTCTTTTGTGCCTAAAGTCAAGTAGAAGAAAAGTAGAAAAGAAAAATTACAGATCTTAAATTTAGACCTAAATTTTTACCTAAGAGCTCTTATTTGAGGTCAAATTGAAGAGGATTTTGTCCTGATCGCTTTCTAGGTGGCTTTAGACTCCACCCGTGTGGCTGCAACAATTCCATACCTCACATCCTCCCCCTACACCATTCCAGTTATCTATCACTGCATAACAAACAACCTCAGTGGCTTAAAATAGAAACTATTTTATTATGGCTCATAATTTTGCAGGTCAGGAGCTTGGGCATGGCTCAACTACACAATTCCTCTGCTTCACGTGGCTCCAACTGGTGTCACTTGGTGGTGTCAGCCCATGGCTGGGCTGGTCAAGAGATTCCAAAAGAGCTTCTCACATGGAAGGGGTGCCTGGCAGGCTGGGCTCAGCTGGGCTCCCCCTTCTCCACATAATCTCAGGACTTCCTCTCTGTGGTCTCTGCAGCAGGGTAGCCAGCTTTCTTATATGGTGGCAGGCTCAGTGTCCCCAGAAATCAACGTGGAAGCCTCCAGTCCTCTTAAAGGCCAGACATGGAACCGATATAGTGTCTCTTCCACCATACTCCATTGCTCGAAGCAATCACAGGCCAGCTCAGATTCAAGGGGGAGGGGAAACAGACCCCCCCCCCCCGCATCGAAGGGAGGAACAGCAAAAATGTGTAGCCATCTTTATGCCACTGTGGCTAAGACTGAGTCCGTGTTCCAGAATCCCCAGCAAAGGCTCTGAGGTTCACTCTGACTGAACTGACTTGGGAAATATGCCTGCCTCTGAACCAGTCTGTGACTGGGAGCTTGGGAAATATTGATTGGAGCTGGAGTGGAAACAATCCCAGCTAACATTATGGTTAAGAAATTCTGTAGGAAGGAGATGGTGATGGGGATTGCTGGGAGCTGTCTTTGTTTAGGGTAACCTAAGTGCAGAGGCTGAATAAGGCCCTGGATGCAGGTGATTTATCTGGGAGGTGATCCCAGGAAGCAGGAGTGAGGGAAGGGGAGAGAGATAGGCAGGGAAGAAAAGCCAAGGTAAGGGCGTTGTGAGCAATGGGGTTTGATTTCTTCTACTCTGAGATGCCCACAGAACATGTTCCAGAACTGTCCACCCAAAAAACAGCATGCTGGGACATTTTTCCACCAACTCTCATCCCATATTGGTTAAAAGTTATGTCTGGGGCCATGAACTCCCCACAATACACTTTGCAGGCTGTACTTACAAGAGCGGAGCAGGCTCCAAGCCTTTAGAGAAAGCCCCACAGCAGAAGCGTGGAGAGCTTGGGCTTCATGTGGACATTGTGCAAGATGAATCTGAGCCTCCATGGACGATTCCACCAGAGTTGAGGCTGAAATCCACGGAAGCCCAAGGATGCAACATCGGACACCAAAAACATCTGCAATAGGAGACAGCCGACAAAGGTTCCCTCAGGGTCAGAGCCCAGATCACCTGTAGCTGATGTGACGGGCACCCAGGGAGCACTTCCTTCCTGTGCAGTGGATCGGTAGTTGCCAGCTTCTCTAGGGCCTGTGCCCACCAGCCACCGCCACCAGGAACACACCTGCGGGCAATCAAAGTTGGGGTTGTTGACACTTTTTGCAACATGGGAGAGCACCCACCATCGGGAACCATTGGTGTCTCAGTAGGAGGGTGTCAAGAGGGGCTTCTCAGGAGCTCAGTGCTCAGCTTATGTGATTTGGGGAAGGGTTAGGAAGCATGGTCTAGCTCTGGACTGAATGCTGTCAGAAAGTGGAACAGTTTTGTGATTGGACGTCTTAATAATTTTTATCTAGGAGGTTGTGGGAAGAACAGAGCAGGGCTGGAGCTGTGATAAACACCACCCCTGTTTGCCATTTGGTCATTTTGTAGTTTGCCCAGTGTTCTTGTTTTCTTCTCTACTCAGACTGACAGTGTAGTCTTGTTGTCTCTCTCCATGGCAGTCACAGAGCCACCTTGCCTGATGTTGGGGTTCTGTGAAATTGTGAGTGTTAAGTAGGGAGAGGACTCCTCCGCCTCAGTATAAGTGCCAGGCCTACTGCTTGGTGCCTTTTGCTTTCGCATACAACGCAGGCTGTGTGCCCTCATGTGAGTGGCAGGCACGCACGTTAGCCCAGCTGCATGGCGCTAAGCAACAATCAACTCAAGGAGTACCCGGGCAGAAGAGTAGGCACAGACTGACAGGGCTCTTCTGTCTCTCGAGGAGCTCTTTTGAAGTCTGGCTGAGACGTTTGAGTGGCTTCTCTCTCCCTCTTCAGTGACTCACAGCAACATGCTCATGGTTAAAACTGGGAGTGATGCCAGCAACAAGGAAACTGACAGGGCTCACTGATCCATTTCCTGTCATTCATTTGAGGGTGACAAAGCATAACGGTGACAGCTCAGATAACATTCCTGGCCACAAAATCATTAAACTAAACGGAGCCTGGCTGCCAGGGAGGGGAGTGACAGGTATTCCATGTGCCGTAGACTCTGCTGCTGGCTGTAGCCACAAAGAACTTTAAATGGGACTCGCAGCCTATAGCACAGTTCCCACAGCAGGATTTGTGCGTGACCCTCCATTGACCAACGACAATAGTCTGACTCAGGCCAGCCCAGGCATACTAACGCCACTGGACAAATCAGAGGTTTAAAGGAGTCAGCACAGTTATGGTACACAGTAGAGAAACCTACACGTTCTAAAGGAGGTGCAGACTCCTTGAGCCCCAAATCAGCCTTATCATCGGCCCTTAGACTGCGCAAACTTGAATAAGGATTTCATTGGAATTTTTGGAAGCTCAATTGTTTCTCACCGGGCCCATGCTTAAGACTGGACCCCTGAGTGGAAGCTAATATTCTAGATATGAGGCAGAGACCACCTTGTCTGGGCCAGGAGCACATCGCCCAACCTGGGCCATATAATTTACAACACACCTACAAATTTCAGGAAGGTACTGCAGAGACACCTGCAGTTCCTGCATCACACGTTCTTGGGCCCCCACTGCTTTCAGCCATGGCTGCGGAACAGCTCTGTGCCGGCTCAGATTCCCTTAGCTTTGTGCTAAGGGTCTTCTGCATTCTGCCCCTGGGTCTTCTCTGAAGGCAGAGTTGTTCACACAGCCAGGGAGCAAGCACCCTGGCTTGCAAGGACAGTTAACACTCCCAGGGCAACCCTCAGTCACTGAGGGGACAAAAACCAGTAGATGTCCCAGCCTCTGTCTGTCTTTTAGGTAGATAATCCTAGGAAGCATTCTGTACATTTTCAGGAGGGTCAGCAGAATCGAGCAGCAACCTTAATAACGTGTCCTTGTGTTGGTTTTTCCTTCTGCCCCCCTCATTCCCCACTCCCACACTCCTGCTTCCCAGGTTCGCCTCCCACACGAACCACCTGCACCCAGTCCTTGTCTCACACTCTGCTCTCAGGGGAACCCAAACTAAACCACACATGGGCATAGTCGTCTTTTATCAAGCAGGTTTTTCAGGCTAGCATGGCTGACACCACATTCATTCCCCAACTCAGAGCCACAGAACTGAAACAGGGCCCAGCCATCCAGATGCCTCTGGGAATCCTGCCCCAGGGCACCTGGCCCCCTACATGTCCTGCAGCCTAATGTGTTTAAAAAGTTTTTCCAGTTAGCCTTTCCAGCAGGAACCTTCTGGTGGCATGTGACAGAAACTCAAATGGAACCAGTGTGGTCCTGCAGAGGCAGGGGAGATTTGCAGAATACTGAAGCATCTCACGGAACTGATGGAAGGGCTGGACGACCAAACCATGGGAAGGGCAGAGAAGCAGCTGGGCCTGAGGAGACAAGCCATGCCACTGGCCTCTTCCACATGGAAAGAAATGTGGCCCCAAGCAGCTCAGGAGGCCCACGTGAAAGAAGACAAATACATATGCAAACATTATAATGAGAAAGAGTCTCTGTAAGCTCCAGGAAGGAAGAAGTTTTATCACTATTTTTTCAGAGATTAACGCCAGTGCCTAAAGTATTATCTGCAATATGGGATAAGGTGAATAGATATTTGTTGAACAAATGAATTTGTATTGGAGGGAGAAGAAGGGAAAGAGAGGAGGTGGGATGGGGAAGAAGGTTTGGGGTGGTGTTGAGGATGAAGTTATGTAGCCTCTAGTTTTGGATGGCTCCTGCTCTTTCCAGGGATCATGGCTGGTGATATTGTCCCATCGTTCCTCGGCTAAGAAGGTTGCTGTGGCTCCCCATTTCCTGTGGACAAAAACTGACCTCCTTAGTGTTACATGCAATTCCTCCACAAGCCAGCTCTAGTCACCACTCCACACACCCTCCACTCAGGGCACATGGACCCACAAGCCCAGGGCTGTCCTGGGATGGTATCACTGTGCCCTGCTCTGGGACAAATATCATGTGTTTTGAAAGAGATTTTCAATTGGATTTATGGAAACATATTATCTTGTCCATGCAACACTGTATAGCAGAACTAGTCAGGAATAATAGAGGCTGCATTATACAGTAATGCTCTTCTAACTCTGGAGGCAAATGCGTAATATTATGCAGCCAAAAAGAAAAGTATTTCCATCAATGAATAATAGAAATGAAAGGCTATAGGAGTAAAATATTTTAAATAAAAATTAGGAGAGAAAATTGGAATCATATCTGATAAGTTGTGTGGCCCATGATTTGTATAATAATTTCTCTAAAAAATCTAGAGAAGTGTGAAATGAGTACCTTCACAGTGTTTTGTTGTTATTTTTGTTGTCACATACTCTATCATTATTTGCCTCTTCAGAATGTGGCTTTTCATATGCAAATGCATTTGAACGAGAGTACATTTTGGATGATCTGAACTGGAGGATGGAAGATATGTCTTACATTCCAGCAAATAGAGTAGTGTGTGTGTGTGTGTGTGTGTGTGTGTGTGTAAGGCACTTTGCTATATTATACTGTAGGATGCTTGAGGACAAAGTCCTTAGCAGCCATGGCACAGACATATATATGGCTCAATAAATATGTACCAAATGAACAAATGAGGAAAGAGAAGGGCAGCAATTATTGAGCATCAATTATTAAGCAAGGTGCTTAACACATGTAATCTCACTTCATCCTCACAAGTACCCTGCAAGGTGATTTTGATCATTCCTAATTTACAGGAGGAGAAACTGTGGCTTGTCCAAGGTCACAAAACTAACAAAGGATTCAAATCCAGGAACATCCGATCTTAACGCCCTTGCCTTCTACATTGGGCTGCTGTAGCCTTGAAAAGTCAACCTGCGCCATCTAGTGGCAGAACTCAGGCAGGCACCAGGTCGGCGTACCAAATACTAAAGCAGCAAGCTGCCCGCCCAGAGGGGTTTGTGAACCCTGGAGAGATAAACCGGCATGTCTGTGTCCCACCCGCACCCCAGCCCTACGACCGATAAAAGACTACACAAGGCTAGAATCAGATAACCTGGAAGGGTGTACTCTAGATGAAGCGTAGTTTCCTATTGAAATATAATTTTTTCCCTTACACGGGGAACATAGAAGCCCTTCACCATCCCCCTGTGCCCTCGAAATTTTCAGGGCTTCCCTTGACCTCGGTCTGCTGTTCTCCACCCTGACCCAGCACTGTTTGAACACTGAGGAACTAACCTTGTGCTCACGAGCCCTGGCTTGGTGACACTTCACACGGCGGGCACAGGGGCTTTCCCAAGAATGAAGTGGCGCGCACACACAGCGCTTGAGGCCGCCAGCTCATGTGTGATCGGCTGGGTTATCTTGGTGATTATAACTCTCCAGCCCTAGCCTGAGCAAGAGCGAGACGCCGTCTCTACTAAAAATAGAAAAAATTAACTGGGAGTGATGGCACATGCCTGTAGTCCCAGCTACTCGGGAGGCTGAGGCAGGAGGATCGCTTGAGCCCAGCAGTTGGAGGTTGCTGTGAGCTAGGCTGACGCCACTGCACTCCAGCCCAGCCAACAGAGAGAAATCCTGTCTCAAAAAATAAAAAATAAATAAATAACTCTATAGCCCTGTCATTAACAACCTACCCACCCACCAACACATCCCCCTCCTGGCCGCAGTCCCACCTGCTCTGTTTTCACCATAATAGTTTTGAGGAGGGGCAGTGTTCTGTTTCATGCAGTCTACCGACAATATTTACTGAAAAGTTATTGTTCAAGTTACTATTCACTGCCTCCTGCTCCCCCTCAAAACCTGTGAAAATTTATCCTGCCCTGGAAAATATCACAGGTGCCTTAGCCAGCAGGCAGGCAAACATCCCCATAGTCTATCCCCTGCATTTAGGGTCTCATTCTCCCTCTCATTCTCTTCTATCTCTCTCTCATTCTCTCTTCCTCTCCTCCTTCCCTCAGTCTCTGCATCTGCATCTCTCTCTTTTACACAAAGAAACACACATACACACTGTGATATAAGAACATGTATAAAATCACATCTAAGGATACTGGAATATGACTCAAGGTGAGCAGAAAAGTGTGCAGAGAATGGGCAGTGCAGAACAGCTGGAGCTGTCTGGGGAGAGGCCTCCTGGGCCCACGTGAACTGCGTCTAGCTCGGGCACAGTGCAGAACACTGACAATCCCAGTTCAAAAGGGTCTTCAGCTCCTTAGAGAAAACAAGACAGGGAACACCAAATCACTGCGCGAGTAACAGAAATGAAAATGTGTCCTCGCTCTGTTTTCACTTGAAATAGGGCTGCATTTTAAAATGCATTCACTTACCTCCAGTGTGATGAATTCTGATGCGCCTCAATGACAGTGACCTCTGCACACCTGTGGGAGGCATCCCTGAGCGCTCTTTGACAGCTGGATTTATCTCCTGCGAGATGCCATTATTCCAGCACAATTTCTCCAATGTGTACAGGTACCATCCTTGGAATCAGTTTTCCCCATTTGGGAATGAGGGGATGGAGGCAAGGGAGCCCCAGACGGGCCCAAAACAGAAACTTGGCTGGGGACAGCTCCTCTCCAGTGCGTTGTGAATGAGGGGCTGTGGCTGGGCCCGGCAGAACTTCCTCACCACCTGGGAGTGCATGGAAGGTAGACTGGTTGATAACAGGCACCATTTCCCCAGCTCCAATCACTATGCACATAGTAGGTTTTCAACAAATACTTATTAAATGAATAGTAGCAAACACTTATTCAGCATTTTCCACATGCCAGGCACTGTTCTAAAGGCTTTGCTTATATTAACTCATTTTATCCTTTTAATACCTGATGAGGCAGGTACTGTTACTCTTCCCATTTTTACAGATGGGAAAACTAGGCAGAGAGAGGCTAGAGTGCCCAAAATCAAGCTAGACAGGGGACAGCAAGGATGCTTGTGACTATGAAACAGGGGCTGTGCTAAGTGTTTACATTTGTTATTTCATTTGATTCTCATAGCAACCCTGTGAAAGAATATCACTGTCCCCATTTTACAGGAGGAGAAATTAATGCTCAGAGAGGTTAAACCATTTCCTACAGACACACAGCTAATAAGTGGCAGACCCAGGATTTAAACCAAGAAAAATCTGTTGCCAGATAAAGGGATAGGGCCTTAGGCCCCCCCAAAACTGTCACTCAAGTGAGTTGTTAGGCTATCAGGAAGCAGCCTGGCAGTGTCCAGCATTGTCCTATATGCCAGCTGGGCCCTGACTGACTGGGCCCTGACAACCAGCATCCTGGGATTGTTTGGAGGTTCAGGGTAGGATGGGGAGGGGGGCAAAGGCCCCACCATCTCTCTCCAAGTCATCTGGGACATCCTTGCATGGGCAAGGGCAGGGTGCTCACTTCCTCCAAGTGGGTCAAGGGGTGGCATTGATGGGCCCCTGGAAACTAGAGCAGCTGCTCTCTCCTGGGTCTCAAATGCTGGCCTCTGGGGAGCGAAAGTCAGTTGGAAATCCAGCCCTTGTCACTCCTCCTGAGGGGCGTTTTCCCCTTGGCACTTCCATGCCACATGGGAAATTCAAGTATCCTTTGGTTCTATTGAGGACATAAACAGTCTTGCCAACAAAAAGATCCCTTCGTGCCAACACGGAAGTGAGAGGGCACAATTTGTTATTGGGTAAGCACTAACAGACTTGTGCATAGGGTGGCATAAAAGTGATGGTGACGTCTGGACGGAATTTCATACAAATTTATAAAGCAAAGTAGAAGAAAGAACAATGAAAACTTCTCTTTTCATCTCCTTGAGCAAAAATTGATGGGCCTTGTGATTGTTTCCTGTGTACCTCCAGAGACTCCTGAGTTAATTTCAAGGTATGTGTTTATAGTTTCAAGGGGCAGAAGGCCCTCGACGTTGCGAGATAAAAACCAAAAAGTCAAGAAGACTCCCTAAAGGGTGCCTCCCTCCTCAAAGGAAGTAGCATCATTTTATCCTTACTGTCTTTTCTGAAAAACTGCCAATATTATTCCCCCAAAACCACCTCTTTTTTAACAGAAATTTAATAGCATTCTCCTCTCCCATTTCTCTCTGTGAGTCATCTGGTGGGAATCTGTACCATGAATAGGGCTTACCAAAACTTCATGTTGATTTCTGCAACGTTGGGTGGTGAGCTTATTATCCTCCTTTACTGATGCAGAAACAGGTGCTAATAATACTCCTAACCTGATGTGGGGGAGCTGAGGCTTGGACCCAGATCTTTGACATCAGATGTCTCATCCTTTCTACCCTCTAAGAATGTATATGGACATTCTAATCAAGCAAAGAAAGAAAGGTAATATAAGAAAAAGAGGAAATGAGGAGAGTCATTTAATAATTGCTCAGTATGCGAGCAGCATGCCACATTCTGGAAAAGAACAGTCTAACAGAACTTTCTGTGATGATGGAAATGGTCTCTACTTGAGCCGTCCACAAGCCACAGGCACTTGTGTACATATGTACTTGAAATGTGGTAGTGCGAATACTAAAGAACTGACTTCTTAATTTTATTTAATTTTAATTAATTAAAATTTAAATTTAGAAAGTCACACATAGCTAGTGGCTACCATGTTTGACAGTGCAGCTCGGGAAAGCAAAAGCCCTGCGAGGTGCGTCTTGTGATGTCTCTGAGGCCAGTAACCACAGGCTGCGTTCGCCTCAGACCTTGGGGTGAAGGTCTCGCAAATGTCAGCTGCCCCAGACATTCACATTAAATAGGCTGCCCCTTGGGAAAGAGGACACACAGGCCCAGAGAGTTTTTGGCTACACATGCCCTACGGCAGGCTGGCCTGGGCTTGGGCTCCCCTCGCAGGCCCCGGCGCTGTCCATTCGCAATCATTCTGGAGAGTGTTCCTGTCCACTACTTTCCTTCTCTTCCTCCCCACTCCCCCAGCCCAAAAGCGCAGCGGTCCTCTCAAGGTTGCCCCTTCAGGACAAGCCAGGATGACTTCATCCAGGAGTAGACATAGTCATTGGCCTGCTGAAAGTCACTTCAGAACAGAGCTGTGAGGGACCTTAGGGGTCATTTCTTGAACACCTGCCCCCACCCCATTTTACAGTTGAAAAACCAAAACCTAGAGTGGGGACTGGTATTGCCTTTGGCCTCTTTGCCCAGGGCACTGACCCACTGAGTCCACAGATGGGGCAGGAACACGTGTGCAGGCAAGAAAAACAGGAACCATCTGGTCGAGGTCAGGCATTCCTTCTGCCTCCTTGCGTCCACATGGTAATTTTTTTAAACTGATGATGAGTAAGGTTAGTATTTTGCAAAGAGAACAAAGCTTCCAATCGTTTAACTGCCAACACATACATTTGGGTCATTTATTGGCAAAAAACATTTCTGTCCCTCTTCGTATAGATTCTCTGTAATATAATTCTATTTATTAAACACTCCGTTGCACAGAGATTAGGTCTAGCTTTCATAAATTAAAAAATGCTTAAAGCATATTCATTGATTGCATGACACTGTAAGTTAGTACTACTGTAAGTAGTACTAACAATCTTAACACTTTTCTAAGCAAAAAGTTCTCCTTCATGTTGAACTTCACTGACTTTTTCCCCTGACTCAGCATGGAATGGAGAAAGCCTAGCCAAGCCAGATGGACAAGTCATTAGTAGGCCACATTCTGCTAGGAATATGCAAGCTATATCTGGTAGACTTTGTTCAAGGTCCAAAGTCAAGGTTTCAGCTATGACCATGTGGATCATGTCAAACTTGAAGTGAGAGCTGCTCTTCTGATTTGAAACAGTCTGCACAACAAACTGTTGGGTACCACTGAAATGTATCAGGGAACTAGTTGCAATAAAAACACTCAAAATGAACCATCCCAAAGTTCCAGCAACCAGGAAACAGACATAGTAAGGTGAGTAGTCTAGGTTCCCATGGGTATTCTATCTCACTTTTAATGACACCTTGTGAGTATATGACCCAATTTCTCTCTATAATTAGAGCTAATAAATATCTTCAAGTGAATATTTATGGGAGAGTTTAGAATATTAACCTGCTATTATCAGAGTTATATTGCTGGAGGTAAAGCCTGAATTTCAATATGGAAAACACAGCTAAAGCCTCATTCATTTCAAAATGCAAATGTAGCAAAAATTAATCCCATTGGGACTGTTGTCTGCTATCTGGCCAGCATGATGACAGTGACTAACTTGTTTTAATGTTTCAACTGCTTCCATTTTATCCCTTGGAAAGGTTTTCAATTATTAAAATACTACCCAAAAAGAAAGAAAATGGCAGTTGGAGTCAAAAGTGTTATATTGAAATACCAAACTTGCCATTTAATGACTGGGATAGATTAAGTTACTTTTCAAAAATATTCAGTCCGTCCCTCCACCACCTCAGAGGGAGAACTGTATTTCCCGGCCCTTGACTTTGGCTTGGCTGCGTGACTTGTTTTCGCCAATGGAATATTGGCAGATATGATGCCAGCCAAGACCTGAAATGTGCGTGCGCAGTGGGACTTAGCTCTCACACCTGTGTCCCAGCTGGTCCACTTGTCCAAGGAGGAAGAGAAACACGGGACCAGATGAAGACTTAACCCTCAGTTTAGAGCCACCTAGCCAAACCCAACCAGGATCAGCCAGTCCTCAGCTGACCAATAGACACCTAAGGGAAAATAAATGACTTTTGTTTTATCTTCCAGAGTGGTGTGCCATGCAACAATTCCTGACTGATACATTGGCCGAGACTTGGTTTCAGTTAACATGGAGATTATGATATCAACTTCATAGTGCGATTTAAATGATACAATGCTATTATCACTTTACCTATTTAAGACCAATAGTGCCCCATCCCTGCCTTGGCTTCCTCAACATTGTATGTGGTGACAATTTAGCTAAACTGGGACTACATCTCCTAGAATTCCCCTCCCTGGTGGTCCTGGGTTAGCATTGACCACAGGAGAAATTTTGTGCAAACTCTGGAAGCCAGAAGTAAAGCTGCAGATGTATTTTTTTATGCTCTGAAGGTTGGAGCAGAACACCAGGAACAGTGGGTGCTCGCGCATGTTGTTGTAATATGCTGGCTTGCTTTGTTCTGGGCCAAAACTTACGCTCCTCCATGGGGAGGGGTGCCAGCTTCCCCTGGAAGTCACCCCCAGCATCAAGGTCAGAGGTGGTGAGACAGATATAGGTTCTGGTTTGTATTTTCTCTTGTTCACCCCAAACTTTCTTTTCCAGCTACCAGTTTGGCTGACTGATGGCTACTTCAGGCTCAACATCAGATGCAGAGATAACAGCCTTCCCTTGATGCCTCCACTAGCTCCCACAGCGTATCAAGTCTAATCCTCATAACGAATCCTTCATTCTTTATCACTTATGCGTCTTCTGCTTCTCTGGATCAAACCTTGACACATTATGGCTGAGTCCACTGTTGTCTTAACCTGTAAATTCAGGGCACGGTGGCTCACGCCTGTAATCCTAGCACTCTGGGAGGCCGAGGTGGGTGGATCGTTTGAGCTCAGGAGTTCAAGACCAGCCTGAGCAAGAGCGAGACCCCATCTCTACTAAAAAAAAAGAAAGAAATTAGCTGGACAACTGAAAAAAAATATATAAATATATATATATAATTAGGCAGGCATGGTGGCGCATGCCTATAATCCCAGCTACTCGGGAGGCTGAGGCAGGAGGATCGCTTGAGCCCAGGAGTTTGAGGTTGCTGTGAGCTAGGCTGATGCCACGGCACTCTAGCCCGGGCAACAGAGTGAGACTCTGTCCCCCCCACCCAAAAAAAAAAGATGGCAAAACTGTGTCAATAGTTTAGGCTCATACTTTGATTAATTGTACTGCTTCTTGTTTGAGATATAATAAACTTTTAAAAAACAAAACAAAACAAAAAAACCCTTTAAATTCAGGCAAGTTCCCCAGAACATCATCCTGAGTCATTTCTTATAGAGCAAGAAATGTGTAAGATTTAACTATCATTTATGGAGCCCTTACTGTGTGCGAAAACTGTGCTTCCCATACATTATCTCATTTAATCTCATTGCGTGGTCCCACATCCCGCATCCAGTCTGCTTTACTCCTATCATCATCAGTTGGCAGTCCAGAGATGCTTGCTAGCTACAGTAATGCTCCAAGTCCTCACCGCCATTTGGGATTGTACACTGGGACCCAATGCTGCCTGAATAACCCAGGTGGTCTGTATTGTCTTCATGTAAAAAGCCTGGCACACAGGTGATGCCCATTAAGGGTTTGTTTTCCCCTCTTCTTTGTCCTCAACTTTGGCATTAATTTTTGTCCAAAAGTACAAGCTTTGACTCTATCCAAACACTTAGTTCCCCTGTAAGTGTGAAGTTTGGCCCCAAATCTTTGCCTAGTGACCGGGTGCTGCTACCATGGCCAGGTCTCAGACGGGAACTGCCTCAATCCCAAGTGCCCACCCTCCTGGACTGAAGCAATCCTGGTAGCTCTATGCACTTACTGGTACCTACCACCCCTTACCGGGCATTTGACCCTGTTTGGGAGCCACTGCATATACCAAATCAAATACCCCTCACTTGCCAGTCCAGGACGGAGGTGGCTGCCTTCCTGGGAAACTGTGCTGGGCCCACCTGTGCCTCTGCAAGCTGCGTTGGTAGCTAGGTTAGTTTCCCGGCATCTGTCCTATCTCAGGAAGCAGCTATTGTGTGTGACAAGGTCTTCCAGTCTGCACAAAGATTAGTTATTGGGGCTTCTAATCAAAATATTCAAGTGGATTTGAGTGGTTTTTGAGATTCAATAAGTATGGTAAATCTATACCCTATTAACTTGGCCAAGCTGGAACTTTTCCCCTAGAATTCTGTTCCCTATATGGTTTTCAGGTACAGTTGACTAAAAAAGAGAAATTTGTGCAAGGTTTGGAAGGCAGAAAGGAGGCAGCAGCCATGACTCTGAAGACTGCTGCAGTTCAAGGTAGTGAGAGGCAGATGCAGAGATGCCAGGTTAGTTTGTCCTCCCTCTTTTCTGCAGCAGATCCAGCTTTTTCCTGACTGCCAGCTCTACTGACTAACAGCAACCCCAAGCTCACTACCAATGCTTGGCTGCAAACCCACAGAGGTTAGAGCAACACTGAAGCAATGACCTTTCCAGACTTCTAGACCAGCCCCCTCCATGGTTCCCACTCAAGTAACTGGTCATGACTAACCTCAGGTTTCCGTGTAAGTTTCAAATTTGTTCACCTGCACCAGGGCTTGAGGAAAACTGGCTAATGACTTTTCTTTCCAGATTTTAGTGATGAAGTCTGAATACCAAAAAATAAATTTTCTTTTTAATGATGCTAACTTGCTTTCCTAGAATTTAACCAGTATTTATTCAGAGATCTAAGAATTGTTTTTCTTCTGAGTTCTAGGGATCTTCTGCAAGTGCATCTCTGCAAGTATGCAGAGAAAGGTGAAGACTCCCCTACCCCACCCCTCACCCCCATTTTAAGCATTTTGTGGAGCTAGGGGATAGCATTTTTGACTGTGGTTTCTTTTTTATATGTCTTTTGTGTTAAACACTGAACAAGGAATAATTCGTAAAATGGTTTCCCAGTCAAATATGTAATCACAAGCAATTTGCTTCGTAGGAAGCAAGGAATGGCAGGCATCCTCAAACGAAGTTAAAGAAATACTAATTATTTACACCTGCAGAAGCCATCGCTTTTGTAAGGTACGTAATTAGCAGCCAGGGTGTGTGCTGGAAAATGTGATTGTCTGTTTAAATAGGGGAAACAGCCCAAAACCTACCCAGATTAGGGCTCTCCCACTGTGTCCATTAGCCCAGCCTGGGCTCTCCAGGTCATTTGTTAAGGCTGACTGCGTGCCTGAATGCAGTGTGTGGCCAACTGCACCCAAGCTCACTGTTCCATGCACAAAGCAGGTGTGTGTGTGTGACCATTTTTTAAAACTGGCTTTTTACTTTGTTGATTATGACCTTTCTGCTTTTCTAGCCCCATGGGTCTCAGCCTTGGCTGCACATTACAATCATTAGGGATCCTTTTAAAAAATCGTGATGCACAAGCTGCACCCAATTAAACCAGACTCTGGGGCCAAATTTGAAAATCAGTGGTTCTCAAATTTTGTCTTCATCAGAATGAGCTAGAGGACTTGTTAAAACACCCCTAGATTCAGTAAGGGGGAGGGGTGGGAATGTCTAAAACTTTGCACTTCTCATATTTATTCTAAGAATACTATAAATGCTTGCCATGGTTTGAATATGGCTTGTTCTCCAATGTGATGGTGTTGAGAGGTGGTGAAACATTTAAGAGGCATTTTGGTCATGAGGGATCTGCCTTTATGAAGAGATTAATGCCAGGGAGTTCTCCCACTCCCTGGACTGGATTAGTTACCGCGAGAGTGGACTGTTATAAAATGAGGCAGCCTCTCCTGTTTACTATCTTTCCACACATCTGCATCCCCTTCCACTTGTCCAACATGCTGACACAGCGCAAGGCCCTCACCAGAAGCCCACTAGATGCTGCTGCTCAATCTTGAACTTCCCAGCTGCAGGATCATGAGTAAAATAAACCTTTATTTTTTATAAATTACCCAGTCTCAAGTATTGTTATAGCAACAGAACATAGATTAAGACTTTACTTAACACATTCCTTTTTTTGCACATATGACAGGCATTGTGCTAAATGTTTTCTAGGCATTAGGTCATTTAATCATTTTCACAAGGCCATTTCATTCTTATCCTTCAGGTCTCAGCAAAAGTGCCAGACCTCAGATTCCTATTTCCTCTTTAAAAAGTCACCTGACCCAGTTACTCTCTCACATTTCCTGGTGTTTCATTGGGGGCTCTAACCACAGTCTAATCTTATCTCCTGTTTCTTCCAGTTGCATGTAAGCTCCAAGATGGCAGAAACCCAGTTTTCGCCTAGTGCCTAGCACAGGCACTCCCCAAGCACTTGCTGGATGAGTTCATCCAGCAACCCTATGAAAGAGGTACTATTATGATCTACATTCACATTCCAGGACATAAAAACTAACTTAAGATCATAGTGGAGACACTAAGATTAAAATTGTGTCCTGACCAGAGCTGGGCTCTCAAACCAACCCAAGAATTGATCATTAGCCTTAAATAAAGTATTAACCTTCTTTCCTAGCAATAAACTGAATTACTCATCTAAGAATGTCAACTTTCTTTGCCATACTACTACTTGACTCAGCTTTTTTCCCCCAAATAACAATAAAAACCCAGAGCCCAAATGAAAGAAACAGTGGAAATTTCCTTCTTATTTAAAAACTCTACTGCCCACACAAGAAACCTACTTACAATGCCCCAAAACAGGTTAAAAAATATTTCTACCTCATATAAAATCGTTACAACAAAACCCTTTAATTCAAAATGTTGATATTTAGGGAAAAATTACATGAAAACAAATGGATTTTAATTATCTGACTTTATTTAGCATGCCAATACAATTAATTCTGTTAATAAATATATATAGTTATCATACATCTTGGGTGCTTCTAAGAAAAATGTTTCTGAATGTGTACACTAAAGTATATGCAGAATCCTTTAAGTAGTTGACTTCATAATTTTCAAACTCAGAAGTGTGATAACATCAAGTTATTGAAGAATAAAGTCTCTTTCTCTGTAATTCATGATTTAGATAGTTTGAGTTTATAAAGGTTTCAATTGCCATTTCTGTTCCTCTAAGTTACCAAGCCTGAAATTAGAGAACTGACAGCTGAGAAATCACCTGATCCAGTCTCCTAATTGTAGAAGTGAGGAATCTACCGGCTTTGCCAAAGATTACAAAGGTCCTAAGAGGCCATTTGGATTACAAATCAGTTCCTAGAGGTGCTCCAGAAATATCCTGGGATAAATAAGGCATACATGCCACACAGAACTTTAGTCATATCTGAAAGACTGTTTTACTTTCTGCGTAACACAGGATTAAATCCTGATGTGTTCTTTTATAGTTCACAAACTTAGTGACTCAATTGCTTTAGAAACAAAACCATTCCCATTATTGCAGCATTATCACCAATCTCTTATTGCCAATGCTGTTTATGCTCCTTTTCTCCTGAGATGTTTGAACTTGGCAACTTTTGTTCCTGTTTTTCTATGTTCATAGCAGACTTACATCAGGGATGTCTGTTTATATGAAATTCGTCATCAGCAGACAGAGCTAACATGTTACAATATCTAGAAAACTATCAACATGAGCATGGGAGAGTTCATTTCTCTTTCTAGCTCATTCCCACCATAGTCAGCAAGTACCCTGCTCTGTTATTCCCAGAAGTCACTTTGTTTTTGCAAAGCAGTTGTGGATTACTTCTGGGCTATCAGTATCTCAAATAGCAATAAGATTTCTCATTGCATCAACAATATGCCATATAATGTACCAAGCACTTTCGGTATACAATTTTTGGTGACTTATTATATCTCAGCCTCATGGCTGCACATAGCCATGCTGCTGGCAGGCAAAAAAGGCCACTCACTTATTTAAAGATTCAATGAGTATGTGTAGCACATTTATGGATCAGTAACAAAACATTCACATTCTAGCAAGCTATTTTTCTCTCTAATTGTGGGAGCCATTCCCAAAACAACCTGCCAGACATGAGTGCATTTTAAAAATTTTATACAAATGCAGCAAAGTTGTGTACAAAGGGAATTTTCTAATTTCCATGTAAATGATTCTAATTTCTCGCTACTCTTAACACTGTAGCAAAGGAAGACTGACAGTTTATGTTTCTTTTTCTCCAAGGTAACATTTCTCTGCAGGAATGCATGTCTGGTTTGGCTGCACATTATAGAGGCTTGTTATGCCCATGTGTCCTCATGGGCATAATAAATCAGAATAGGCCTCCCATTTTCAAGCTCATTCTCTGTTGTAGATGCTTTACCTTTTAGGAGTAGTGACAGGATATTGCGATATGCTGAAAGCACTAGTACCAGGCAGCCCTGAGGACTTGGCATTAACCCTACCTGGAATGCAATTTCATTAGCCTTAAACAAACAAGAACCCAGACACAGAAATATTATTTGCTCTGATCTGGCAAAATCAGTATTTTACTTACTAAGTTGGCATGTTTTGCTTCTCTCATTCTGTTATCAATTTCACTTCCTTCGACAGTTTTGCTTTTTATGTTATCTTGACTTCCAAGAAGTTGCAGAATATAAGAAAACTTCATATTCCTTGATCATTTCACTCTGGAGTTTTCTTTCTTATTCACTATCTTTTAGCTCTGGAGAAACTGTGACCTCACCGTGTTTTCTCTTTAATATCATGACCAAACTCTGTGCATTAAGTGTAACAGAAATGGCATGCTGAACAGAACATGAACATTCTAATAATGGCATGACTGAGGAGACTTCCTTGGTACAGGAGCTAGAAGTGTGGTACTGACAAAACAAATAATTTTAAATCTAGAACAGCAAACCTGATGTCAAATTTCAAAAGAAGGGCTAATTTTAATCATCTTAATAAATAAGTCAAAAAAATCTCTTTTTTATTAAGGAATCCTAATGACTGAGGTAGATGATGTTATCAGATATTAATTAGGTTCAAGATAAAAATGATGAAACTGAGGGAAAGAAAGCACTGATCTGAAATTATCTTCCTTTAAATCCAGATGGGATAGTTGAGAACGCTTCTAATTCAAAGTTCTAAGCACGAAATCCAAGTATGTCATGTTGTGGACTCACTTCTTGAAGATGAACTTAGCAGCTGATGAGAAGAATCCACAGTTAAACAGAACAGCAAACCACAAAATGGTTGTCTCAGTGAAGAAGCCAGAAACTTTGTATTTGATGTTTCCATCTTGGTTCATTCCCAGCTGCTCACGATTTGGATTTCTGAAGCCTTCCTCAGCATTTAACTAACTCTTTGTTGGCTGAAGGGGCTGGGACTGTTTCTCCACAGATAAACTGATCCTAAGAATGAGAAATGACATTAACCACTGAGTTTCTGTGTTGCAAATGAATCAATATTAAATTTTCATTTTGCTACAGAATCAATCCAGCTGTTAATTTAGTTTTTCCATTGCTATTATCACTTTATCCTTGTTCAAAGAGCCAATGTCGGCATCAGAATTAGAATCTTAAAAGTATATCGGTTTTTAGTCCTGAATTCATTATTTAATATAAAGTACCTAATCTTATAAACAAACATGTCCATCTTTACTACAGAGCAACCACTTCTCAGAAATCATCTTTTAAGTTTCTGTATTAATTACCATTTACATTAAAACTTCTCCACTTTCAATATTTGGTCAAATACCTGTCCTCTTCAAAATAATTACTTCCTCCAACTAAAAGGGATAGTTCTTTATGTGTTTCCCAATACAGACAATCTGCAATGTTAGCTCCGTTGTAAATGAAGTTCAGTTTCTGATCATTTATCCTGGTTTATGTCAGCTACCACAAGAAATCTCTGCCTCCCAAGTTAACTTGCATTTCCTGAATCTGATCCCTGAAGGATCAACCCCTATTCTGTCCCTATCACTCTCTGGAACATCTGGAACCCAACATCTGGAACCTTTTCATAGTGCTCTTTAGAATTCATAGCCCACTGTCAGCACAATGCTCCATATTCTCAACCTCTTCTTTAAAATGCCCCTTTGCCCCCCAAGGACCATTTGGCAACGTCTGGAAACATTTTGGGTTGACACAACTAGGGGGTGCTACTGATGTCTAAAGGTCAGGGATGCTGCTAAACATCCTACAATATACAGGATAACCCCACACAACAAAGAATTATCAAGCCTGAAATGTCAATAGTGCTGAGGTTGACACAAAGCCACTCTAAGGACACTGTTTTCCCTACATCTCCCTCTAGTGGTGGCTCTGTGTTTCCAGAGCCCTAGTACCACAGGCCTTAGAAGTGGGGCTGGTTGCTCCTTTTTGCCACTATTCTCCTTCTTTCTTTAAAACCCACCAACTTTGAATGTTATGTCATGAGATTATAGTGTTACTATTCCTCTCTGTTTCTGTCATCTACCAACCTGGATCCCATATTCCAAACCCTCTGGACCTCCCCTCTATTCCTGAAACGACCTTTTTTCACTGCCCCTCACTCCCTTGATGTTCTCTTTACCTAGTTCAAATTCTGTGGTCAATTATCATAATTACTCTTCTCTCACTCCTTCCTATTCACTTGGCAAGACCACAACCCTGGTTAAATCTAACTTCCAGTGTCTACATTCACCCATGGAGCTGAATGTCTGTCACCTCAAACTCTGTCTTAATCCTCTGTCACCACCAGTTACTGCCCCATGTTTCTGCTCCCTTTGCAGCAAACTCCTTGAAAGAAATGCCTACACTTGCTGCCTCCTATTCTCCCATTCTCTCCAACCAGTTTTCCACCCATCCGGTTTCTCCCATCAAGCTCTGTCCCTATTACGCCATAGAAACTGCTCTCATCACCATCGCAAATGAACTCTGTGTTGCTAAAACCAGTGGCTAATTCTTGATTTCTTTCTATCGGTGTCACTGAAAAGGATCATCGCTTCCTTGACTTTTTCTCATCTGACTTCCAGGATAGGACACTGTTGATTTTCCTCCTTCCTCCGGGGTTGCTCCTTTTCAGTCAGCTTTGCTGATTCTTTGTTTCCCTCTAAAACCTTTTAATGTTGGAGTGCCCCAAGGCTTGGTCCTTTCTTTTGTCCATCTCTGTCTACATTCACAGTCCTGGTGACCTCATCCAATCTGATGGCTCTATATGTTCTTACTGATAACTCCCAAATTTACATTGCCAGCCAATCTCTCTCCTGAACTCCAGACATGTATAACCAAATTGCCTTCTCGACAGCTCCACCTGGATGACAAAGAGACTTTTCAAACATAGTAGGTCCAACTCCCACCCCTATACCTATAGTTACCTTCCCCTCAGTTCATGGTAATTCCATCCTTCCAGTTATTAAGGTCACACATGTTGAAATCATCCTTGACTCCTCTCATACCCTATAACCAAACCCTAAGAAAATCCTTATTACTCAGTGTATCCAGAATCCAATCACTTCTCACCACCTCCATTGCCCAGTCCAAGCCACCCAACTCCTGCTTTGATTAATGTAACAGCCTCCTAACTGGTTTTTCCTGTTTCTATCTTTGCTTTCTCATTGTCTACTCTCAACACAGCAGCCAGACTCATGCTTTTAAAATTTAAGTTGGATCATGGCACTCCTCTATTCCAAAATCCTCCAATGGTTCCCTATACCATTCACAACAAAAGCTAAGGTCCTTAAGCTGTCCCACACACATCTTTGTGATCTGCCCCACTCCACTAATTTCATCTTGGACTACTCTCACCCTTCTTTACTCTGCTCTGGTCACACTGACCTTCTTTTTTCTTTTTTTCCTTGATAAAACCAAGCATGTTCCTGCCTCAGGGCTCCTTCACTGAATGTTCCCTTTGCTGGACTCTCTTACCCCTCATATGTATCTGGCTGACTCCCTCATCTCTTTCAAATCTTTACTTAATAAAGGCCTTTCTCAATAAGACCTGCCATGATTACCCTATTTAAAATCTCAACTTCCTCCCAAACCAGCCCTCCTGATCTTCCTTACCCTGTTTGCTTTTTGCTCCAGAGCACATTTTAATAAGAGAATGAATCATTACATTTCTAAATTACAGTCTAAATTTTAGCTTGCTTCTTTCCTGAGGCTCTGTGCCTCATCCCCACTTTCCCCATTCTCATTTTAAGAGTGTTAAGAGTGTTAAGCTCCTTATTTAAGACTCCATTCAAAGTACTGACCAAAACTTTGGGCAGGGGTAGGCAGTAACAACAGTTACTGTTTTTCTATCATCAATATTCTTGTGTGAAAGACAATAGGACAACTAAAGACTAAAATGAAATTGTAAAATTGCAAGTAGGTATTTCAAACAGGTTAATGCAGCGTTCTATGTATAAGTCAGGCAAGAAGTACTATACAATTGTTTCCTTCAAAATAAACCTAGGAGCTCTTAACAATTTTAGTTACACATTAAATAGTGGAACAATAAATACTTTCAATTAAAATAACATATATAATTACTTTTCTTCCATTTAATAAGTAGTCAATATTTTTTATTGAAGAGTTTTACTACCCTCTCCAAAGCTAAAATAAGTTACGTAATTTGAGCTTTTAAAATTTCAACTTACTATTCAGCTGTTTGTCAATGGTTTTCAAAACTTCTTTTTAAAAATACAGCACTTTACCTAGCACACAGTTACGAAACATTTTCCTGCACTTATCACTTATCACTGACAGGCTGCTCCAGGTCCTTGTTATTGCCTCACAACCCCCTTTCCCTCTTTTTACATTACATCTCTTACTTTGTCATAAATCACTTTTATAATGAGAGAGCAGCTAGGACACGTCGCTACGTCTTCCCCGTTCTCCAAATCTTCCTACAACGAAATCAAACACCGTGTGGTTAGCATAGTCTTCCTTTCACCATTTCCTGCCCCCCAACGTCTCCCACCCCTATGCCGAAATCTCCTGGTGGCTCGCCTCCCCTCAGAATGGGTGAAAGAGCCAAAAGGGCCTTCCGCGAGAAACGCCAACCCCTTTTTTCCCTACAAGCGTCACTTAGGGAAATAAATACCCAGGAAGGTTAGGCGAGGTTCAGTCGCCTCAAAACCCCTGGGAAACAAAAACACGTCCCCTCCACCGAACTATCCTAGGAAGGGGCCCTGAGGGGGGTATCCGGCAGGAAGACCGATGCTCCCCGCCACCCCCTCCCCGGCCTAACTGAAGTCCAAAACTAAGTGTACACTGAAAGCTCAGGACATTAATGAGGGGAGGGGGCAGGGGAGGCGGATTCAGAAAGGGGAAAGAGGGCGTGGAAGACTCAGCGCCTCAAGGACGACCGAACGGCGGAAGGAACATCCGGCGGATTGAAAACACGCCTGCTTGGGTCAGTCCCCAGGAGGGGCCCTGAAGTTACCTTGGTGATGGAGAAGTTATCCCCACAGGGGCAGGGGTAGAAATACGTCTCCGAGTCTTCGTCATATTGGAAGTCCTCGATCTCCACCTCGTCGTGAAACACTGCCATGGTCAGCAGAAGCCGGCAAGGGGCTAACGCCCCTGCTGTTCAACACACCTCCTCAGTTGGTTTAACTTGGCGGGTGCCGGCCCGGTCTTGCGTTTTACGACACGCCAGTTCAGGAACTATCGCTTCCGGCGCATAGACAATGACGCAAGCCCGGTCTTGACGGCCAAATGGGTGAACGGTAGCGGTCACCATGGAGATGGCTGAGCTAGGGGTGGAGACACTGGAAAGACGGCGCTGCTTCTCAGCAGTGCCGCTCACCGCTGCTCCCATTGGACATCAGCGGCCAATAGAATGTGGGGCTCGCCCGCGCAGCTGCTACGTCATGTTGGGCCCGCGGAGGCCCTCACGTATGGGCGGTGGAACTTGGCACGGGTCTGTAGGTTAGGTACCTGCGGCGGCGGTGTCCTCGCTTCACGTTGCGGGCCTAGAGAAGGCTTGGCCAGTCCGCTGCAGGCTGCAGCAGGCGCCAGGTAGCATCCACCCGGTGCTCGGGAAAAGTGGGGCACCGCTTTGCTTGGTCTCAGGTGGTGGCGGCGGGAGTGGTATAGCCTCCTCGACCTCCCTCTCCGGTGACGGCCGAACAATTGCTGTGGAATTTAGCTTCACGGAGTGAGCTTGAACTCAGGACGACGCTCAGCTTGTTACTGTTCCTGGTTGCAGGTACATCCCCGCTTTTTCTCACCCCAGACATCTTCAGATACTTTAAATTGTGTTGCTGAAAGGACTAAGCCCTGGAAGGTGTATGACATTAGTAACTACAATGATTTGTAGTAACAGTGATAACATTACCTTTTTTTAATTGGGGTTTGTTATGCGCCAGGTATTGCGCTAAGTATAATTCTCCCATCAACTCTGGGGGCTTAGATGTTATTCCATTTTATTATTTTTCAAACTGAGGTGCAGAGAGTCGGACATCTTGACCAAGATCACACAGTAGGGAAATCAGTGAAGAACTTGTCTGTTCCCAAAGCCCAGGAACAAATTACTTATGTGAATCCCAGTTTCTTCTTTGTAATAGTAACGGTGTCAGTGGGCAGGGTTATCAGTATGAAGCCTTGAAATGCAAATAAAAGGTGGTTTGTCCTGAAAGCAGTGCTAGTGCTTGTCTTGGAAAAACCAGATTCCATCAGGTATTGCTCTTTACTAGGCATATTAATATCTTGGTAGAGAAGGAAGGTATTGTAGAGGGAAAACACTGTTGCAGAAGATCAGTGCTCAGATTCCGAGTTGCTAATTAGCTATGGCAACTGGATATTTACATTGTTTGGGCCTTTAGTTCTAAGTAAGAAAGGATTGTACTAGAGATGATTATAATAATCCTTTTAGATCTCAAATTATACTTTTGCATGGAAATTATGAGTTTTACTTGGTTTAGCAATTATATATACCATATTTAGTTTACATTTACATAATACATAAACAAAATACATCCCTGTGCTTACGTACATGCACTCAAATGTTTGTGTGACGTTACCAGTTTGTGTGCACTGAGATGAAGCTCCACCCAGTTAAGCCCTTCTTTAAAGCTTGAAAACCTAAAGGCAGAGAAGTTTTTGAGAGAAAATCCAGAAGGTACATTAAAGGAATTTATGGAAGATTATTTCGGAGGCCTCACAAACACTTCATTTTGCATAATTGGAGATCTACCCAGCAGTTAGGAAACATTTGTTAAACTTGTCAAAGATTAACTGTGATGACTGTGGTCTGTCCGGGCAAAGGGGAAATCCCAGCAAGCCCATACAGAGCAGTGGCTGCTCCCTGTACCTGGGCAGACAAAAATACTTCCCGGGTAGCCTCTTGGAGACAGAAGGAAAAGGGAGATTCTCCAGTACCTATTGTGTAGTCCCAATGATCATTTTGAGGTTGGGAACTGGCTTTAATTCTTCAGTTCTTCAGTGTAAGTACCCACAAATTAAAAAAATGGGTACAGTCATATTTGGCTCAAGGGAAGTATAAATTCGTAGATCTTTTAGAAAGCAATTTGGATCTTTCAAAAACAATTTGCTGGGGAGTCTTAAGATCTGAAATTAGTAGTCCTAAAAGTTACAGGGGTAGTTGGGTAGTTTTTCTTTGTAATTTTCCAACTTTTCTGTGAATATATATTACCTAAAAGGAAAAAAAAACCAAAAACTAATGAACCTCTTTTTTTTGGAGACAGAGTCTCACTTTGTTGCCCGGGCTAGAGTGCTGTGGCATTAGCCTAGCTCACAGCAACCTCAAACTCCTGGGCTCAAGCGATCCTTCTGCCTCAGCCTCCCGAGTAGGTGGGACTACAGGCATGCACCACCATGCCCAGCTAATTCTATATATTTTTAGTTGTCTGGCTAATTTCTTTCTATTTTTAGTAGAGACAGAGTCTCACGCTTGCTCAGGCTGGTCTCAAACTCCTGACCTCGAGCGATCCTCCCGCCCTGGCCTCCCAGAGTGCTAGGATTACAGGCGTGAGCCACCACGCCCGGCCTGAACCTCTTAATAATAGCTGACACTATGTGCCATGCATCATACCAAATCCTTTGTATGCATTATGTTATTAAAACAGCCCAGTGAGGTATAAATATCATTAAACCCCATCCTTTTTTTTTTTTTTTCCTTTTTTTTGAGACAGGGTTTCGTTCTGTT
This sequence comes from Indri indri, assembly GCA_004363605.1. NCBI lineage: Eukaryota > Metazoa > Chordata > Mammalia > Primates > Indriidae > Indri > Indri indri. Next base: position 124,778 of record RJWJ010000436.1, on the reverse strand, counting down.
GTCCAGGCTAGAGTAGAGTGGCATCATCATAGCTCACTGCAACCTCAAACTCCTGGGCTAAAGTGATCCTCTTGCCTCAACCTCCTGAGTAGCTGGGACTACAGGCATACACCACACCCTGCCAATTTTTTATTTTTGGTAGTGATGGGGTTCCCTGTGTTGCTTGGGTCTGGTCTGAAACTCCTGGCCTCAAGTGATCCTCCCACATTGACCTCCCAAAGTGCTAGGATTATACGTGTGAGTCACCATGCCTGGCCTAAACTCCATCTTTAACACTGGGAAACATGAGGTTTAGGGGTTAAGGAACTTGCCTAAGGGAAGGCTGGTAAGTGGCAGTAAGCAATGGTGAGAACTCATGTCTGTCAGCCTTAGAACCTGTGATGCCATTTGTGATGGGAATGGACTTAAAGCAGAGCTAGATTAAACAAACAGCACTGTAGCTCTGCAGACTACTGAGATCTTCTGATGAGCAGTACTGCAGTGCTGGTTCCCTTGAGAACTAGACTGGGGGTGAGGGGACTTCTTGGCTTTCCATAAGCTTTCATCCTGCCATCTGTTGGCCATCCCGCTTGTCTAGCCAGAGGTGGCTGCTCTAATGGTTCTGTTCCATTTGAGCTTATACTGTGCTAAAGAAAATAAAATCATAGCCAAACATTTAATGTAGTTTTGTTTTGTTTTGTTTTTTTTTTACTGTACCCAGCACTTTTAAATAAAACATTACAACCTCTAGTAAAGGTAGTTGTCATTTGTTCCTAAAAGGGAATAGAAACATTTTGTAATGGCACACTTTTGGACCCTGACAGTGTGACAAAATCATATTTACTAGTTGCTATAGTCAGTTGAAATCACAAGTTTATTTTATTTTTTATCATAAATGTTAACATTGCTTATCCAAAAAATAACAGTGTCCAGAATTTTTACCATAAGATCAGATTTAGAGCTGGGTCATAATCATATAGTGGAAACTGTTTAATAAGTGCCATTGTACATCAGGCCAGGGGGAGTTATTTATTGACAATATCAAACCTCTACCTCCCTAGATTGTTTGGCAAGGAAGAGAAGATGTTTATATATTAGGATTAATTTTTAGTAACATTCTTACTTGCCAGGTACTTCCATAGACATTATTTATATCTTTTCGCAATCCAATGAGGTGGCATGAGTATTGTTAAAATGGTAAGAGGTAACTTGCTCAAGATCAAAAAGCAGGAAGGAGTCACACCTGAGCCTAGTTCCACTGATTCAGGTCAAGTACTCTGTGCATCACTTGTTTACCAAATGCCAGGAGCCCCTTTGCTTCCTCAGTGACACCTAGAATTCTAAATTGACAGATGCTGCCATGTTAAGCACACCTGTATTCCCAGCTTCTCAGGAGGCTGAGGCAGGAGGATCACTTAAGCCCAGCCTGGGCAACATAACGAGACCCCATCTTTGAATGAATGAATGAATGACAGATGCCATGATTGTTCTTTGAATTTACTTTATTTCAATGCATTCAAGCTCATTGAAGCATTCTTGGTTTTTCTATGCCTCACTGCCATCTCACACCCTGTGTAATCTATCAGCAAGTTGCAGGGCTCTAATTCCAAAATATATTCCATGTTCATCTATTTCTGTCATCTTCGTAGTTGTTTTTCTACTATAGTCTTAGACCAGAGCCTTCTAACTAAATTTCCTGCTTCCGCTCTTTCCCTTCTATGATCTAAAATTCTTCACACAGCAGCCTGAGCAATCCTTTAAAAATATAAATTAGGTCATGTCCTTCTTCTGGTTTATTCAAACCTTTCAGTTGCTTCCCATTTCCCTTAGGGTAAAGTTCATACCCTTACCATGCCTGCTGGACTTCATCCCATTCCACTCTCACCCAGCTTCCTGCTCTCCAGTCATGATGGCCATGGTTCCTCCAACACGCCAGGCTAGCTTCTGTGTAGAGCCTTTGTTCTTGCTAATCCCTCTGCTGGAATGCTCTGCCCTTAACATCTGCTTGGCTGCCTCTTCCTCATCATTCAGGTCTCAGCTGAGTTGTCATCACCTGAGAGAGGCTTTTCCTGATTTTACCCCTCCCACTCCATCACTCTTACTTTATCACATTCATAATCTGTAATTATCTCATTAATTATCTGTTTACTATTATGTGGGGAGTTAGCTCCACTCCCAGCAAAAATCGGGTCCCTTAGGCAGGGGTCGTCGCAAAGGATAAGAAAATAATAGAAAACGGAAAATAATAGAAATAAAAGAACACACAGAGACGAAGGTAAAGTTTTATAGATTTATAAAGAAAAAGCAAAGCAGGGGTACTTAGGGGACCCCACAATATCCCCATCAATTGTGAGGCCAGGAGTGAAGTTTTACATGGGTATTTATAGGTACAGTGATCAGTTGCCAGGGGTAACAGATTTACGTAATAACAGGTAGTTCGTTTTACGTTAAAAGTATTTCAAAAGGCTTCTATAGATCCCTTAATTAACTCTATCTACATGAACAAATGGTTACAAAATCTTTCAAGGACAAACTTCTAAGTTCTAAGATAAAGCTATCACTTAACAGAAGGGTTAAACAGAGATATAGTGGCTTCATATTTCTTTATCTAGTTATTGCAGATAGAGACAGGTGATCAGAAGTCAACCAGGAACTGTCCCTTGGGCTAATTGTTTTTAGTCGCAGGTATCTGTCTCTCTGGGCGGACACTCTTTGATCAGCTCTCATCCCTTGGCTCCATGCAAACCTGCTTTGTCCTTCAAAGCACGTGAGAACCACAGGTTTGAGACTGCAGCATCACCTTGGAAAGCAGCTGCTATTGACCTTTGAGATGCCTTCCTGAAGTGGAGCAGCTTTTGATACGCAAACTAACATGTTCACATATTCCTTCAGGGCAAAGCCCTGTAAAACTCCTGAGATCCTTTCTGTCTCTAATATAGTAATATTAATTTATGGAGCGACACTATTATCTGTTTCTCGAGCTGCAATAAAAGCTTCATGATGGCAAGTGCCTTGTATCTGGTTCTTTATTGTATCTCCAAGGCCTAAAATTGTGTATCTTGCCTCTGTAATTGTTGAATGAGCTGAGTGTACCTGTTGAACCAAAACAAGTGTAATTAATCTTAAATCCTAAATTTAATCTGGTGCTTGCAGTGATTTGTTTTACTACTTATTTAAGGGATTTCAGTTTTATTTAGCATTTATGATAATTTTCTGTGTTTCCAAAATAAAGCTAATTAAGATTTTTGGCAAGGTAAGGTCTGTGAGGGGACAAACATTGATGGAATGGTCTTCTTTATATGGTGCTAGGAATTACTTAATATTTATTGATCTGTTGTGGTTGATTAAATACTTACACGGAACATATGAAACCACTGGACATATTTCAAAAAATGAGTAATTTTTTTAATACTTATTCAAAGGACTGGCACAAAGCTTTGGAATGCACTTTGAACAGAAGTTTATAAAAATGTCCTGTATTTACCAATAGGTGGCGTCTTGGTTATGATTACTGTTAGAAAACAAGTTTTTAGAATTTTAAAGGGAACAGCTTTTAAAAATTAACATTTCTTTGTTTTCCAGTTTAGTTGAGGAGACCATTCAAACAGCATAATCACAAAATGATGTATCCTATTGTGAGGACAATTTATTTTAGCAGTTGTTGTCTAAAACCTTGAATAGAATAGTATTTCCATATGTAACTATATAGCAGTTAAATTTTATCGGGGAACTTGGCCTCAGGTGACATGGAACTGTATCATTCTAGCCTTTGGTCTGCTGTTTCCTGGGGTGGATATCCTAAGTAGCAGGAGTTAAAGACAGGCTGAGGAAGATAACCAAGAGAAGTAATCAAAAAAGAAAAGTAGAAACGTACGAGGGAGAAAGGATGGAAAGGGGGTAATTGAGAGTGGGCTTGCTGTGAGGTGATGCCACTGATGATAATGAGCCTTTCCTTTTGCAGCTAAGATGTAGCGGTGCTTTTCATCACTTTCCCAAAACGTTCTGTGTTGTCTGTGCCATTGCAGGAACTTTGTGAGAATTTCAGTGTATGGAAAAACTGTCCATGTTCCAACTTGTGTATATTCAAAGGTCTCAGTATAATACCAGGACCAAAACATTCTGTGTCAGTCAGTCAGCCAGCTATACACTTAACGACTCCTAAAATCTCATGGACATCTAAAGTAAGTTTCAAATTCTTTCTTTCAGTGATTAACATACCATCTTTGATTGAGTGCGTGTAACAGAGAAAAACTACAGTTAGTGGTCTTGTGCAAGGTGAAAGAGGCCTTATACTTTTATCATTTACTAGAGAGAAAAATAGCAAGCAATGTGTTTATCTGTAATGATGCTGTATTATATATAACAAGAAGATATAGATCTTTTATCTAAAGACAAGTTATGAAGCAGTGGTCTTTTTGATATGATTTGGTTATAGCTGAGTAAATTACATATAACTTATATCACCGCCTGATTTATTTACTTTTATTTATTTTCTGTCACTGCCTATTAGAATGCAAGCTCTCTAAGATGGTCTTTGTTTTTTCCATGCCTGTGTCATCAATGCTTAGGCCAATGCCTGCCATGTACTGGGCTCTTAGTAACTATTTTGTTGAATGAAGGACTAAATTAATGAATATGGAGTAGGAATGTAAACACACTTAGCTTGAATATTTTCCTAACACTAAATTTATTGCAATTAATTTACATAATGCCTTCCAAAGAGCTCAGAAAAAAAAGTGTTCACATACATTTTCATTTATTCTTCAAGTAACTAAGATAGGAAGGGACAGATATGGCAATATAACATGTTAAATGTGGCCATTTTAGGCAAAGAAATGTTTAAAAATTGACATAGGAAAGAAACAAAATATATCATCTGGCTCCTAATCAGTGCCTTTTCTGATAGGCCAGTAGTTTTTAGAATTTGAAATGTTGAGAAATCTTTGTGTGTGTGTGTGTGTGTGTGTGTGTGTGTGTGTGTGTGTGTGTGTGTTTAACTTTCTATTGAAGTATAATATACAAACAGAAAAGTACGCAAATTCTAAGATCACGTTTTACATGCAGTCAGCACCCAGATTAAGAAACAACATTATCATTACCACCTCCCAAGGAAAACTACTAACTTGATTTCTGGCACTGTAGATTTATTTTGCCTATTTTTGTACTTAATATGATTGGAATCAATCATGTTCTGTGTTCTTTTAAGTCTGGCTTCTTTCATTCAATATATTTGTGGTATTCATGTATGTTACTGCATGTAATTTCAGTGTATTCATTTTCATTACTGTATAGTATATCTTATTGTATGGATGTATCACAACTAGTTTATCTACTTTAGTAATGGCCATTTGGATAGTTTCCAATTTGGGCTATTATGAATAGTGTTACTATTGTCTGTGTTGGTTTTTAATATCTGGGAACCTTAAGCATTTTATGTTTGGGAACCTCAGTAAATTGGCCTCTCTTTTGTACTTTATATAACAAGAAATATTAAAGAGTTACATAGTGCTCTTTAGGTGGAGTACAATTATCAGGCAGTTATAAAAATCTCTCCTCTTCTGTAATAGCATAAGATTAGTCATATGAACTTGGTCAGAGATTTTGGAAACCAGTAGAGAAAATGAATATTTGACAGCACCAAAAATTACATGCATATGTACTGGGGCAATACCTTGAATCAACTCTAAATAGTGGCAGAAACCTTGTCAAGGTGAGGTTAGGCTCTTGGTTGCTTTGTTAGTGAATCAACTTATAACATCACCAACAGAAATCCAAACTCTTCTTCACTGGCTCCTAAGATAATCTGATATTTCTCCACTTTTTCTTAAAATAATTTTGAATTTTGGTTTTGTGTTTGCCCAGGAAGTACCATGGCCTGTTCTGCTGTTTTGATTCCTGGGTTGTTGCGAGGCTCTGTTGGAGCCATCTGTGCTCAGGCCCCTTTATTGAGATTGACACCCAGCACTTTGCGCCACCTTACTCTAACCAGGTAAGTCATTAGGCTTCAGTGTCATTTGAGATTGATTTTCAGAGAGACCTGACCTGTTGATGATTGTGGGAGGCATGTGAAACTCCTGAAAGAGGTAACATCTTGGCTTAAATGGGCATGCCATCAGATCATTTAACTTTACTTCAGTGGAAATATTCACTGGCCATTTTGTAGGCTCCATAATGTTATATTATTTTAGATAGCCATGATGTTATAGGAAAAACTAATTTTATTATTTTTATGAGGATAATATTTAATAACCTAATTTTACTCTCTGTTAAAGTGTAATGAAATCCATAAGGAAAACTGATCACTTGGAGAGAACTGCAAGTGTCGTTCGCCGGGAGGTTTGTATCTTTGGGGTATGGGAGGTTTTTCTGGCTGGGCAGTTTGTGCACAATTATGACTGGTTTACAAGTAAGGCATTAGATGAGTTTGGTCCCTTTGAAGGACAGTCAGGAGCAGCTTGTTATTGTTCTGTTCAGAAATTTTCTGAGCAAGACATATGATAACTAATTTGAAAAGATGACAGAGAAGTACTTAAATTTTTCTTTTCAAACTTGGAATGAACGGATTAACTTTTAAGGAAGGGAGTATAGCAGCAATTGAGGGAACCATCCTCACAGATATGATGTTTAGGGTCCTATTTTAGGGATAGAATTACTTTTAGAGCCTACATTTTATGAATGGCTTACGTTTTCTTTTTCTTTCTTTCTTTTCTTTTTTTGGCACCATGTCTCAAAGTCTTTGCTTTAGAACAACATCTCATTCATGAAGGGAGAAAGCACTAACACCTGAGAAAGGAAGGTGGATGAACTTTTGTTACACTTCTAATGTACAGATTTTTCCTACTATATTCAGACTGTAGAAAACTAATCTACCACCTGAAGGGGTGTCAAGGGCTGATAAATAAAGGATCCTCACCCTTTACCTCAGTGAGTAACCCCATTTTTATTTAAAAACATAAATTGGATATTGATGTTGCTTTTTTTGACTTTCTCACATATTCACATATATTTAGCTTAGTGTTGTAGGGCTATTTGAAATAACAGTAAAAAAAAAAACTATTTCGTATTAGTAAGGATTATACACTTCCACAAACATAGTCAGAAATTGTATTGTGCTAGTTTCATTTTATGTATTAATAGAAGGATACACTAATGTAAAGGCATTATCGTTAGGCTCTACTCTTAAAGCCAATTCTACTTTCAGAAAATTGCTTTGGGACTGAGGGTGCTGTGTTCGTTGATTCACCTTTAAGTCGATGTTTGGTGGTTTTGTTTTTTTTTTTTAAAGTCTGTAAAATTAGTTCAGAAGAGTTGATTTATGAACGTGTAGGAAAATACGCTTTTCCCAATGATGATAAATCTGAAAATACTTGTTTTTGTGTGTTTGTTCAACACACAAAAATGCTGATTCTGTAAATGTGAGACTTGTCGGGATTTCATTTGAAAAAATGAAGTCCTTGTCGGTTGTGAAGAAAAAGTGGTTTATTTAATTGGCTTGGACTATACTCTTTCCTGTTGTATTTTGAGGCAGGTAGAATTAGAGCAGGGGTTGAAAAGCTGTCTATAGAGGGCCAGAAAGTAAATGTTTTAGGCTTTGCGGGCCATGCTGTCTTAGTTAAAACTGCTAAACTCCACTTTTGTAGTGTGAAAACAGCCGTAGACAATATGTAAACAAATTGGTGTGGCTGTGTTCCAATAAAACTATTTACCAAACACCCAGATTTGGCCTACAGGTAATAGTTTGCCAGTCCCTGAATTAGAGTAGTCATTTCAGAGCTTTACAGTACAAAATTGTTGGTACTTTTGGGAGATCATTTTGAGCCAAGTTTAGGTAAACTACAAAGAAAGTTAATGTAAACTCTAATAGTGTGATTGAAAAGTTGTGAATTTTAGTGCCCACAAGTCAGTAAATTCAAATCATAGTAGTACGTTGGAGGAAGAATTTTTAAGTTGCAACTCTTCTCTTCTATTTCTAATTTCCATTCCTCTCCCAAACAGAATGAAAACTGGAAAGAGATGGGAGAAACTGGAGAAAGCTAGATGATGTCTGGGGCTCCCATGTCAGCAGTATATGGTCAGCAGAGACTCACCCCAATCTCTCCAGAGGGCGCTCCTAGCCATAGAGTAGGGGCTCAGCCTTGGACTTGGTGAAATGAACAGCAGCTTAGGCTGTAACAGAACTAGACCATCTGCTTATAGTCTCATCTTCCTCTCTTGCCTGTAGTTCGTATAGCAAGTATGTTTTACAAAACTCCCCACGTCATTTGCTCTTCCGTTTAAGTTCATAAGGTAGCCTCATCTGATTTTACAAAGAGGAAGCTGAGCCAGGGAAATGTCTCCCAGGGATAAGGGAAGCTCCAGATCAGAATTCCTAGGCCAGAGGACCCTGCCGCCACTCCTGGAGTGGGTAGAGAATAGAGCACTCACCTAGAAATGTCCTTCCAGTGTTGGTCTTTGTAGTCCCTCTGGAAAACTTACTAACATCATAATATGGGACTATAAATGTAACCAGTCTGAGGTCATGCTGATGCAGGAAACTGAACTTTGAATTGAATGACATTTGACTGTGTTTAAGTCCACATTTTTTCCCCTAAGAATCAAAGAATAAGCAGTCTGAGTAACCCGAGAAATGTCAAGGAGATAAGAGTAGAAACATTTCACGCTGTAAATTTTGTTCAGGCAAGACTAAAATTTTACTGGAGGAGTCACTCCATGCTTGGCTGCAGTAGAGGGTTAGCCCACTGAGCAAGATATACTCTATTCATCAATTCGATGAGAAAGTTTGGTAATGAAAGAATTTTTAAATTACTAATTCTTTATCCATTTATTCATTTGCCAGACACTGGGCTAGGTCCTGGGGTTGCAGCATTGAATGTAATAGACAAGCCCCTGCCTTCAGATTTCTGTGGGACTGATTTTATGTACCTAATTGCCTGTCCTACTACTACTTAGCTATGCTCAGAATTTAACTGGGTAGTGTCTAAAATATAGTGGCAGTGCATTTCACTGACACATTTGTTCAATAAATTAAGCAATCTAAGAGGTGAGGCTCTTTCCATTTTTCCCCTAAGGGACCCAGTCATATGCAGTGAATTTTGTTTTAAATTCAACAGACATGTACTGAGTACCTGCTATGTGCCCAGCCTTGTTCTGGGCACTGGGGTTACAACAGTGCATGGGGCAGGCAAGGCCCCTGCTATATGTGGAGCTTCATTCTGGTGCAGATAATCCCAAGAATGTCAGGTGTGATATACACTGTGAAGGAAATAAAACAGGGTTATGGGAGGCGAGAGTGCCTGGGACAGAGGCAATTTTATATCAGTATATAACATTTGAGCTGAGATTGAATAAGGAAAAACACCAGCCATGTACACAGCATTTGTGGCAGAGGGACTGGTGAGAACCAAGGTTTTGAAGCAGGAATGAGCTTGGCATGTTCAGAGGAGAGTAGGTTTGAGAGAGGATGAGAGGTAGACAGGAGCCAGGTGGTATAAATTGTGGCCTTGGATAAGGAGTTGAAATTTTATTCTAAGGGTGGTGGAAGGTTTTAAACTGGGAAATGAGTAATTTACATTTTAAATGGGTCTTTTCTTTGCTTGACACCAGACTGGAAGCTACTGACATAGTCTCAGGAGAGGCGATAGTGGCTTCCAGTAGGTTCCAGTGGGTTCCAGGTGGTAGCAGTGGGGATGAATCTGGGACAGAGGTAGAGCTTGTGGGTTTCACAGAGGGTGATGGGGCGTGGGGGGATGGTTTGTGAGAGGAGAGGAAACCAAGATGGATTTCCAGGGTTTGGGATTTGAATAATCTGGTAGGTAATGTGATGATGGTGGCATCTATTTGCTAAGATGGAGAAGAACAAGTTTAGAGGAGGGGAAATGAAGAGTTCTGTTTTGGAATAATCTGGGTGGGGGTGGGCGGGAGTGGACAGAGTTACAGATGAAACAAGATTATCCATGAGTTTTATCAACTCATATCAGCTCATATCAACTCACATCGACTGTTAAATCTGGGTCATGAGGGTTCATTATACTATTTTTACTACTTTTGTATTGTTTGAAAATTTTCATAATAATAAAAAGGAAAAAATTGGGGAGAAAAAAAGTTCTTTGTTGGATGTGTGAAGTTTGAAATGGAAACTCAAGTAGGCAGTTGGATATATGAGTTTGCAGTTCACTGCTGGGAATAAAAAGTTTAAGCCATGTAGAGAGTAGGGGAAGAGGACCCAGGACTCAGCCCAGGGGTGTGTCAACACTGAGAGGCCAAACAGAAGAGCAAGTGCCAGCAAAGGAGATAGAGAAGGAATATCCAGCCAAGCAGGAAGGAAATCAGCAGAGTGTCTTTGAAGCCAGGAGAAAAAGTGTTTCAAAAAGCAGAGAGTGGCCAACCGTGCTGAATTTGGCTGAGAGGTCATCATTGGATTTACCAAAATGGGTAACCAGAATGACCGGCTTTAGTACATTGCTGAGAGTGACAGCCTGACTGGATTGTGTTGGAGAGAGAGTGAGAGATAAGAAAGTGGAGGCAGGACCACATGTAACTCTTGAAATGTTTTGATGTGAATGGGAGCAGAGAAGTGGGGTGATAACTGGATTAAGGGAGAGGCTTATTTTGTTTGTTGTGTTTTGAAAGCAGCAAAGCACTCAAGTGCCTGGATTTAAATCTCTGCTTTGCCACTTGCTAGCTCTGGCCTACACAGGTTTCTCATATGTAAAATGGGGATAATAGTAATACCTGCCTTCTAGGGTTGTTGTGAAGATTGAATGAATGAGCATTTGTGAAGTGCCCGGCACATGGTAAGGCTGTCTATAGGTGTTTGCTGCTGGCGTTGCTGTTATCTGAAGTGGGAGATCCTAGAGCTCACATGTGTGTTGGAGAGGGGAGGGGAGGGAGTGATACAGGAGAGGTGATAGTTGCTAGAGTGAAGGCTTGAGAAAGCAGAGAGGAGACTGGCCCACGTGGACAGGTTAGCCTTTGGTAGGAGTAAGGTGAGTTCACTCATCATTCCAGGGTATATATAGTGTTGACCACCATAAGCCCCTGAAGAAGTAAAATTGTTTGGCTGACAGAGAATTTTGTGGTCTTTTTTTGTCCGTAAATCACTTGAGTAAAATTCGCTTTTAAAAATCAGATTCCTACACATTAGATTGGTATTTGGCCGCCATTTAAGTAATGTCTCTGGGTCTTGGTGTCCTTATGTGTGAAATGACATACTATTCTTGATAGTGATGAAAGTTTCTTTCAATTCTGAAATTCTCTGAGCCAAAGCTACATTTCTGTCTTAGGTTATCTCTAATCCTGCCTTTGCCTAAATTTTTAAGCCAAAAAATGAATGAATGGGAGCGAACAAGGCAAGTTAGCCAGGTTTCCAAAGAAAGACCTATTTCCTGTACAGAGACTTTTGCATCAGCAGTAACATCAAAATATCCTACATAAAACCAGCTTTTAAAATAAGTGTGATGGAATTTCCTTTCAGATGCTGATTCTGTCTAAGCATTAAAAATATGTACTAGTAAAAATTGGCAAGTGTGTTGTTATTTTATTGAACAGTAGAAGAATCTAAATGTTATTTTATGGGAAACTTCATTTCCTGCCATGTGTTTTAACTTAGGACGTGGCTAGTTGAGGTTTTGGTTGCAAAATCTTTTGATCCATTAAGTATAAGAGCAAATACAAATATTAAAATATGTAGTTTCTCCATTATGTTTTGCTTATTCAATAGAAGTAATGAAAGATTGGCATGTAACAAGGGCCACGATTATAGATCCTAATTATATGAACCAGCTTTGGAATAAAATAAATATTTGGTCTTCAAAAAAATTTTGTTAATGTTTTTAATCCATATTGCTACAAATATTTATATAGGATACAGTATTTGTATTAAGCAAATAAAGTATTAATAGTAAGAGGGAGGCATGTCTTTAAAAATCATGAATTCTGCAAGCCATTTTGTGTTCTAGTTGTAATAGTTTTGTCCAGATTATTAGGACAAATAGCAATTGATATATCACCTTGTGTATTACAGGTTGAATATCTCTAATTCAAAAATTCGAAATCCAAAATGCTTCAAAATCTGAAACTTTTAGAGCACCAACATGATGATCAAAGGAAAAACTCATTAGAGCGTTTCAGATTTCAGATTTTTGAATTAGAGACACTTAACTGGTAAGTATAATGCAAATATTCTGATATCCAAAAAAAATCTAAAATCCAAGCTTCTGGTCCCAAACATTTTAGAGAAGGGATACTTAACCTGTAATACCAATAGACATAATGCATCTGGGAAGATTTTTTTATTGTAAATAGTATCCAAATGAAAATACGGCTTAATAGAAATTGTAGCTTTCTTTCTCTTCATTGAATTTTATGTTTAGACATTGGGAAATGATTTCATTACACATAGTCTAGCATTTGATTATGAAGCATTCTCATGTATTTCAGCTGAAATTCTGCTCCCTTTGCTGCGATTATGAATGTTGATTTCCCTGCCACCAGGTGACTCTTCTGGATTTGTTTAAAACTTATACATACCTACTTTTGTTAAGGAATCCAACAGATGCCAGTTAAGCTGTTAGAAATAAAATAATCTAGCTCTTGGCTATGTTTTAAGAGATTATAATATTGAAAGAAAATAATAAATGCTTATAAAATAACATTTCTTTTTTGTAAACATAGTGGGAATAATAAAGTAATGGTGAGACCTCTGCTGATTCTTATTACTTGCCTTCGTAATGAGATACTTAAAATAGAATGTGTGGCAAGCAAAGGAAGATACCAGTTCTGCTGAAGAAATCTCTGGCCTCTTCCACGTTATTGAACATTAACCTGGATTTTCTGTATTATTCCCCCCCCCACACACTTTTTTTTAAACAACAAAAAGCTAAACATCTACCAATCATTGTTCTGGAAACCAATTTTAAGTGACTTTAAGTTAACCAATTTTAAGTGACTTTATTCATTCTGTAAATCCCTACCGAGCTTTAGTGTATGTTGGGCCCTGTGCTTGATCTAGGGATTTGGTTCAGATCTACATTCTATCCAGTAGCTGACCACAGGAGGCTGTGGTCCATGTGGTAGAAAGGCATGTTTGCGAGTATCTATAATTTACATTAGTATGGCTAAATATGATAAGAAAGGCAAACATTATATTAGTTCAGTTGAGAGGATAGAGAGAAGAGGGAAGACCTCAGGCAGGGGGAGTATTCGAGCAGGGCCTCAGGGTGAGCAGGAGGTCGGAAGACAGAACTGAGGGAGCATGGTGCATGCTGAAGGACTTAGGCAGAGTTTTAGGAGGTGGGCAGGTGTTAGCTACCTTTGAGTACTGACAGGTTGTCCAGTTTGTCTGGCAAACCACTACCTCACAAGCAGGAGCTTGAGCTGATATGAGTTAAATAGGCCTTTAAGCAATTTTTTTATAGTTGAATGGTAGAGAGCCCTTGAAGGCTTTTGAGCTGGGAATAACTCAGTGAAATTGGAACGTTAAGAATATTTGCCTCTTGGCTGCTTTACGAGACACAAGGAGGAGGCCAAGGTAGTAGTTCAAGTGAGAAGAAAGAAATTCTCAACTTAGGATGGTGGCAGGTGGGCAAGGAAATTAAAAGACATTAACTGAATTCATGGAATGTGGCTGTGTTAGGGACAAAATGCCAAAAAAGTCAAGTGTGTGTGTGTTTGTATATCAGCAGAAATATATTTGACTGTATGGAGTCCAAGAATTGAAATCCTGGTGCTAGAAAGAAGCTAGTTTTGCAGGGCTCTGTGAGGGCGGGGCAGCCTTCTCCATCTCTGCATCCCCAGTCTCCCAGTTTCAGGCACGATGCTTAAGAAATGTGGAAGGAAGGAATGTGGTGGATTCAGTTGTATACATAAGTGACTTTACCACTGGGACAGAGCTGTCAGATGATTAAGGGTCTACCCGACCTGGATTTGAATCCTGACTTGGCAATTCCTAGCTAGGAGATCTTGAGCAAGTTCTGCAAGATGGAGGATAACAGAACTATCTTTTGGGATATAATATAATTACTTACATCAACTGAATGAATTAATACACATAAAACGTTTAACCTAATATCTGGTATACACCTGAGATAAGTGCTCAGGCATTAACTGTTTTTACTCACGGGAAGAGTAGATGTGAGCCTGTGATCAGAAAAGCAATGATGAATTGTCACTGGGGTTTGGGAGCAGTAGCCGGTGAGTCCTTGAGGTCCTGAACCTAGAGGCGGGCATGGGAGTAGGAGTGAGGCAGTTCAGGGAAAGCTCCCACTGAGGAAGTGGGAGAAGGAGTGGTGAAGGAGAAAAGAAGGACCAGGTCGGAGATGCAGGAGGGGACCTGAAGAGTTCAGTGTTGGCTATCACAGGCAAAGAGACAGCTTCAGTGTGGAACGTACCAAATTCAGAGAGATCAGGGAGTACGAGAACTGAGACTAGACATTGAGTTTGGTTGTTCAGGAAGACATTGACCAACCTTGGAAGTGTAGTTATAGGAGAGCAGAAGCCAGATTCCCTGTGGTTAAGGAGAGCGTCAAGGAAAAAGGGAAGATTCTACAGGCTAAGGAAGAGAGCTGATCATCTCAGTGGAGGAAGGGATGAAAAGCAAGACTTCAAAACATCTTTTTTTTTTCTATCTCTATCTCTTGCATGGAAATAAAATATCTTAAAGACAGTATAGCTTTGAAATTAGCACTAGCAAAGTAATCGATAGGCTAGGGTGTACCTGTGGTACCAGCCCACCACTTCGCACAGCTCTGTGTTGTTGTCCATGTGAGCAGTCCTCCTGGGGTGCACTTAAGCCTGTAAGGTCCTGTGCAGCAGCACTGGTGCAGTGGCATATATATTAAAAAATGAATGAAGTATAATATGTAAAACAAATACTAATTAATTAATGCAATAAAATACAGTTATGTGATGCTTAATGACAGGGATATGTTTTGAGAAATGTGTTGTTGAACAGTGTCGTATGAACATCATAATGTACTTACATAAACCTAGATGGTATAGCCTACTACATACCTAGGCTATATGGTATAGCCTATTGCTCCTAGGCTACAAACCTGCATAGCATGTTACTGTCTGAATACTGTAGGGAATTGTAACACAATAATAAGTATTCGTGTACCTAAACATAGAAAAGGTACAGTAAAAATACATTATTATAATCTTACCAGACCACTGTCGTATATGTGACCCATTGTTCACTGAAAAGTTATGTGGCACATGACTGTATATTATAACCAACACTTAATGAGTTCTGTGGGCCAACAGTGTTATAGGTGCTTTTGCATATATCATTTAATCCTACCAGCAACCTATGAAGTATAGGTGTTGTTCTCATTTTATAGCTGGGGGCGGGGGGTGCCTAGGTAACTTGCCAGAGTCACACGGCTGGTAATGGTGGAGCCAGGATTAAATACCAGCCAGTTCAGCTGCAAAGCCCATGCTGTCAACAGCCATATTCTGCTACTTCCTTTATTTTGTTTCTGAATTGCTTATGCTGAGCAGATGCCATTAGATGTCATGTCTAATGAAATAGGAAGATACTAAAGAGAGGAAAATTGAACATGAAGGAAAGGGCTGGTGGTTGCTGGTGGAGCAATGTTTCAGAGGATCAAGAGCACAGGGAGAGAGGATCAGTAATGGAAAAATCACACCACTTGCTCTTTGGGAGAGGAGGAAGAGAGGATTTGCAAAAATACAGAGAAAAAGGCAAGAGATTTTGCAGGAGAGATGGAAAGGTAGACAATATTAGGAGATATTTTGAGGTGGTGAGGGAGGCCACTGTCCATCAGGAGAATTTTCCAGTGGATTTTTAAAAATGGTCTCCCACTGATAGTTTAATTAGACCCAGTAGTCCTATTGAAGAAAAGGGCCTGAATGAGCTAGCATTAGGGTGGGACATTCATCGACCTTGACAGATTTCCAAGGCACTGTTTGGTGGAGCCTTGAAGGTAACACCCTCCAGGAGAGGACTGTATTTTGGTCAATTGCTGCTAAGTTGATTTGCTGCCACAAGTGGAGTTGAACAGAAGCAGGAGATTAAGGAAAGAGTCGTGTTGTCTTTTTTCCCCACTTGTGAAGATATCCCAGGTTTAGAGGAGGAAGGGAAACACAAAGCAGTAGAAAGAATGAATGAAGGAAATAGAGACATTTTGACTTTGAGGGGTGCTAAGGCATGGATGGCACTTACCTGAGTAGCCCCTGCATTAGACCTGTTCAGGGCTTTCCAAAAATCAGATATGTCATTTAGAATAGTGCTTCTCGAACAATCTGTAGGGAAGGGCTCTTGTTTTAAGGTTGTAAACTGTATTTTGTAAAATATTGTATGATACAAAATGAATTAGAAAACAATGAATTAAAAAACCAAAGACATAGAGTACAAACCCAATTTGTTTTCTATTACTAGATTCAAAAGACACACAATTACTCTGTAAAATTGCTAAAAAAGTTTCTAAGTGCTTACTTTTAATTTCTGCAATTAGCTTGTGATGGACTCCTGACACATTCAGAAGCAACAGGGACCCTCACTGATGGGGACTGTAGATGCCATGCAGGGTTGTTTACAAGGTTGCCGTTCCTGAGCTCTTCCCAGAGTGCCTAGCCCAGTGCATGGCACATGATGGATACTCATCAAATAAATGCTGGTTAAGTGGTCCCTTTAAGAGACAGTTTTTGTGTGCAGAATAAAATTAGTATGATGGATGTCTCGCAAAACGATGTTAATTAAAATTTGTTCACCTGGTGGTAGACTAAAGCAAAGTTATACTTTACCTTGTTTGGCAATTTTCAAAAACCACATCTTGGTAGGTTTCAAAAAACCTTGGTTCCCGGAAAGCCACCATTTGTCCCTTCCATTGTGTGTGTACTAATGTCAGCCACTGTTCATCATTTGGTTTTAGATTGTGTCAGCGGCTAAGGTGTGCGCGGCTGCCAGGGAGTCACCATCAGTGAAGAGCCTCCGCTTGCTTGTTGCTGATCAAGACTTTTCTTTTAAAGCTGGCCAGTGGTAAGTGGGTTTTCTTTTTTCCAAGTGCGTACATTCAAGAAGGTGCCATTAGATAGACGAGATTATTTTTTCTTCTGGAAAGGACTTCTGTGGCTAGCCATTCCCCCATGGGAGAGGAATTCTCCATCATTTCCATTCAGGATGAGCCTTTTTTGGCATGGAGAGTCTGATTCCTTTCCTGGCCTCAGAGCCTGCTTCGGTTTTGAGCCCATGGCTTCCTCAGTTATATATGAAAATTGCTGTCTTGCATTTTCCACGTTCAAACAAAGCAGCTAGTTGTAGTCCATGGAACCAACAGCTCTGATAATTACATTCTGCAGGAATGGCTGCTAACAGAATGCACTGCAGTAATCTAATCTGCTTGAGTGATGTGTTGCTGGGTATTCATATGTTTTTAAAAATTAGTATTATGTTCAGTGCAGAGTAAACACAAAGCAGCCTGAAAAGGAGAGTAACCAGAGATGTCATCATAGACCGGACCACTCTTGACTGGATTCTTGTGTCACTCATACCTTGTCTGGGTTGAGTTTAAGTATTTTGCTTAATTTATTATGAGGATTTCCCCGTCAGGCCCAGCCCACACACACAGAAATCATAAGTGTGTCCCATTTGACTCTGAGGACTAATCAGTATGCTGATAGGATAACAGCCCAGCTGTCCCTCTGTTCCTCAGATGGCCTTGCTGAGCTGCGATTCAAGTTGAATTGTAAAGAAAGCAACTTGAATTTCCCTAGGAAAGGTGTGTTTGGGTGTGTGTGTCCTTTATTTAAATAAAGCATTCATTTCTAAATGAATTTCTGGCATGTCAGTCTTGATAGTACGTCTTAGGAGTCACTTGACTAATTTTGGCAGTCCATCTGGAAATGTGGTTTTGTTAGAAAGAGGATGTGTGATAATAGCAAGTGTGATAATAGCAAGAGTTAGCAGTCTTGTGTTAATAGTTTGCCTTTGAATTTAGAACTAGAAAACAAGATGCTGATTGCAATAATTTGCGTTAGTGAAGCAATTTACTGCAATCTTTGCACATGTTCGATGATACATATTAAATGCATTTGGGCTGTTTTAGGGGGTGGGCAACATATTTACCCTTCAGAAGTGGTTTAGCAGTTATTACATTGAAAGTGGAAACTTTAATTGTAATGATCCGTTTTTCCATATTTCCCTTCTGTGGAAGTGTTTCAGTCCTGTGCACAGCATTGTCTTTGTGCCTTCAACTCTGAATTTTGCCAAGACTCAGACCCTAGTCTCCTGGTTAGAAAAAGCCTGTTATAGTGATGCCACCCTGGTGTGCCTGCAAGTATATTAGCACTTGCAAATTGCAGGTACCTGAGAAGAAAAATGTCATTATTCCCTAGTGATATAGGGGTAGAAATGGAGTCTCATTGTGATTCTCAAGATTATTCAAGGCTTATGTTATCTTACTCCATTGAGTGGATTTGGTCATTTCCCTAACTTTAGGCCTGATTTTAATATGTGCCTGACACACTCCTGCTTTAGAGGGCAGATTTGGGGGGTGGTTATCACTGGCTGGTTAGTGGTGACCCTTTCCCTGCCAGGTGTCAATCAGCATTCATTCTCGTTGCCTGGGCCCTCCCCTTTTAAAAGATTGCACCCTTACCATTGACTTATTGTATGGCTCTAGGGTTGTGAGTTCCTTTTGATATTTGACCTTATGAGTACAGAATGGCCATTTTGCTTAGATTGGCAGTGTCTGTCGCTTTTGTGCTGTTGCTAGGATGGCTTTGCGCTCCAGGCTCTCTCAGATCATCAGCTTGGTAGCATCTCCATGTGGTACTTTGGAGAAGAGGGCAAGGATTAGGGAGAGGGAGTTGGGATATGGCTGCCATGCATTTTGTGTAGTCAGGATTATCAGAGTGGAGAGCTGCTGGAGATAGAGCATCACTCACTGTTGGGCTCATCTCTGGGGTAAGAGATTGGTCCATGCTCCCACATCTCTGCATCCTTGACTGGTGGCCTCCTCTGATGCCTACTAAACTCTGAGGATGAGGTTCCAGGCCCAATTCTAAATAAATGAATAATAAATAAATAAATGAACAAATGCTCTCTGACTAGCTGGAGCTTTGGCCATAGGTCTCCACGTAGATAGACACTTTCAGCATAGACCAGATATAGGCCACATGGGCTCTTCTTGTGCTGTTGCTGTGTAATTATTGGGCCCTCCTGTACTGGGAAACCAGCTCCAAGAACCCTAGCAGTCCAATCCAGAGAGAAAGGCCAGAAGAGGAAACCACCTCAAAACATTTCTCACATGAGCAGTGCTAAAACCTTTGTGCTCTGAGGCCTGCCAGTAGGCCTGGTGCTTGCTTAGCAACTCTTTGATGAGTCCTACCCTTGACCAGAATTCCTCCTCCCGGGGGTAGAAAGATTAGCATTCTCTCTTGGGGCTGGAGCCTGCCACCAACAGTTCGCATGCAGTGTGCTGCTGCCCTCAGTTTCCAGATTCACACTCTGCTGTGGCACTCGCTGCCTGCCTCCAGCAATGGTTGCACTGCTGTGGGCAGGACCCCTCCCCAGAGGGAGGCCATGTCCCCCTAGTGCTCTGGAGACTGCTCAGCTCATGTGCTTCCTTTCTACCTGCTTGGTCTGTGATGTGGGCGGTTTCCTTATTACTCCGGGCTTCAGTTTTCGTAGCTTTAAAGAGGGAACGGTAGTATTCCTGTGTTTTGGGATATTTAATGTGTTTAACACAATGTCTAATGTTAACTTTATTCATTTGTTTTTATTTTTTGTTATTGCTAGTAAGTATTTCACTCGGTCATTTAGATCATCTGTGCTGGTGAGGTCCAAGGGATAGATTCCAATTGTTAGCTCCTTGGCCAGTTTCCCTGCAGTGAAGCTGCCAGTTGGAGGAGCGGCAGTCCAGGTAAGAGTAGATGAGTGCACGTCGCCCCCACAGCACTGCTCATGCCTCAGTCAGTCCTCAGTCCACCTTTGGCGGTGCATAGGGTCCCGCCTGAGGGGAAGCAAGTCCAAAGCATTTCTGCAGAGAGAAAAGGAATTCTTGGTCCTTGCGTGTCTCTGACTTTCTATAGGATAACATAGTTGTTATGCTAGAAAGAACTTTGGGCCCTATTGAGAGAAGTTGGACACCAAGAAGAAACAGATTAGAGGAGCAAGATTAGAGAAATAAGACTTTACTCTTACCCTTGAGCAGCGCTGCTGCAGTGTAGACATTATACAACCTGTACAACTGTGTGCAGCAGCCCTGACTCTTACAGGACCACACATAGAAAGTGTCGCATTCCTTGGAGTCTTTTCAGACTCACCCTCCACTGCTTATCTGGTAAGCACACTGTCTCTTAAGACTCAGTTTAAGGGGCATCTCCTCTGTGAAGTCTTTCCTAATTCCTCCACTCTTGATAGAATTGACTTCTCCCTTCTCTGCCTGCCTCCCCCCACTAAGCAGATTTTATCATAGCCCATTTAATTGTATTTATTTGTTAATTTTCCTCCTTGTAGAGTGTGTTTATTGAGGGCAGGAACATATGTGTAGCTCTGTACCTCCAGCAAATACCACAGTGCCTATGCATGGTCGGCAGGTGCTCTCTGTAGTGTTTGCACAGATGAATGAGGGAGGAGCTCTGAATACTGTGGCCAAGGACTGGAGAGTTTTGGGATCTCATAATATAACATTGTCATTTGGCCATGGTTTGCACGGCCACTGTGTGTTGCGCACTGAGGCTGCCTGGTGTGTCAGGGCACATGTGGCCACGTTGCCTCACTACACGTCTAGGTCCCTCCTCTCAGTGCTGCATATGCTCACTTATCTGGGTGCAGCGGCTGCCTCAACTTGTGGCTCCAAGAGTGCCAGTCCTACACCGGGCATTTTTAAAGGTACATGTTTAAAGCTTAATTTGTTCTTGGACAGATGTATTGTGAAATGTTTTGTGCATATTTCCTTAAACCCGTTCCGACAGTGTTTTTATATAGTTTGAATTCTTCTTTATCATTTAATGAAGGAGTTCTTTTTTTCCAAAGGCTGCTTGCCAGAGTTACTAGAAAAGAGAGTTCCCTTTTCCTCACCTGAAAGAAACGTCTTTATCAGCATCAAGCAGCAGAGGGCGATGTAACTCCGGAGATGAAGCAGCAGAAGTAGCTCATTTATTTTTTTAAACATGGAAATAGCAGAGATTTTGTATACCTTCTCTCTGAGAGCATATAGAAGCTGTTGTAATAAATGCTAATGATAGGCTTTTAAATTTTTATTTTGTCTTAAATGAAAGGAAATTTAAAGTATTCATGGAAAAAAGTCAAGTGAAAGTAGACCAGTGACCTTTTCTGGAGCACTTCCCATCCAGAACTGATTTTTTAAGACTATTGTAAGTGGCTGGATATTTAAGGCCATAGATTAGAGGAGAATATCTTTTAAGGTCATAGATCAAATCAGTAGAGAACATCTTAGGCTTTTCATACAAGCTTGCATATAGGAAAACAGCTTGGAAAAGATGATACTTTTTGTTCTTTGATGGCTAAACACCTGGATTGGATGTTTACATTTCTTAGGCATGGGGATGATTTTTGTGGTCCCAGGTTCTAATAAATTTTATTATTGTTACGTGACTAGGTTTGTTGCAATTTCTAGAATCTCCACTAAAAAAGAGTTTCTGTAGCATGGAATTATTGAAGGCTTGAAACTCGTGAGAGTTCTAGACTATAGGAGTGTCGTTAGAAGAAAAGAAGAAAACAAAACTTTTGGAACTTGGAGGCTACATCAGCCCGTTTAATTCTGACAAATGACAGTGAGAGTGTTTTTGTTGGTTTTTCTGTTGCCCTTTTTTTTTACACTTTAAAAAAAGTATATATATAATTCACATATAAAATTTATACATTTAAAATATACAATTCAGTGGTTTTTAGTATATTCACAGAGTTGTGTAGCCATCAGCACAAATTTTAGAACATTTTCATCATCCCCAAAAGAAACGCTGTACTTATTACTCCCCATCCTCCTGTCCCCTTAGACAACCACTTTCCATCTCTATGGATTTGTCTATTCTGGACATTTCATATCAATGGAATCATATCATACGGTATGTGATCTTTTTGTGACTGGCTTCTTTCACTTACCGTGATTTTTCAAGGTTCATCCATGTTGTAGTATGTATCAGTACTTCATTCCATTGTATAGATATACCACATTTTGTTCATATATTAATGGACATTGAGATTGTTTCCACTTTGGGGCTATTACGAATAATGCTGCTCTGAACATTTGTGTACAAGTTTTTGAGTGGGCATACATTTTTATTTCTCTTGGGTATAAACCTAGGTGTGGAATTGTTCATATGGTAACTCTGTTTAACATTTTCTAGCACCACAAACCTGTTTTCAATAGTGACTGTACCATTTTACATTCCCACCTGCAACGTATGAAGGTTCCGGTTTCTCCAGATCCTCACTAACACTTGCTATTGTTAGTCTTTTTTACTATAGACATCCTAGTGAGTGTGAAGTGGTAGCTCATTGTTTTATAGTTCCCTAATCAGCTATGAACATGGGACATCTTTTCCATGATGCTCTATGATGTTGAGCATCCTTTCATGTGCTTATTACCTATTTATATATCTTCTTTGAAGAAATATTAATTTAAATCTTTTGCCTGTTTTTTATTTGGATTGTCTTTTTAATACTGAATTGTAAGAGTTCTTTATATAATGTGAGTACAAGTCCCTCAGCAGATATATTATTTGAAAATATTTTTTCCCATTCCGTGGGTTGTCTTCTAACTTTCTTAGTGATACCGTTTATAGCGCAAAGTTTTTAATTTTGGTGAAGTCTGGTTTCTCTATTTTTTCTTTAACCATTGTGGTTTGGAATGATATCTTAGAAACCACTACCATGAAGATATACTCCTGTGTTTTATTCTAAGAGTTTATAATTTTATCTCTTAACATTTAAGCCTATGCTCCATTTTGACTTAATTTTTGCATGTAGCCTGAGGTAGGGGTCCAACTTCATTCTTTCGCATGTGGAAATTCAGTTCTCCGAGGACCATTGTTGAATAGACTATTCTTTTGCCATTGAATTATCCTGACACCCTTGTCAAAAATTAATTGACCGGCCGGGCGCGGTGGCTCACGCCTGTAATCCTAGCACTCTGGGAGGCCGAGGCGGGCGGATTGTTTGAGCTCAGGAGTTTGAAACCAGCCTGAGCAAGAGCGAGACCCCGTTTCTACCAAAAATAGAAAGAAATTAATTGGACAGCTAAAAATATATATATAAAAAAAAAAATTAGCCGGGCATTGTGGCGCATGCCTGTAGTCCCAGCTACTCAGGAGGCTGAGACAGTGGGATTGCTTGAGCCCAGGAGTTTGAGGTTGCTGTGAACTAGGATGACGCCACGGCACTCGCCCCAAGCAAAAGAGTGAGACTCTGTCTCAAAAAAAAAAAAAATTAATTGACCATAAATTTTAAGAGTTTATTTTTGGACTTTCAATTCTTTTCCATTGATGTACATGTCTGTCCTTATGTCAGTGCCACAATATCTTTATTACTTAGCTTTGTAGTACCTTTTGAAATCAGGAGGTGTGAGTTTTCCAAATGTATTCTTCTTTTTCAAGATTGTTTTGATGATTCTGGGTTTCTTGAATTTCCATATGAATTTTATGGTCAACTTGTCAGTTTCTGCAAAGAAACTACCTAGGATTTTAGTAGGTATTACTTTGAATCTGTAGATCAATTTGGGAAGTATTGCCGTCTTGACAGTATTAAGTCTTCCACTCCATGAACATGGGACATCTTTCTATTTATTTAGATCTTTACTTATTTTCAACAGTGTTTATAGTTTTCAGTGTACAAGGATTATACTTCTTTTGTTAAATTTATTTCCAATTATTTTATCCTTCTATATGGTATTATAAATGGAATTGTTTTTCTAAATTTCATATTTGGATTGTTCATTGCTAGTATATAGAAATAGTTGATTTTTGTATGTTGATCTTGTATCCTGAAACCGTATCTGAATTTATTAGTTCTAATATCTTTTTAGTGAATTCCTTAGGATTTTCTATATATGAGAGCATGCCATCTGCAACTTCCACCTCTCCAATCTGGATGCCTTTTATTTCATTTTCTTGCTGACTTGCCTTGGCTAGAACCTCTAGTACAATGTTGAGTAGAGGTGATGGGAGTAGGCATCCTTGTCTTGTTACTGTTCTTAGGGGGGAAAACTTTCATCCTCTTATCATTAAGTATGATGTTAGCTGTGGGTCTTTTGTAGATGCCCTTTATCAGGCTGAGGAAGTTCCTATTTATTCCTAGTTTGTTGAGTGCTTTTATCATACAAAGGCATTGAATTTTGTTGAATGCCTTTTCTGCATCTGTGGATATAATCATGTGAGTTTTTGTCTTTTATTCTACTAAGTGGTATATTACATTGATTTTCAGATGTTAAACCAATCTTGTATTCCTGGAATTTTTGTGTCTGTATTCAGAAGGGATGTTGCTCTGTAGTTTTTCTTGCCATGTCTTTGTCTGGTTTTGGTATGAAGGTAACATTATTCTCATAGAATGATTTGGGAAGTCTTATCTTCTGTTTTTGGAAGAGGTTGTGAAGGATTAGTATTAACTCATCTTTAAATATTTGGTAGAATTTACCAGTGATGCCATCTGGACCTGAGCTTTTCTCTGTGGGAAGTTTAAAATTACTAATTCAGTCCATTGACTTGTTATGTGTCTGTTCAGATTTTGTTTCTACTTGAGTCAGATTTGGTGGTTTTTGTCATTCTAGGAATGTATGTGTTGTATGTAAGCTAACTAATTTTTGGCATACAATTGTTTATAGAATTCCTTTATGATCTTTTTTATTTTTATAAGGTTGGTGATGTCCCCTTTTTTATTCTTGATTTTATTAATTTATCTTTTCTTTTAGTCTAACTAAAGATGTGTCAGTTTTGTTTATCTTGCTGCCTAATTTTAAAATAGTTTCAACAATAATCATTTATTTGTCTTTCTTTTTAGGGTTGATTTCTTTATCCCAGGAGTCTCTGTGGTTGGTGGATTTTCAATATGCTCCAGCCCAAGACTGCTAGAACAAGAGAGAATGATAGAATTGGCAGTGAAATATACGAATCACCCTCCTGCCCTCTGGATTCACAATAAGGTGAGCAAAGTGCCTGTTTAAGCTGCTGATCTGGGCATCTCTGCCTCCCACAAAATTTGTGTTCAGCTTGATCCACCTAAGAAACCTGGGCTTGAGTAAAAAGGGGGTACGTGTTCACAAAGAGCTTTCCAGAAAGGTCAAAGAAACAGAATTTTTTTTGTGCATTAAGTATGACTCAAAGAGACTTTGGCGTCTGGAAATATTTTCCAGATCACCAAACAGTACTCAACTGAATACTAATAGAATTAAAATATTGTATATTTTATGCAAGTTTTTGAAAATTGGGTCTCTATGTCATGTAAAATGATAAATCTATAAATCAAGTTATTTTTTCCTAACCTCCCTAAATAAAGGGAATTAAATTATCATTCTGTCACTATTTGGAGGGGAAACTATCTGATTACATAGTACTGCTGCTGCCCAATGATGAGAACAGCTAAATCAGTGGTGCCATTACCTCTCCGTTTCAGTCCCTGGAGAGCTCTTCACATGGGATTCTGACAGGGAAGCCACATTTGACGGCTGCTAATAACTCATGCTTCACCACAGGGCTCAACACAGTCCTACATAAGCTGCCAGTCGTTTGCTAGAACTCTGATAACAGAGAATGAACTCAGAACAGATCAGTTACTGGTCTTGGTTTTTGACCCTTGTCTCCTTTTCACTGCCATCTTCTTCATTACTAGAGCATGTCTTCTGTCTGTAGTTTCCAACAGCCTCCATCCCATCCCAGGCATTTTCTTACCTCCTTTACCAAAAAGAAATGTACCATATAATATGGCTTCAAAAACTCAGCATTCTTCCCTTCTTTTCCTGGAAGTCATTGAGAATCAACAAAGGAAAACAGAAAATAAAACTCTTAACTTTGCTTTCAGCAGCACTTGGAAACACACTTCAGTATTTTTGTAAAGGTTGTAGATAATTGTTGTGTTTATGCAGGAGCCACCTGGGAGTCAGTAGAGGAGAGAGGCCAACAGGTGCAGATCTCAGAAAGTACCAACAAAAATACACATGAGAGTGGGGGTGGGACTTGGTGTCCTGGTCTGCCAAAGAGGGTGCGGCAACAAGGTTGAGTTGTATGACTGCAGAAGTTTCACCTGGACATAGTTAGGCCTGGTTAAGGGAGAAGGCGCACCAAGAACCCCATAAACAAGCCATATCTGTAGGACATACTTAATAATATATCCTTGTAGTGGCTGAAGAGATCTTTTGTGTTGTGAAAACCAGCTAGCTTAGGACACTTTCTTGGCCCATCCCCTAATATAGAACCTTCTTGCAAATAGTTGGTCCAAATAAAATCACAGGTCATCTCAATTTCATGAAAGAAATCAAAGAAGACATGAGTAAATGGAGAGACATACTGCGTTTATGAATTAAAAGACAACATAGTAAAGAAGTCAGTTCTCCTTAAATTGATTTATAGATTTAATGTAACACTAATCAAAATCTCAACAGAATTTTTTTATAGATACAAGATGACTTTAAAATTTATATGGAAATAAAAAGGCCCTGGGATAACTAAAACAATTTTGAAAAGAATAAAGTGGAAGGAATCATAATACTCAAATTTAAGATTAAAATAAAGCTACAGGCTGGGCACAATGGCTCACACCTGTAATCCTAGCACTCTGGGAGGGTGAGGTGGGAGGATTGCTTGAGCTCAGGAGTTCGAGACCAGCCTGAGCAAGAGTGAGATCCCGTCTCTACTAAAAATATAAAAAAAATTAGCCACGCAACTAAAAATAGAAAAAATAAATAAATAAATAAATAATAAAATAAAATAAAGCTACAGTAAACAAAACAGTGTGGTATTGTTGAAAGGATAGACATATTAATCAATGGAACAAAATTAAAGAGTTCAGAAATAAACTGACATACATATGGCCATTTGATTTTAACAAAGGCGCTAAAGAAATTCAGTGGAGAAAGGATAGCATTACACAAATAGTGCTGGAACAATTGTACATCTACATGCAAAATAAAAGAAGAACCTAAACTTCATCCTTTATTCAAAATTAACTCAAATGGGTTGTAGATCTAAGCGTAAAAAATATGGGACTATAAAAGTTCTAAAAGAAATCATAGGAAATAGTTGGAACTGGAAGGTAGATGAAGAGTTCTTAGACATAACACCAAAAGCAAGATCCATAAAAGAAAAAACTGATATATAAGACTTAAAATTTTTTCTGCAAAAGACACTTAAAAGAATTAAAAAGCTACAGACTGGGAGAAAATACTTGCAGATCAGATATCCAACAAAGAACTTGTATCCAGAATATATAAAGAACTCTCAAAAGTCAACAAAAAGAAAACACAACAACATAATATTTAAAAATGGGTAAAGGATTGAATAGACACTTGGCTAAAATTTAGGGATGGCAAATAAACAATGAGAAGATGTTCAACATCATTAACCATTAGGGAAAGGCACTACAGACCTATTAGAATGACCAAAATTAAAAACATTGACAATACCAAGTGATGGTGAGGATATGGAGCAACTGGAACTCTCATATATTTCTTATATGGCTAATGGAAATGTAAAATAGTACAGCCATTCTGGAAAATATTTTGGCAGTTTCATATATAAAGTTCAGTATACACTTACCAAATGAGCCAGCAATACCACTCTGGAGTATTTATCCCTCAGAAATGAAAGCTACATCCATATAAATGCCTAACATGGATATTTATAGCTGTTTCATTCATAATTATCAAAAATTAGAAACAACCCAAATGTCCTCAGCAGGTGAATAGATAAACAAACTGTGATATGTTCATACAGTGGGCTATGTTCAGCAATAAAAATGTTGATGCACACAACAACTTAGGTGAATCTCAGCGGCATTATGTTGAGTGAAAGAAGCCTGTCCCAAAAGTTTACATTCTGTATAATCCATTTCTGTCACATTCTGGGAGACAAAAATACAGTGATGGGGAACAGATGAGTGGTTGAGCAGGATTGGGGTAAGGAAGGCTGTGAACATAAGGGATAGAACAGGAGAGTTTTGGGGGGCAATGGAACTGTTCTGCATCTTTTGATGGCAGTTACACAGATCTGTATGTGTGTTAAAATTCATAGAACTGTACACCAAAAGAAAAAAAGTGTTACTGTAAGAGGATTTAAAAAATACTTTTTCAAAATTTTATAAGGGCATAAAAATACATTCTTGTGGTTTACCTGTCAGGTTGTGTCTGTCATTTCCATCGTAAATGTATCCCGTCACATTTTTACCCTGCAACCTCTGAGTCTCTCCTTCAGCACTGCCTCAGCTGCCTCATTCCTTTTCAGATTCTCTGTGGATTTTCCACCCATTACTGTCTCTAGGCTGCTCTTGAGGCTCTACAGTGTGCTGCTGGGGTGGGACCAACAAGGTGTCCACATGCCCCTTGCTCAGAGTTGAAATGAGCATGGCCATCCCAGCTCCTAGTGCCATGAGCAACCTCCCCCCACCCATCCCCTGTGGTCCTCATGTGACCTGGCCAGTCCTGGTCCACAGCTCCGCTTGGTTTCATGCCTCATTGGCATTTCAATGAAGGAACTTATTTTTAGAGGCTGTAGAAAATCTCAAAGTGGCATTGCCTGAATGCACATCCTGATTGTAGTGCCTGCTCTACTCTGCCCAGTGGGAGTTGCAAACAGCCTTTACGAGGGCAGATTTTTCTTGGAATCATTTCCAGGTGGCTATTTTTCTCCTGAGGATTTGTCTTATTAAGCTATTAGAGTGGACAATGGAGGCACGTGAGTGTCTGGGTGGCAGCAGGCTGCTCTGTTGGGACATGGAATAAAGTGCCATAAATGTCTTCCTTTATTTTATCTGCTTTGGCTCAAACTCCTGGCAGGGGAAAGGGTTCTAGACAGCTATTGTGTGCTTGGCTCCAGTTGCCGTGGAAAGGTTGTTTATTTCACAAGTAGAAAATCTATACCCAAATTAGATACATGGCTATGTAATTGAAGGTAACGTCCTTTTACTCACTTACATACTATACTGCGCAGTACTTTGAATCTTGTGTTCATGCTACCCTCGCAGTTTTTATTGATCAACAAAAGACAAAGGTGGCTTTTGATTCTTTCCAGATGCTAGCAAATTAGAAGATAGACCTACCGGAGATTATTTTGCCATTAAGGAGAAGATAGGCTTCTTGAGTATTATCTTTCCCTGGGGCACATATTCTTGCCAACTTCACGGTTGAAAATAATCTAGTTTCTAAAAGCAGTAACCTAAAAGCTTTCTTTGTTGTCATTACTAAGCATGCCAGAGATGGCCACTGGAGAAAATTATTTCTCTTTCATTTCTCAGTGTCTTTCACTCCCAGATTCTTATAAAGAGAGAAGTGTACAGGCAAGCAAGAGAGAGGGAGGGAAGGAGTTCATAGGAAGATGAAATCCATTGTTATCATTAGGCAGAGCCTCTTGTGTCTTAGATTCTATTTTCGAGACTTGAAGGAGCATTTTAAAGCACTTTGGTAGCTAGTGTAGCACTTCCTAGATTTTAGTTATTCCTAACCGAATGCTCTCTTGCTGCTAATTTCTTTTGTCAAAAATGAAAACCCACTTACCATAATTCACGTAAAAATCTCCTACATATTTAAAATAGTTAAGTTCAGACATTTTTCCCCCCTCAGAGAAAGGGTTTCCATTCACTTAACAGCTCTTTACCAAAAAAGACATGTTTTGTGAATTCAAATAATTTTCATTTTTTTCTTAGATTTTCTCTAAGTTTAACTCATCTTTAAGTTGTAGAGACTGAATTAAATTCATGTCCAAAAGTATTTACTGCTCACCTACCATATTAGAAGCCAAGGTGTGAATGCTAAAGATTTGGTCCTCAAAAAGCATGTGATATGTTATTACTTATTAGGAGGGAGTTAATTCAGTTGATTTATGCCAGGAACGTGTAAGGAGAAATCTGTGCTCTTAAAATTTGTTTTTCTTGGGGTTCTGGTTTTTTTTTTTTTTTTTCAAATCAAAGTAATGGTAAGCAGTAAAAGTGCAATTTACATGAAAAGCCTCATGTTTAAACTGTTTTTCATTGTCTTTACTTACAAGGGATTATAAAGGTGGGACCCACTCTAAATCTTCTTTGTAATGGTGGAGTAAGGTACATATTGTTCTGGGGTGCCGCTCATGTTGAATTTATGGTTTGTCCAAATGAATTTACAAGCAGTATGTGGTTTTGCTGTTGGAGGATCATCAGTCATGCAGTGAAGCCAACAGTGCCGTTCAAGAGGCACCATGCTTCTATCCACATCCCAGAATGTGTTTTTGCCATTCATTTCAGTGGTATATATAACCTATCAGTGACGGACAAAAAATTGCTTGCTGTTTTCATAGTATTTGTTTCCATATTTGTCTTGCCCGCTAATGTACCGACTGTCACGTCATTTGCCCTGAATAAGATTTGTGGATAGCCGAGGAGGCCGCCGTGGCCTCAGACCTACTGTAGCCCATGCTTCAGGACCTGCAGTAACGCCATCTTGTCCCACAGGCCCTGGATTCTGTTTTTTAGTGACAGGGAAGAAGGAAACAGGTACCCCCAGCACTTCTTCTTCTATGACAATCGCAGTGACTAAAATACCCTCTCATGTAGAGCCTGATACCAGCAGGGAGTTTTCCCCCACTGCGAATCATTTGATGTCCACAGCAACGCTGTGAGGTGGGCAGGGCAGATGCTGTTACCCATTTTCCAGGTGTGGCAACAGAGGCTTGGAGAAGGTGGGGACTTGCTGGATTTCATAGGGGCTATGATTAAAATTCCGTCTTCTGACTTGTAGGTCAGTGTGTTTTTATCCAAATGAGGGGTTACCAACTCTATTAGCTCCAATGCCCCCTTTCTAGAACTATCCTGAAATGAATTTCACAGTCAGTGTTATGAACACATGAAATTTAAAAAAATAATAATATAATTATCTAACTGTAATACAAAGGAGAAGTAAAGGAAAGTGATCTATAATCAAAGGATAT
Organism: Indri indri; assembly: GCA_004363605.1. Taxonomy (NCBI): domain Eukaryota; kingdom Metazoa; phylum Chordata; class Mammalia; order Primates; family Indriidae; genus Indri; species Indri indri. The sequence goes on along the minus strand of RJWJ010000436.1, from coordinate 93,713 downwards.
GTATTTCAATATATAAATGATTGGGCATATCTAAACTAGAAGATAGAATGAATGGTCGGATGATTATTCCTAATTATAGAATCACCGTGAATACATTGTCTACAAATGCAGACGATACATCTGCGTGTGTGTTCTGTGGGTAACAGGAGGAGCACACATGACACCATCTATGATGTGGTTTTCTAGAACACTGAACATGCTTGGTAAAGTTCTGAACACAACAAAGTGCAGTCTATGTGGTAGTTACAGCCTGGAAAATTAGGACCAAATTAGATCTGTGCAAAAAATACTTTGAGTATATTTGTAAAGTCAGTTAGGGTCTGGTCTCGGATCATTACAAGCCATTTTCACCTACGTGAACGTCCTGTGGGCTATTCAGAAGTGGTGCAGGACAGTCCTGTCAGTACAGATAATGGTGTGCTGGTAACCGGCTATCTGAATTTTTTAAAAGCCCTGACTTGTATCATTTGCTGATTTCTGTGCTGTAAATACTCCTACAATGGCTGATTTCAAACTGCCAGTGGAAACTGGCTCAGAAAATTCCTGCACATTTAACCATGAGCTTAGTAGGAGCCAGCTCCAGGACACCACTAATTTCAGTATCTCTAGTATCTCTGGCCCTGCCCTCTAAATGCCATTTGGGTTCCCCAAATCACTGTGACAATAAAGAAAAGTCACCACAAGTTTCCAAAACACCCCTGTCAGGGGCAGTATCACCCCATTGAGAATCAGTACACTCAACTCCGATCATATTTCTGGTATAAGTGACTGACCAAATAGTAGGTACTTTACCTAGGTAGGTCTTTGTGAAGCCTCTGGCTGCCTATTCTTGCTGCTCTAGGGAGAAGGGAACAGCACTGATCAGTACTGCAGTGCTGAGCTAAGCCTATAGAGCTGGTCTGGCTGTGCCCCATGGGGGTCAGGGGGGAGTCCCCTCCACTCCGACTTCTCAGACCTGATGAGCCCAGGACAGCCAGTGTAGTGACACTTATGCCATCCTGCCTCTCAGCTTTGATCAGACACAGGAGCACCACTCGGATAAGGGAGATCCATACTTCAGAGCTGTCGCCTGCCTGTGAGTCCATTGCCTCTTTCCGCAATGCAGTTCATCACTTAAGAAGTTAACAAATGGCAAAATAACTGAAGCGTGTCTCTTTTTCTCAGTGTTGGAGTGGCTGTGCAGTATGGATTATGAAGGCAGAGTAGCAAATGCCTATACAGTGGACAAGTGGAATCAATTCACAGGGCCCCAGGAAAATCGGAAGCAAGCTGTAAAAATAGTTCTAAATACTGATAAAAATGCATGCAGTAGACCCAGTTAGTTTTATTAAAGTAGAACTTTTGGCTTAAGACCTGTGCTTTAAAGGACTAAAGGATCTTTTCTTTTCTGCCTTAGTGTACACTTGACTCTGAAGTGGCTGTGAGAGTGGGTGGAGAGTTCTTCTTTGACCCTCAGCCTGCAGATGCCTCTAGAAACCTCGTGTTGATTGCGGGAGGAGTTGGAATTAACCCCCTGCTTTCCATCCTGCGGCACTCAGCAGATCTCCACAGACAGCGGGCAAACAAAGGAAGTGGATATAAGATAGGAACAGTAAAACTATTCTACAGTGCAAAAAATACCAGTGAACTCCTGTTTAAGGTAAGGGGGGAAGTGTATGTTTCATAGCTTGCTGTAAGCAGACTTGCATAGTGGTATTAATTGTTCATGAAAATTTCTTCTCTAGGTTTTCTCTGCAAAGGTTCAAACAAAAGGCTTGGCAAGGTTTAATCATGTTCAAATGAGAATTAACCAACACATCTTACCCAGGACAATTAAAACTGCTAGTAGTGAGAAGGCTTCCAGTTCAGGGACAGGAAAGGGTAGGTTTTGGTGGGATGGAATCTGGAGGTTGGACAAACAGACGTCACCATGGCTTGGAGTTTCTAGAGAGTCTATAGAGCCTACAAGTGGGCTTGAGTGTCACAGGAGTAGGTAAGACTTTAAACAGTTTGGACCCAGCTGCATAAATGAAAGCCCATCAGTTGCATCTGTTGAAACTAAGTACATTTGATGGGGAAGGCTTTCACTGGGGATTGCTTTCGCAGCTGCAGGAGTGAACAAAAGGACAGAAACAGTTAAAAGACACCACTGTGGTCAGTGAAACTGCTGCTTAATTGCCAATGCTTGAGAAAAAGGAAAAAGAAAAAACTCCCGGAGAGTTGGTAATATGCTTGTTAGCATATTCAGATTTCAATTAAAGCCAAATAGCCCCTCTGTACTGTGAATGCTCTGGCCTGCTAGGCTGCAAACAATATCTCTCTAAGTAGAGAGCAAGAGCGGCAGACGTGTACAGAATGGGAGTCGAGGTTCAGCGTCAATGGCTGTGCACATCTGTTTTTATTTTTTAAAATTGTAGTGTGACCAAATATGTTTGACATTTCAGAAAAATATCCTCGATTTAGTAAATGAATTTCCTGAGAAGATTGCATGCAGTTTGCATGTTACCAAACAGACTACACAAATCAGTGCAGAACTCAAGCCATATATCACGGGTGAGTCCCTAAAGATATTTTGACTATCTCCATGCAGTTATTTAATTGACATGCCAGTTGGTTGAATGTAGATGCTTTATTGTTGAGAGTTGCTGGTTGGGAATGTCACTACCTGGGGAACTGGGATGATTCATCATGGAAAAATAAGGAGATATTTAGTTGGATTTACTTATTATGTACAGGTTTCTACTGCCCATATTAAAAATTTATTTTCCACAGTTTTTAGGGGGCCTTTGTGTTATCACTGTAGTGTACATATAAAGAATTTGTATTCCAGCCTTGATTGAGTTGATTCCATTTGCCATTAATGGTCAATTAAATTACTCATGATTCCCCCTGTTTGGAAGGATTTTTATAGAAGTTTATTTACTTCGGTAAAGGCAGTTTTGCATCTCCACCAAAGACCAGTAAGCTAGCTGGCCCCTTCTGAAGACTGCATTGTGATTAGCTTCCCACTTTGCTTGCCATGGGTTAGGCAGCCTGGAGATGCCCTTTGCTTGGGTCTGGCCCAGGATGCCAACAGAAGCCATTGTGTGAGTGGCTCAAGACTAGACTCATTGAGCTTGAGTTATTGCAAATAAACACTGTGGCCAAATTGTGGTTAGTGCTTCCTCATTTAAGAATACAAACATATCTGGCTTAATTTGGTATTTATTCTTTTTGGTAGAAGGAAGAATAACAGAGAAGGAGATAAAAGATCATATTTCAAAAGAAACTTTGTTCTATATTTGTGGCCCACCTCCAATGACGGACTTTTTCTCCAAGCAACTGGAAAATAGCCATGTTCCCAAAGAACATATTTGCTTTGAGAAGTGGTGGTAGAAGCAGGCAAAGGCAGAAAAGAGAAGGAAGTGGTGAGATTTGCTCAGGATAGTAAGAGAGAGATGTCATTGTGGCAAGATGAATTGATCTCTACTTAGTTGTCTTCTTTTTTGAGGCTGTGAAGTAAGCAACCAGCTGGAGAATAAAAGAAAAGCCAACCGACAGACTTAAATGGTAAACTTTTTGCAAGAACCTCATTGATCAAACTATATTTTACTATATTGATTTTCTTTCTTAATAACTAATTATCTCATCATGTACCATGAATTGATTAATATAGATTTTCTTTTTCCCTTAGGCAATTGAACGATTCATAGTAAAATGTGGTTTTGTATGTGAAGTGTGGGCTAGCTTTAAATTATTTGACAGCCATCTAGGTATCATATATTTGATAAACTTATAATTTATATACATTCTTAATAATTTTGCTTTGAAAATTCTTCGTATTTAATGCCTTTGTTTACTTTACCATGGCCTGCAGCCTTATTTGGACCATCAAAGTTGAGTTTGGAAATGGAAAATTGTTAGGAACACTGCTTTAGGTTGTTGAATATCCAGCATATTGTTAATGAATATCCTAAGTATGTATCCTAATTGTTAGTTTCTTCTCAAATGAAACCCTTTCTATGTCTTGGCTGCCTGCCTTAACACGCTGTTGGAGGCAGATTCTTGTTTGGGACAAAGGCATTGGTAACTCTTGTGTTCCATGTTGAATCTGTCTTCAGTGACTGGGCTGGCTGGCTGTGGAAATGTGCTTAGGATTGAGTAGGGTGTATAGAGCCATTTCCAAATCCTGCTTCTCTACTTTTTATTTCATTCTTTCACCAGGGTCGTTCTTGGCACGAGCAGCTACTTAACATGTACTTGTTGAATGACTGAAAGAAAGCAACTAATGTTTCAACTCTTGCTGAGTCTGGGTTTGGGAGGCAATCCCCCAAGGTAGATAGAAAGAATGGTGGAGCCTCATCCCAGAACTGCTCTGATGAAAGTGCTAGAAGGCAGACTGTAATTCTTACCTTTGTTTAGATTTTAAAAATCCAGAAGAAGCCCATCTGCTGACTAAGGTGAGACTATTCTTTTTGTAATAAGCAGCCTTGGGCCCTAGGCTGCCTGCTTGGAGAACACAGGAGGGTGAAGGGAGCCTGAGAAGAAGGATAGATCAGTACTGGAGAGCCAGGAGCTCCAGTTGAGATTCTCTTCTTGAGCTGATGAGAGAAGACAGGTTGCGCTTTCTTATCTCTGTTGCTGCAGGCCTGCCAGGGACTTCTGGGCTTAAACACAATTGATTCACAGGACCTTCTGAAGATGGCTGGTATCACCACTCTAGCCTCTGCCCTGTTGAGTTTTGTCAAGTTTTAAGCAGAGATCATTTGTTAACTATTTTGATCCCAGATTTGAATTCAGGGAAGAAGGGAGGAGCCATTGGTCTGATGGGAATATCATAGTCCATTCAAGGAAATGATCACAAGTATTTAAGAGGTGAGAGGAATGTGTGACGCTCTGGGCTGCTACAAGGAGCCCTGACTTACCGATTGGCCCCAGAGTGTCCTGGCTGAGTGTTTAAGAGGTGTAGGAGGATAGCACAGTGAGATTCAGAGATGTGGAATCATCAAGGGGCTCTTCTGTCAGTTGGCGAAGGCAGTGGGCAGAGAAGACCCACAGGTATGGGGAAAGCGCCCAGCCCAGGCCTCTCTCTGCCGGGATGGAGGTACAAGGTGAGCATCTTCAGTGCACCTGGGGTGGGAACATAGTGAGGTACCACCCATGGTCTCTGTTCAGTCAGCACCATGGCTGTATGCCTGCTCTTGTCAGAGAGCAAGGGCCACCTGTCTTGGAGAACCCAGCTCTACCTGCCACCCTGCTGCCAACTCACTGTCACTGTCCGCGAACTGCTAAGGCTGTTCCTTTCAGCTCTGTCATTCTGGTGCTAAGTGGTAAACAGCATTTTCTGGTATGCTGGCCAGTAATGTCCTGTTGTCCTTGTCTGCCAGGTCCATCCATATCTCTTCGATACTCAAGTTGAGTAACTCCAGCCAGGGTGGCTTGGAATTTATAACCTGGTGGCCCAGAGTATAGACTAGAGAAAGCCCTTGAGCCAGGCTGCCTGGATTCAAATCTCACCTATACCAATTACTAGATGACCTTGAGCAAATCACTTAACTGCTTTATGCCTCATTTATTAATAAAATTACATACTTGCAGCTAATTGTAAAGGGGATCATACTACTACCTACCTCATAGGGCTGTTACAGGGGATTCAATGTGATCACACATTTGCAGTGCTTAGAGCACTGCATGAGCATGTTATTATTAGTATGCTATTCCTTGTCCTATTCAGAAAGGATTTCAAGAGGCTGGATATCTTAGATTTGGTCTACTAACTTGTAACCTTCATGTGGGTAGGGTCCTGTCTTGTTTAGTGTGCTGTGCTTGGCACATAAGAAGTACTTCATAAATATTTGTTATGTGGGTGAAAGGGCCTGCCAAGAGCTGACGAGCTGGATTAAAGGACTTCTTAAGAATCTCCTGGCCCTGTGAGTTTGAGAAATTACTTATTCTTGTGACATGAGACCCTCTCACAGTCTACTCAAGATATTAGGTTAGTCTGATATATGTGTCTTTCTCAAATTTTAAATGTTAGTATGAGCACCATTGCTCACCAAAAAATGGAGCAAACACCTGGCCTTCCCTGTAAGTTTACCATCAAAGGGGCTTTCAGTGAGGCAGGGAGCACTTTATCACCAACAGGTTGTCTGTGGGTGGATGGGTGGATGTGGAGTCCTAAGATAAGGATGTTCCAAGGACCCTGGTTCTGGTCAGTGTCCTCTACTTTAAAAAACAGTCCTGTGAAAAATTTCAGACACACCAAAGTAGGGGAGATAGTAAAGTGACTTCATATGCATCCATCACCTGGTTTCAATGACTGTCAACATTCTGCTGTTTGTTTTTGTCTGCCCTCAACTTCTTTGTGTTGTTGCTGTTGTTTTTGCTGGTGTGTTTTAAAGCAAATCCTAGAAATTATATCATGTCACCTGTAAATTCTTCAGTATATATCTCTAACAGATACATCACTTCAACATGACCACAGTGTCATCATCATACTCAACATAAGTAACAATGATTCCTTAATATCATCTAAGTCCCTTCAGTGTTGTGTTCCTCCCCCATGGCCTCAAAAATCCACACATTGCATTAGGTTTATAGGGTTTTTAATCAATTCCACCCTCCTTCCACTCTTCTGTATTTCAGGTAAACTGGTAATTAGACCTAGAGCTTATTTAGATTCAGGTTCAAGATTTTTTTTTTTGCAAGACTACATTATAAAGTGGTATACTTCTGTTACATCATATGAGACACATGTCTGTCCCATTTCTAATGTTGTTAAGACGGATCAGTGGTTTCAGCTTTTGTCAGCCTGATTTCATCCAATATTAAAGGTCTCCATCAAACTTCCACCTAATTGTTTAAGCAGCCATTGATCATTGCCTGTATCTATTTTCTTATTAAGGATTAATTATCCATTTCTATTCTTCCTGCATTTATTGCCTGTGATTCTTCTATAAAGAACTGTCCCTCATCAGCTTGGATTACCTGAAATGAGTCTGTAAAGGAAAGGTAGGATCAATGCTTGATTTCTTTCCTTTTATTCATCAATCAGCACTGTGCTCCCTGGGCCCATTGCCTGCCCCCACCTCCACCATGTCCTTGGAAAAATTGTCTTCCATGAAATTTGGGAACCAGTTTGTATAGTAGGAGTGGCTGGCAGGCGAGAGAAGCTTCCCCATCGCTGGCATCACCTCCTGAGCTCCACCCTGTCTGTTGAAAAATTGTCTTCCACAAAACCAGTCCCTGGTGCCACAAAGATTAGGACTGCTGAATTTTAGCATATTATGAGTTGGTATTATTTAAAGCATCATTATGAACTCAAGGCTTTTATAGATTTGGTTGTTCTTATCTCTTGCAGTTAATTGATGCTCACTTGTCTCAGGTTGCCCCTGCTATGTCAGTGGCCCATACTAAGTCATGGGGGCCGATGAGGTTTTTGGCTCTTAAGAAGTGTAAAAAGTGCCCTAATAAACAGGTAGGGGGAAAAGGAGATGAGTATAATGTTAGAAAGCCACATGAAGAAAGCGCTTCATGGAGGACAGACTGGTGAGCTGTGGGATGCTGCTGACAGGACAGGAAATAGGGTTCGGATGAGTGACCACCAAGTGTTGACGTGGCAACCGCAAGGTCATTGGAGATCTTGATAAGATGGACGGTGGGAGTGAAAACGCTGGAGTGGGTGTTTAGGAACAATTGGGAGGAAAGAAATTAGAATGGGTGTAGATAATAGTTTCAAAGAATTTCACTTATAAAGAGAAGGAAAAAGATGGAGTGGTAGCTGGGAAGGGAAGTGGGGTCAAGAGAATACCATTTATTTTACTCATTGGTTTATTGGTTTGTTTTTTAAACTTCATTTTGAAATAATTTTAGATTTAAAGAAGAGTTGTAAAGTTAGTACAGGGTTCCAGTATACCCTTCACTTAGCTTCCTTGAATGTTTAACATAACTATAGTATATTTATCAAAACCGAGAAATAAGCACTATAGTTAAATTGGTACAGTACTATTAACTAGACCACAGTTTTTCTAAAATAACAGAAATGACAGCCTGATTATATGAAAAGCTATGGAAGAGTCATCCAGTGGGACTACAGTTAGGAAAGTTACAACTTTTTCTAGGGCATGACAAATTAATTAACTGTCATTTATTGAGCATCTGCTATGTGCAATCATTGAGCTAGACATTGAAGATAGGAAAGTATAAGACAAAGGTTATCTTGAGGAGCAAGTTTTAAATACTTTGGGAAACAGTATTTTTTATGAAGCTAAAGAGTGATAAATATCTTCTAGAAAGAACTGTATTACACACTGAGAACATTTCAACAAGATTAAAAGTGGAAATGTTCTGGAGAAAAATGTGTTTTTTGCAAGCATCACTGGTTGAAGGAGAAGCTGTAGAGGACAGGTGATGAAGAGTCACTAGAGTGATGGATCCTGCGGGTGGGAGGGGCAGTGGGGAGTGCTGCACCCGTGCTCCGGAGGCAATGCTCAGGAGCTTTGTGATTACCGGACGCATAGCACAAGTACACAAGTGCGTGCAGTGAATGTCAAACAATCCAAGGTCATGTGTGTCCTACTGAGAATTTTTTTTTCTTCGAATGGAAAACAGCAATTTCCTTCATTCCTGGGTATTGCAGATGATCATACGCTGATAATTTAACCTGAGAGCTGTTATTTCATTTATTTTAAATAAAACTCAAAAGAAGTGTACTATTCTCATCTTAGAGAAAAATAGATGTCTTTAATATTACTGTTTCTTAATATGCACATAAGCTGTCAGCGTGGCGATGACATGTAAAGGTACCTACTAACCCACCATCAAATCAAGGTGTGCATTTTTAAATGTTTTGTGCTCAGGCATCCAGACTTTTCTAGTTATTGAACAGCCATCTTGATCTGGTCTGTTTTGAGTTCTTAAAACCCTGCAGGAGCCCATAAGCCTAACTTAGTCCCTTCCATCTCATCCCCATGTACCATTTTGCTATACTTGAGTGTAACAAAGTTTCATCTATTCCTTTTTTCTTTCTTGATTACCTAATACATATGACCATAAAAAATGAAATATAAAAGTATGTACACCAAAATGCTGAAGTCTTCTCCCCCATCCCATTCCCTCACCTAGAAGGAACCTCTGTATAAAGAGCTTGCTAGGTATCTTTTTAGAACTCTGATGGTGTATTAACCCTGTATACATGTACAGCTGTGTGTGCTTGTTTTGTGCATCTCATTTTTTAACGCACTCCAGATTATGTCCTCAGTTTTTGGCTATTACAAACAATATTGCAGTTAACAAATTTGTTCCTATAATTTTTCTGTACATATTCCTGTAAAATTACTAGAAGTACCATTTCTGGATGAAAAATTGACTGGTAGCACCAGGTTATCCTACAAAATGCCTTATCAATTTATATTCTAACAGGATATGAAAGTGCCCATTTCTGGCCAACACTAGATATTCTTAGTCTTTAAATATTTTTTTCTGAAACAGTTGAAGATGTTTATTTTAATTAACAATTTTCTGATTGTTCCATAGCATTTTTTTTCCTGAAGTTTTTAGCCATTTCTGTTTCTTCTTTTGAGAATGGCATATTCCTGTTAATATCCATTTTGATGTCTTACTGATTTGTAACTCTTTATAAAAATAAAATGAGTGCTAATCCTTTGTTAGATATATTGCAAACAGAGTAAAAATCCAGCTAGGCTCATCTGTTCTTAGAGACTGTAGGAGCTTAGAGAGAAGAAACAAAACAGGAAGCAGATTGGTTGGGTGTGTGTTGTGGTGGAAGGAACATAGTGCCAGACTTCAAGAGACATAAATCATCCCCCATTCTACAACTCGCTGCCTGTATGACTGATTCCGCCTCTCTCTGTAACCTGCTTTCCTCTGTCACGTAGGTAAGATGATGCAATTTAAAATCCCTTTACATTTTCATGATGGAGAGAGATCAAGGTTGACCATTCCAGTGAGAGATGATGAAGGAATATCGTAACTGTCTTCAAATATTTGATTAATTTTTGCAGTGATTATTGTTTGTATTTTCAGTGTTGACAGCATAAGAAGAAATGGTCTTGGACTGAGCAAGAGAAGAGTTTAGTTTGATGTAGAGGACTTTTGGACTATACTGCTGATTAAATTCTGGAGTCAGGGCCCAAGAGAAATGGTGGAATAACCATTAATAAAAAATAAAACTGACATTTGCCCATTGGGGTTTAAGGTGGACTTGACTGAGACAAGGCTGGATTGATCGTTCCCAGCTTCAGCATATGGTGGCTATCATGATGCGACTGCATTCCAGCCCAGGGGATAGAGTGAGGCTGGAATGCAGTAGCATCATCATAGCAACATAACTTCCAATTCCTGGGCTCAAGCGATCCTCCTGCCTCAACTTCTGCAGTTGCTAGGGCTATAGGCATGTGCCACCATGCCCAGCTAATTTTTTATAGAGACGGGTTCTCGCTATGTTGCCTAGTCGTGGTCTTGAATTCCTGGCCTCAAGTGAACCTTCACCTCAGCCTCCCAAAGTACTGGGATTATAGGTGTGAGCCACCATACCATCATTATACATTTCTTATCATTAAGCCTTTATATTATTTAGAGGCAGGAGAAAAATCCAAATCCACACGGAACTTAGGGACTAGGGAGCAACACATTTATATACAGAAGTGTTAAGTTTTGCTGCGTTGTTACAGGATGAAAAACTTTTCTTCTTCTTTCATTAGTCAACCAACATGGGATCATGTTTTGAAACTGTCTCTGGATAAATGAATCCCTTTACCTTCTTTCTAAGACAATCCCCACAGTCTGGGGGTGGTTTTCCACCTATGCCTGGCTGAAGATGAGGCTGTAATTGCCGGCATTACTATTAAAAATCCTTTTGGGGCGGAGCTCAGGCTCTGCCCTTCAGACCCAAGACAGATAATTCTCTTTGTACTACCACATGCGTAACTGTGGCACCACCCCACCAGTGGCTGCTGTCTCCCAACAACTCCCTTCCTTCCAAAAATTAAAGACAAAGTTCACTGGGTCTTAAGAAAGGTATCAGACGTCAGGTTTAGTGACTTTGTTGACTAATATCGAATTCACTCAAGCTCTGAAAATTAATCCGTGTGAGAGATCCTAGAAAAGTGCTGACAACAGCAATGTCACTGGAGTATTTATTACTCTGAGGAAATGCCTTTGATAAGGACAGTGCTCACCTGGTTCAGGTTGGGAGCTTCAGTACCTCCCTCGCCCCCAAATCAGCTGCAAAGTCCAGTCAGTTTTTGCTCCTAAATAACTCTAAATTAGTCCGTCCCCTTCTCCGCTAAGGTACAAGCCACCAGCACACCCCGCCTGGACTAAAACACTGGCCTCTTAACTTGCATCTCTGCACTCTCTCTGGGCCCCCTGCACGCTACTCTCATTCAGTAGCCAGAAAGATGTTTTAAAAAATTCAAATCTGATATAATTTTTCTGCTTAAAACTGATCAGTGGCCTCCCATTATTCTTACCACAAGGACCAGAATCCTTGGTCCTTGGTCCGTGGTTCACAAGGCCCTTCTTCACTGCCGTCTTCCCAGCATCTAGCACCGTGGTGTAGGAATTAAAAAATATGTATCTCTGTAGTGAGTAGTCTCACAGTCTGGCTGCCTCTGCTGGAAGGAAACACCGCACCACACTGTTTTGCAAGGGCTGGGGAAGCAAGTACTCACCAACCAGGGTTAATTTAGGTTCTTAGTCTGGCCACAGAAATGATTGTTATCAACAGGAACCTGTAATGAACATCATTTTGCTTCCTTGTCTGGCAACAGCCACCTCAGAAATACCAGCCAGAGGCTCGCTGGGTCTTGTCCTTAGATCTGACGTGCACACGCTTCCCTATTCCAAACTCCGGGAGCCAGGTACAGGAAACCCGGACTCTCCTGGGAAGCTGCACCAGTCGTTTTGGCGGGTCACTGCGCGGGCAGAGAGCTAATCGCCAGGGGCCCACCCTGCACTCCTCACGCAGTCAGCTCCCAGCACTTCCGCAGGGAGTCGGTGCTGAGCTCCTGGCTGCGCACACCCAGTCGTCCTCGCCTCTTCCCCGTTGCCAACCCTTTCGGGACTTCATCTTTACTCCCAGGCTGCTGTGAGCCCCAGCAGGACAGAGCCCGGCTCGTGCTGCAACACTGTCCCCACGCTGGGGAAGAGCTGTGCCAGAATGTGTTGTGCGAGTGATGAGTTTTGGGTCAACACATTCCTACTAATAAGCACTGCTACATCTGAGAGCTATTCCTGAAAGACATTTTGTGGTTTAGATCGGGCTGTGATTAATATGTTTAGATTAGTGTTCTGATAAAATGTGCTCCATAAGAAATAAATTAGAGTGCCTCCTGCTAATGCTTTTTGGAAGCTGCTCCCACTAAGCATCAACAACTCAAGTGAAGTATCATCAATTTGGAGATTTGAAAAAACTCAGACAAGGATTTGAGTCGTGTTTATCTTTTTGTTACTTATAAACCACTAACAAATTGATACTCTAAGTATTACTGTAGTATTTCCATTAGTTAAGATGGCATATACTATGCTTTAGTAACAGATAAACCTCAAAATCTCAGTGGCTTAGCATAGCAAAGGCTTATTTAATGCCCATGTCATGGTCCATCTTGAACTATGCCAGGGGTGTTGGTGGTGAAGGGCTGGTGGTGGGGGGGGGGTCCCTGGGATATTTTGAAAAGGCCCAGAAGTAGCCTACATCACATCTGCTCATGTGCCACCACCAGTCTTGTGCCCCCACACTGCAAGAGGGGCTGGGAAGTACATGATGTACATCCATGGATATTGGGTGAGCACTATGAGTCTCTGCCACGTTGATCACCTGTCAGCATTATGATTAACTGCTACCCACAGGGTGCTGCTTCCCATGGACCAAGCACTTTACACACATCTTATTAATCCTCACAGAAGTCCAATGATGTGGGTGCCGTTAGCCCTGTTTCACACTTGAGGAGATGATGCTCGGAGGTGTGAAAAAATTAACTTGAGGTTACATGTGTAGATTGTGTCCAGTTAGCTTCCTAACCAGCTCTGTCCAGTTCCAAAGCCCAGCTGGGCTTTTCCAGTATACCAAGCCCAATGTAAAAGTCTCACTGCTCCCACAGCACAGGTTGCCTTAGATTTTCCATATGTCAACACTTTGACCTTGTGGCCATCTGTACTTGAGAGCAATATGCCTGCATTTCTCCAAGCAGATCTGGTAAGAATTCCTCTCCTTCCCCTCCTCACCCTGTGAGTGACACTCAACTCCCCCCACTACCCTCTCCTGAACTTCTGGAGGTGAAGAGGTTGAAAACACTTCCCCATGAAAGAATCGAATTGGAATTCAGCCACAGGCTCATAAGAACATCCCACTTGAATCACTTGATCACCCCTGGAACTCCACATCGCCTGCAGACCCACTGTGACAGCCGCGGCCCCAGAGACTGCTACGTGCACAAGCCTCCTTGTGCCAAACACAAGTCTTTGCAGCTTTGACTGTTCCTGCCACCTTGTCAGTGCAAACGATGGCCTTTCACACTATTAGCAATCACAGGAAAATAAGATTTCCTTCAGGAATAACCCTATTTGAAATTCCATGCAGGATGTTTGGATTGGGTTTTAGGACCTTGGTTATTTACCATTTGTAAAAAGCATTTTATTTCACAAGGGACAAGCTGTGATTCAATTCACAGAGATCCTGTGGCCAGTGGTATTCAACCTTGGCTGCACCCAGGACCCCCAGGGAGCTTTTAAAAATCCCAGTGCCCACCCATTGAAGGCTCTGCAGGTAGGCCCTGGGCAGCAGTATTTTTTAAAGCTCCCCCAGTGATTCCAAGGTGCTGCCAATTTGAGAACCTCCACAGTAGACTGATGCTTTGCCAGAATCAGCAGGGATGGAGAGAAGCAAGGGAGAAAAAAACAAGACCTTCAGGAATTGTTAGCCTGACACTAGGGCCAAACTGCCTGAGGAATTCAAATTAGTTATAGTCACCTTTAATTTTTTTTTCCCCCACAGCAAATACAGCCAATATAAATGTCATTTCATTATTGAACAATGTACCCAAAGCTGAGTGATATAAGGCCCCCCAGCCTTTTCAAAGTTGTGAGCAGTTTTTCATCCTAGCCTGTTGCTGACTAGCATATTTTTTAAAGTCATGATCCTTTAAAATATGTGCCAAGAGATATTTTCATTAAATCAAAATGCTGTACAGATATTAACTGAGTATAATTGTGGAAAATGTCATTTTAAAATAGTTGTTCTTTGAACAGGGCCTTTAAACCTTCTTGAGCTCTGAGTGTTGGTGGGGAACTTGTCAAGAGGAAACAACTCTACGATGTGGCTGTACGAGGGTTTTCAATTCTGCTCTATAAAAATATATTGCAAATGTGGTTTATTTTAATAAAGCAACCAAAAGAGACTTTCCTCAAATAATTTGTCGATGTGGGTTTTTTCGTTTGTTTTAAAAAGGTGTTTGTCTCCACCCCCCTCCACCCCGAGACATGGGAGGTGACCGAGCCCCTTGCTTTCCTGGTGCGTCTGAATTCCACTTTCCGTTGTCTTTCTACAAATGACGACAAAGCACAGCGTGCTTACCTGGCTCTACAGTTTTCCACAGAAGCTTCATTTTCTCCCCCAAAATCATCATGCTGCCAGGAGTTAGAAACTTATAAAAATCGATTGGGGGCTGTAGGGTGGAGTCCTTTTGACATTAGGCCAGGACTTTTCATGTGACATGATAGATACTTCTCACAATGCACTAAACTCATAGATGATTTATTGCTTTAAGTAACTAAACAAGAAAGAGAATAGACCGCTGTTGTTTTGGTCAAGACAGTCGGCATTCTCTCTCCAAGGTTCGCCAGTTCCATCTACTTAAAGCCTTAACAATACTTTCTGGACGATATAAACACGTGATAGACACAGCATACATGGGTAACAACTTGGCCAATGATACACTGATTAAAATAGCACATAAGAAGGGCACCAGTCTGGATGCCCTGAAATGACAAAAATGACATATGTGTGTTCATATGATGTGCTGAATACAAAACCTGTAAAAAATTTTTTTGGCATTAATACTAACACAGAATACTTTCTTGAACATTCTGCAAGAGCAGGTGCAGACACAGAATTACCTACTTCCAGATTACCAGTATCTACAGGACTACTTTGAGAACCTCCTCTCCTGGATGTCATTTTCTTTGCCAAAGCAGCAGGGTCTGAGGGGTTTAGGTGGAGAAGGGAAGCTGACAGAGCTCCGGGGGTTAAAAGTCACCAAGCAGCTGTAAGGGATGGACACTGCCCCGACAGCGTGTGGGAGTGAACAACAGCCTTGGTTTATAGCCAAGGATGTCCGTGATTTGACCTGAATGCTCCCTGGAGGCCCTGCAGGGTGGACACAGGCACTGGGTGGTCCAAACCCTCCCGTGGGAGGAATGGTGGAGCCAGGGCTGGGCCTCCAGCCTCGAGCTCTAGAAGAAATAACCTGGCCTCTTGCATTCTAACACAGGGTCATGAATGACACCTTTCCAATGGATGTGCAAAACCCAACACTGTCAGGGCCCTGGCCCTCAGAGGGCCGGGAGAGCTCACAAGGACAGGTCAAGCCAAGCCAAAAGTTAGCAACACAACACCAGGGCAAACCAGCGCCCGAACCAGCTGTCAGCAAGGTGCCTCGGGTTTGCCAGCTCATCTAGCTTCAGCGCCAACGGCCCGAGACTCAGTGTTCTTCTGCTGTAGCTGGCTCCCCAGCAACTTCCTCGGCACCCCCGTCCCTGGCCTCCTCTCCAGGATCAGAGTGCCCAGTGCAGTCCCCTCCCGGGGCCCTGCTTTGGCCGGCAGGACCATTCTGCACGGCCCGGCCCTCCACACCCCCCACACACAGCTGGCCGACAGGGGGCAGTTGTTCTTCCTTGACCTCTTGGACAGGGACCCTCATCTCAGAAGCCCCACCCTCCTGCTGCCCACCCAGGGGCACGCAGTTTCCCATGTCTCCAGCCTTGGAAAACTGGTCTTCTACGTTCTTCTCGTTTTCTTCTGCTCGTCGTTTGTCTCTGGCACTTTTACCTTTGGATTTCCTCATCTGCCTGTTGTGCACGTCTTCTCGGGAGAATCGCCACTGAAACTAGAAATCGGAGAGGATGAGGATAAGTAATGCAGCCTCTGAACCTAGAGCTCCACCTGAAGGCTTGTTTGCATTCCTGTCTCTGGGCGAGACACTTGCTCAGTACTCCTGGAGCTGAGGCAAGCTTGAGTCCCACCCACCCGACAGTCTGCTCCCTGCCTTCCATGGCGGGTGTTCTAGATGTGCATTTTGAGGTTCTGTGAAGGAAAGGGGTGTTTCTTTCGACTGGCCCATACCAAAGGCCCACGTGGGAAAGGGGTTCCTGAAGTCCTCTCATTTGGAGGGTCAGGGCGGAGAGATGTGAGGTGTGTCCCTCCTAAGTGCCAGGGCTGCAGCCACTCGTTTCCATTCTGAGCAGGTTGGATTACCAACCACCAGGCTGGCATTCTCTCACTAGGTCCCCTGAGTTGGGCAGAGCCCAGAACCTGTGGTGAATGCTGTCCTGCGGGACCAGCAGCCTCGCTCCCCCAGCTGCCAGCACCAGCTCACCCAAGGTCATACTCCATTCCTGGGGCAACCCACAACCAACCAATGGCTGGTCCAGGAGGGGTTTGACAGCCCACCTCCTTGTCCCAACTTGGGACAACCGTGAAAGGCCGTCCCAGCTCCAGACCTCCCTGGGGGGTGGCGACTGCATCACAGCCCAACTCCTCCTCTGTGTGCTCCTGCACCCACAGCTGTTGTCCTAAGGGTGCTCACTCCCTCTAAAAACTAATCCCACCCAAATCGTTCGCAGAGGCTGCTCCAGGGAGCCAGACCTGCAACCAAGCGTTTCCCCACGTAACAGGGAAGTCACAGAGGCTCAGAGTCCCAAGGTCACATAGCCAATAACAGAATTGGCAGGAACCAGGGTCTTATCAAAGCTCTGGATTGAGACCACCTGAGAGAGCCCCAGCTCCGCCACTCGTTGGCTCCATCTCTCAACCTGTTTTCTCATCTCCCAGCGACCTGACATACACACAGTTTTAAGTTACTACCACGGTTACTTCCTTCCACTTCAGTTGCATCACACTGATTTCACCAAATGTGTACTTAAATCTTAGACAGTGTGTGATTGGAAGAAAAGTAAAAGCCTTCAGTTCCTACAATTCCTCACTGGGCTGCAGAGGGGAGCCCAAGAATGCAGTTGCACCATCAGCAGAAACGATTTCTTAAGACTTTAACATGTTGTAAATAATTCTGAGTGCTTTGCTAGGAAAAACCAAAATGTGCTATGTAAATTTTTAAAAATCTGCCACCTTTGCAGAGTTTGCTGTGGTAAAGATCTATTTCCTCAAATAAAACATTTGCCTAAACACTCAGAGATCTGAGATGTAACACAGAATGGGATTCTTAGATTTGACCTTTTGGCCAAGACTGGTAAATTTGAATATTCCATCAAAGCAGGGAAAAACGGAAATACATGTTGAGGTTAGGCTTTAACATTTATCCTGTCCTCCCACTCCTCACCCCCTCACACACATCCCCAAATGAGTTCAGTTATAATGCTGGATGGGTTTTCCCCTTTGACATGCCTATTAGTGTGTGCTCTCATACGACAGCGGACAGACTTCCCGTGGGGGAAGGTTGGAGCCTCTTCCACCCAAGCTGTAAGTCTATGGACTCACTCTACAGGCCAAGACTGCCAAGCAGGCATCCTAAGGATCCCTAACCCCCCAGAGGACACAGATGTCAGACCCCGCCAACCTTCCGCAGCTCGTGCACACTGTGCAGGGTTTGTAACTGCTGCCTTGCGATAGACATGCAGCTGCCGCTGCATTTTAATTCCAGCCCAAATGGAAGTTTTGTGTTTTTTTTTGGAATGTCCAAAAATCAGAACCTCTTCACATTTACATGTTTTTAGAAAAAGACCAGTTAAGCCTGCCCACATATAGTACTCCAAGAGGCAGTCAGCTGTTGGGGAAGTCAGAGGAAGTTTTACTTTTGCCAAAAAAGCGGTGATACTGTTTTTGCCTAAGAGGCCTTAAATGCTAAAATGTCAAAACATTACACTATGGCAGCTAAGCCTCAGGTTCGAATCCCAGTTCTGGCGCTAGTTAGCTGTCAGTCTTTGGGTGTGTTGTTAATCTCTCAGCGTCTCAACTTCCTCATGTCTACAATAGTTGTCACTGCCTCCAGAGCAGTGGCGCACACTTCCAGGCCCCATTCACGTTGCACTCGATGTGAATAGCGCCCCCTGCCGTTGTGCAGTGTACTACGGAGGACAGTTCCACCCTGTGCCAGACCTTCCACCCTTGAGATCTGCTAATTTCTAACATGAGCCCAGACAGTCTTGCAGGGGCTGCTCTTGCTAAATAAACAGAAGAGCTTCCGTAGTTTCCTCTGGATGCCCGGCCACGTCCATTTCCTGTAGAAGATCACGTTTTGTTGATCGCCTGATACACTACAGCAGGAGAGCACACACTGGAAAGGGGCTGTGGCAGGCACACCGGCCACTTTCTCCAGGAACCTGCCCGGACTGCTGGGCAGAGAAGAATTTGGGACCATCAGCGGTGAGCTGGGTGGAAAGTGTTTCAGCCATTTTCTGTCCTTCAGAGCCATCACAGAAAGATCTGCCACGACAATTGCCTTCTAGGACTACACTGTTTGCTGTGTCCTCACATGGGCTATGGGTGACCTCACTGACTCAGGTGCCGCCTGGGGGCTGCCTATCCCACCACAGCTGTCAGCCGGACACTCAGGGAGCATCTCACTTGAGCCTTCCCTTTGCCTCCTTTCCCTTGCAAGGGGAGGTTCCCACGAAGCAGAGAAGTAGCAGTGGGCAAAACTCAGTGACTGGGTAATGTAGAAGTGGACCGTTCAGCGTCGTGGAGGCAGAGTGCCTTAGAATGCCTGCCTAGGAAGGAACAAGCGCGTACTGAGGCACCTACTGTGTGCCTCACACTGTGACAGGCTTTCACATTTCCCAGAATTCCCAAAGCAAAACTCTCAATAGGCACTATTAGTGCCATTTTAAAGATCAACACATAGAGGTTCAGAGAGGTTAAGTAACTTGCCTACAGTCACATAGCTAGGAAATAACAGAGCTGAAATTCCAACTTGGATTTCTCCAGCTCCAAATCACCCTTCCAGCCTCTAGTCCTTGGCAAAAGGCTTTGGTCTCTGGCTCCAGAGAGAAGTGAGGAGAGAAAGTGACCAGAGAGGCCACACCTTTGGAAAGGCTCAGTCCTACACATAACTGCCTCGGCTTTCGGGCTTTATGATGATGAGACGCATCTACTAGGTCAGGTGCTGGACTCAGTAGGCTGAGTGGTCAGCTAATGGAGGTCCATATTTAACTGCCATTAAAGATACTTTGGTTTTACTTATTAAAAACAAGTATGTATACTGAAGGCTCCCTGACAAGCTCATTTTTTAAAAAATCAATTATGATAAAATTTGAATGGAGGTCCACAGGTGACCGTAGAAAGGGCCCCAAACTATTCAGCTGAGACACTGGCTCCCAGACTTGAGCGGGCATCAGGACCACTGGGAGGGCTCGTTAAAACCCGCCTCACCCGGCCCTGCCCGGAGCTGCTGACTCAGTAGGAGACTTTGCAGTTGCCACAAGCTCCCAGGGGATACTGACACTGCTGGTCCATGGACCCCACTTTGAAAACTGAACTAAACACCAAAAACACCTGGGCAAGATTTAGCTGTTTAAGAAACAGCTGGGAAAAAGCAAGGTCTCCCCAGCGCCCCTGCCACCCCAGCTCTGCCACCCACGGGGGGGGGCTTCCTCGTCTCCCTCACCTGCCTCCCCCTTCGCTACCCAGGCCTCTCTGTCTCCTTCAAGCTGGGCAGTCACAGTCTTTAACACACAACAAAAACCGTTCCAGATCCCACGGCTCCAAAAGGAGACGTCTCAGAAAGCAGGAGGAGGCGAGGCCAGGGAGGGGGCGACACCTGGGATGTGGCAGCCTTTGAGGCTGAGCCTGTGAGGGGAGGTGTAACCCCGACACCACCCGACAGCAGGCATCCAGCCTGGGGAACGCAGTCCACGCGTCTGGCAGTCCCAGGGACAGTCCGAGCTCGTCCAACAAGCCACAGGTAACACAGGCTGCACCAAGTTGGGGGCCTCCCAAGCCAGTTTCCGTGGCAGTTGGGTGTGCCACCAAATCAAACGAGCTGCCCAATTCAGAAATAACTGTGCAAAAGAAAAAAAAAAAATCCTTCACTTTACAGCGGAGGGGTTGCAGTTCCACGTCAGCAGGGGCTAATGGATTTAATTTACACGTTTTAAAACACATCCGTGATGTGTCCACTTCAAGTAGTTTAGCTGGAAGACGACTTCTCTGGTGTTGTAGAAATCACCGATTCCCTTTGAGGAGCTGAATATTTGCTTTGAAAATCACACTTACATACACAGAGGTTTCTTTCAAATGCTGAAGAGTCTTGATTGGAGAATTTCGTCCAGGTTGCTGATTAAAGGAAGACTAAATATGCCATGTCCTTGGTGTGCCAATCTCGCAATTTCTTCTGTTAAATTTCAATGCTAGACATAATACATATATCCCAGGCTTGGAAGTTTGATTACACATTCATTGAATCAAAAAATAATTGTTGAGCACTGACTAAAATCCAGGTACGGGGTGTACAACAGTCAGGAGGGAAAAAGTCTTTGCTCTCATGGAGTTAATGGCTGACTCCACTGAGAGAGGATAAACTAATGCTCAGAAATAATCAGAGATCCAGAGGAGAGCTTGGGATAAGAGGGTTCCTTTCCAGTATATTACAAAGGAGCCTGGTCTGGTCTAAAAGGAAGGAGCGTCCTGAGAAAATGATGCTTGAGTAGAGAAAGGAGGAGAGTGTCCTCGGCAGAGGGGCCGTGGAAGAGCCTGGAGGCTGGTGGAGCTGGACCCCAGAGGATGGGGGCTGGCAGAGGATGTAAGATGGATCAGAACCCACAGGGCCCTGTGGGCCAGAGTACCGACTTCTGTCTTTATCTTCAGAGTCATACAAAACTTTAGAACTGTTTTAAGCATTGGAGTGACATGATTCAATTTACTTTTTTAAAAGATCACTTTGGCTCTGAATAAGAACACGTTTGAAGGGGACCCCTGTTATTAGGAGATTGGAGGAGTTGCAGCCAGGGGTGGCGGAGAGAAGAGGAGGGATTCCAGCGTCTCTAGGACCTTAAACAGGTCTTAAGGGACAGACTGGATACAGCGGGGTGGTGCCATTCCTGTAGACATGGGGGTGCCGGGCCAGGCACGGGGAGGGCAGTCCTGAGGTCGCTCTTCAGTGGCGTAAGCCACAGGATAGGTGGAACTGAGTCTCAGGGGCGAAGTGAGGGCTGAAGATGCCGAGGGACGAGGTACAGGGGTAGAGAGTGAAGCCCCAGGGATGAAGGAGATTTTCCAGGGAAGAGGTAAGAATGAGAGGAGAAATGGGGCTGGGTCGAAACCCCAAGAAACTGAGGGGAAAACCAAGAGAATGGGGTGGGATGGAACCAAGAGAAAAGGTGCTGCAAGAGGTGGAGGGTGGCCACAGCGCCAGGGCTACAGGAGTTCAGGCGTGATGAGGACCACACGGAGTGACTGTCATGGTCACCAGAGTGCATGGACCTGGTGGAGCAGGACACTGTCCAGAGGATTCTTCCAAGAAGTGTGGCTGTCCAGTCCCCTGTCTCTGGGATGCCACCAGTGAGGTGACCCACCAGGTCTGCACAGAGCAAGTGCTCCAGTCTGGAAGAAGGCCGGCAATAAACAGGTACATGGAAAGAGAACGCAGTCCGCCCATACCTGTAAGGCTGACTGGGACCGGGAGGTCTTGCTGACTAGAAAATGACTCCTATCCTCTCTGGATTTTCCCTGAGGAAAGTCAGTTCTACCGTCGTACAGCAGATTTTAAAAATCTACCTCCCAGCCAGCTCAAGTCTCTACAGACGTGTCCCCTCTGTGAGACGCCGTGACCTTCCTACTGACATCAAACCACGTGTCTCTCCTTTGAAATCTGCCTGTGCTACAACCAGGAACCTCTCATCAGGCCGCAGCCGGATGGCTTTCAGCGTCTGAAGGAGCCCCGTGTGCTGCTTGTTGGCCGTCCCTCTCTGAACGTGTGCAGGCCCCAGAGCCTGCAGCTGGGCTGAGCTGAGCTGTAACTGACAGCTCATGGCCAATCCATCTTCCAGCCCGCGGCTGATGCTCCTGGTGGTTAATGATGGATCCAAGGAGGCTGCCTTCTGGTCCACTGCTGCCGTCACCTGTCACATTACGATCTCAGAGCCTAGAGAGAGACCGTCCTCTGCACTCCAGTCCATCTGGCTTCAAGTCACCATTGCCTTGGCATAGCTTCCACAAGTGGGCTCCCCCTGGATTTGTTGGCTGGTGAGGGGCTACTCCAATCTGTTCACTTGCTTGACGCTCCCGTCTGGGGCTCTGTGTCCAACGAGCATGAGGAACCAAGCGTGGGGAACGTGGAGTCGTCAGACAGGCTCAGCCATCAAAGGTGGAGCAAGCTGGATCTGGTGACACCCCATTTGGGCTGTGGTAGGTTCACTCAACTCACTGGCCTCTTCCTGAGCAACAGGTGAAACACCCACAGGAGAAGCACCCACAGGCTGCAAAGCATGGGGGTGTGAAGTATCAGAATCTTCTGGCACAAGGGGAGAGCTTGCATTAAACTTCAGGAACTACAGAGAAGATTCTTTGAGAATGGCCACAGTCTCTCTGTGCAGTTGTGTCTCCGGGATAGTTCGTGCGAAGTCCAGAGGGATGAAGAGGATCCTGGGGACGCCCAGTACAGCCTGACCTGAGGACTTGCTGCCACAGCTAAGGCTGGCCCCCATCTGCATCAGCAGCTGTCACTCAGAGGCCTTCGGGTCGGGTCCTGTCAGGAAGGGACTCTGGCAGGATCTGTCCGCCAAGATCGCAAACTTCTGATGTCCTAAGGGATCTAACAGGGCAGGCCAGGGCTCCAGCCAGCTTGTGATGAGAGGCAGACACAGAGAAGCTGGCCATGAGCTCACGCCATCCCTACCCCGGTCCGACTGCAGCTGACTTCCTGCTCCTCTTCAGCCTGGCGGGAAGGGCTGGCATGGAAGAGCCCCTCTCCCCCACCCTCTGGCTTGCCCGGCAGGAGACTGGCAGACAAGGCCCTCGGCCGCCCCAGTGTAGCAGCCTCAGGTGTGATTCAGTTTGCCAAGGGGCTCAGGTGTTCCTGGGGCTCCGAGAGGCCCTGGAAGTTGGACGAGGCTGCCCCCTCAATTGCTGTCAGAAATCCACTGGTAGATAAAGCCCTGCTGAGGAAAACCGAGGCAGGCAAGGAAAGTCTCTTACCTTTGATTCCTTCTTCTTGATTTTCTGAGGTAGGCACGGTCTCTGAAGAAAGACAATCTGCTTGGTGGACACACTCCCTTCCCTGCAACACATGGAGCTGAGATGAGTCACGTCACACCTGGAGGAACCCAAACCTAGTGCGGACATTGCCATCCCTGACTTCATTAAAGCAGGCTGCCCACAGTGCTGGGAGAGGTTCAAAGCCAAGAAGCAGCCCCCGCCTCTTTCCCACTCCCAGGCCATCACCCTTGCTTCTGGGGGGCTATCTCAGATGCCCAACACAAGCTTTCTGGGTGTCCTTGCAGAGTC
This sequence comes from Indri indri, assembly GCA_004363605.1. Lineage (NCBI taxonomy): Eukaryota > Metazoa > Chordata > Mammalia > Primates > Indriidae > Indri > Indri indri. Next base: position 70,063 of record RJWJ010000436.1, on the reverse strand, counting down.
AGCTTCCCAGCTAGGAACACTGGTTCCCTTGACACGTGGTAACAGCGGCATCTTGGCCAAATAAGGACGCAGTGACTGGCTGCTTCGGTGAATCTCAAAGGGGCAGGGGCCTCTCCCAAGTCTGTCTTTGGGAAGGAGGGCCAGGGTGGGCAGGTAGGCAAGGACCTGGGTGATGGGCTCAGCCCACCAGCGGCTACAGGACAGCAGGCAGGGGGCAGGGCATGGCTCCCGCAGGCGTGCCCAAGACTATGCCACCAGGCGGGCTCTGCTCCTCGGCTCTGACTCACGTTAACCAAAGGGCCCGGGCTGCCTACTTGTTAAGACACGGGGAGGGCCCTTCCTTCCCAGGAGGCAGGACCCTGCGGAGCTGCCTTTCAAGATGAAAGAAATATTGTAAAGGAGACCCTTGTTGTTTTCCCTGCTGATGAAGTCACCCTTCTGATGACTTTATTTTATTTTTTTTAATTGACAAATAATAATTGTATATATTTATGGGGTACAATGTGATGTTTTGATATATGTTTACAATGTGGAATGATTAAATCAGGCTAATTAGCAAATCCATTGCCTTGCATACTTCTTTATGTGGTGAAAACATTTAAAAGTAACTCTTTTAGCAACTGTGAAATATATAGCATGTTATTACTTATAATAGACACCATTCTGTGCCACAGATCCAAAACTCATTCCTGCTGTCTTGCTGAAACTTTGTACCCTTGGATCAACGTCTCTCCTGTTGGCATCCACCCGCCTCCCTCAGCCACTGCTAACTTCCAGCAATTCAGCTTGTTTAGGTTCCACACATAAGTGAGATTACGTGGTGTCTGTCTTTCTGTGCCTGGCTTAGCATAGCGTCCCCTAGGTTCATCTTTGTTGTCACAAATGACAGAATTTCCCCCTTTTTAAGGCTGAATAGTATTCCATTATGTACATATACCACATTTTCATTATACAATCATCTATGACCGACACTAGGTCGCTTCCGTGCCTTGGCTGCTGTGAATAGTGCCGCAGTGAACACGGCAGTGCAGCCATCTCCTCAATACCCTGACTTCAGTTTCGTTGGATGTATACCCCGAAGTGGGATCGCTGGATCATACGTAACTCCATGTTTAGTTTTTGAGAAAGCTCCATACTGTTTTCCATAGTGCTGTATTCACTGACAATCCCAACAGCTACAAGGGTTCCCTTTTCTCTGCAGCCTCATCAACACTTATTTTTTGTCTTTTTGATAATGGCTATTCTAACAGGTGTGAGGCGATTTCTCACTATGGTTTTAATTTGCATTTCTTAGACCTCTATTTTGCAAATATCTTCCTGTGTTCCAAAGTCTCAGTGGGAAAGGAGGGAAAGAATTAACATTTGCTTGGCACCTATTTTGTGTCAGGGGCTGGGCTGGGTGATTTCACACATAACGTGAGGCTCATTTAAGCCTCACCACAGTGCTCCAAGGAATTGACTAGCGCTTTTACAGAAGGAAACAAAGACTCACTTCAGGTCCAGGAGCAGGCTCCAGACCACACCAGGATTCACACACAGAACTGCCTGGTTTCACGCACTCCCCATTCTACCATGAGGGGTCATTAAAGAGCAGGAAGTGGAGGATTAGGGAGGATTATTCAGCAGGTGCGCATGAGAGACAGAGACCTGTCTGCACCAGAGCCAGCTGGAGCTTCACATTCAAATACATTCTCATCCTGAGGCTTGTCCTCTGGAAACAGACTGGGACACTGACTCAGAGAAGCTATGAGACTTGACCAAGATGACACAGTTAGCAAGTGGCAGACTCAGGACTTGGCTTCAAGTCTGCAGGCCCCAAATCCACTCCGCTGCATTGCCCTGTGCCTGTGAAAGTCTTGGCTGAGAAACACCATGTGCTCCCCGTGGACAGGGGCGCACGGGTGAAAGGTGGCCGCAGACTGGCTCCTCAGGTGCGCAGACCCACTGTGACCCAGGGTCAGGAGGGAGTCGTGCTGAGGGCCCAGATGAGCTGGAGGAGGGACCCAGGAAAAGCACCGATCATCCTGGTCATTCTCCACTCTCAGTCAGCCTCTCACCAGCCTCACCTCGCGCTGCCCATCACCCCGCAGCGGGGAATGTGCAGCAGGGCGTGAGGAAGGCAGAGCGGGGGGCTGCGGGCCACGGGATGGGGCGTTCCTGCAGGTCAGCGGAGGGGCGGCCTGGTGCAGGGGAAGCCCAGGCTCTGCCACCTACAGGCTTCACAGCCTCAACTGTGTCACTGAGCACCACCCCCCGCCCCCAGCCCGTTTCCCCATCTGAGGAAAACTGGGAATCACAGCTATGTTACGGCCCCACAGGGGTTGTAGCTGAGACAGCAAATCCAAAATCCAGACGGAAGGCCTTTTATGGTTGGTATGACCGGGCTCAAGGGATGGTGGGCAGAGCTGAGGGTGGCCGGATGACCGTGACCGTGAGTTGCAAGGAATGCGCAGCAGGGCCCAAGCTGCAGGCTTCACAGCCCCTCGTGGGGCCACTGACCAGGGCCATGGTCGGGCAAGTCGCTCCACCTCCCTGGACACAATTTCCTCGGGTATAACATGGGTTTAATTTCAAAAAAAATTCCACCTCATAGGTTTTCTTCTTTTTTTGAAGACCGAGATTTTATATACAAAGTGCCTATCTAGCCTACCACGGGGCATACAGTAGGTGCTGAATTTCCTTTGCGTCGGAGGGCCTTGGGCCCCCTTGGCCCAGGTGGCTGATCTGTGACCTGCTGAGGAGCAATGATTCACTGGCCAAGCCTCCCCACGTGGGAAGACGGGCTCAGGGGAGAACGGGGGGTCGGGGAGGTGGAGGGTCAAAAACGTGCGTTCTGGCTCCGCCCCTTCCCAGCTGGAGAGTTCGCGCAGCCACACCGAGCCTCGCAGGCTTGTCGCGGGATGACACAAGCTATGCACGTGAAGCGCTTACTAGGAACAGCGCCCAGCACAGAGTTAAATGTTCAATACGGTAATAATAATTACTGTTACTGTACCTGGTGGTCTTGACGACGGGAGTCGGCAGCACACAGGTGAGCTGCCAGCCATAGGCTGCCAGCGAGTTCAGCAGCGGCACGTAGTCTGTCTGCACCTCCGCACCCTGGGGAGAAAGGCCATCGTCAGGGCTGCTGCCGCCTCAAGCCAACTCCCAAACAGTGAGAGGGGACCGTTCCACCCGCCAACCCAGCGAAGCAGAGAAGAGGCGGGAGTGCCCTACAGCTTGGAGGCCCCGGCTCCAGTGCCCGCGGAAGAGTCAGGAAGTTTGTGGCCAGACTGCCAACATGGGGTTTCTTTCCAGGCCCCAACTCGGTGTGTGTAGTCGGCAAAGAATTAGAGCCAAGAGATTAATCCATTCATTTTGTTTTACTTTTGTCTGGACAAATAGCCTCCTGCAAGTTTCACTGAAGAAGCACAATTACCTTGTCTCAAAGACATGGTTAAGGGTTAGGACAACACACTGCTCTGGACGATTTCAGAGCACGTTGTGGGGAGTTAAATTACGTTTGGCAAATGACTGAGTCATTTGCATCCATCCACAGCAGCAACACACGCATGTCTGTGCACGTGCGTGCACACACACACACACACACACACACACACACACACGGGCAGCTTCACCTGTGTGATGCATCCTGCCCTGCAGCATAAATGGATGCTGCCCCTGTTTTATTTCAAATTAGGAATGGGTGCGGGTGACATTTGTCTTTCAATTTAAAAACTCAGCCCTGCTAGAATGGGGAGAGAACCCTACCTAACATGAGGCCACTGCTCTGGGTGTCACTACTGGGGACATTCTCACTGAAAGGGCCTCATGTCCTGCTCTGGGCTCCTCACTGACACTGCAAGCGTAGCCCCCATCCTGCCCTGTGTATACAGTGGACTCCCCACCCCTCTTAGTCTGGCTTCTTATAGTTGGCTACAGAAAATCTCAAACATGTACCCAGATTCCTTCCACCCCAGACTCACTGAATCAGGAACTCTGGGAGTGGGGCCCCAGAATCTGGGTTTGAAAAAGCCCTTCCCAGTAGTCCTGATGCAGCTCGGTCTGAGAACCACTGCCTCAGTAATGTCTTAGGTCCCTCCGGCAAAAGGGAAGATTCTACAATTCGGTGGCCAGAATCTGTCAGATGTTACCTCAAATCTAACCTTTCCTACCATTCTCCATGTGAGGAAAAACCAGACGGACTTTTAAAGGATCAACTGTCAGAAATACTGCTGCGGCAGCAGAGAATGGAGGGGAGAAGGGAGAAAAGAAGGACAGTGCTATGGTCTGAATGTGCCCCCCCAAAAGCTTCCATGTGTTGGAAGCTTAATCCCCAATGCAATGGTGTTGGGAGGTATCCAAGTCAGGAAGACTCCACCCTCGTGAATGGACTGATGCCCATTATGAAAGGTCTTGACCTGCAAGTTCAATCTCATGCTCCCCGTCCCCTTTGCCCTTACACCATGGGATAACACAGCAAGAAAGCCCTCCCCAGATGCCAGCCCCTTGGTCTCGGACTTCCCAGCCTCCAGAACCGTGAGCCAATACGTTTCTGTTCACTATAAATTACCCATTCTCAGGAATTCTGTTACAGCAGCACAAAATGGACTGAAAAAGGGGAGAGAGAAAGAGCAAAGGAAGGAAAATTAGCAAAGGAAAGGGGAAGCGGGGGGGGGGGGGGGGGGGGGGGGACGGAGGAAAGGAGAGAGGAGGCGCAGGTAATCAATTTGCAGGCGGGGTCAGGGGAGAACACCATTCTAGCCCCTTCCCTGAAGCCCCAATCAGGCCAGAAATGGCACAACAGCTGACCCTGCGACCCTCCCTCTGCCGGGCCCTCTGGGCACAGGGACACCTCCCTTCCAGACCACAGCCCGCATCCCTCCTGCTGCCCGCCCTCCCACCTGCTGAGGGAAGAGCCCAGGGCTTGCCTTATCCTGAGAACCCCTGCCCCCACCCCTGCATTCCCAGTTAAAGAGAGAAGGAAAAAACAATTTTAAATCCACACTCTCAAGCTTTGCGAGGTTATGATTAGTTGGGCCTATCAAGAATAACCTCCCCACTTTATCAAGCACTGTGACAAACCCGCCACAATCAGACAGTAGCCATGGCAACCAGGACAAGCTTTGGCGCCTCACAAAGCCCTGAGTGGCAGAATGGAGTCCTTTTATTGGTGGCTGTATCCTGGCCGGGTTTTCTCCACCCAGGCACCCAGAGCTGCAAGACAATGAACGACCCCCGCTAGCCTGACCGCCTGCTTAGACAGACCTCGAACCGGCTGCTTCTATTTTGCTCCATTTGATTTCATTTTGTCACTATCTTAAACAGAAAAACAGCAGGATTTCTCCAAAACGGTTTTTCCCTTCAGGGTATGCGGTGTCAGCCAGAGGGTGCAGAAGCATAAAACCAAAAGGAAAAGGGAAAACACAACAAAATCTACGTCTGCTTGAGAGAGCTGAGGGTTTGATCTCGAGCGTAAATTTCTGGCCATCTCATGGAGAGTTGCCAAGTAAAATGCAAATGGTAGTGGCGAGGGGTTGCACTCTGCCGGACTGTCCCGCTCCAACTATGTGGGATGGTCTTGACTTAATTAACGTAAACGTGGTTTTCCACAAGCATCTATCAAAGCCGGTTTGCATATTATCAATATACTAAGATGGCATTTCTAAAACACGAGACAAGCCAGTCAGTGGGAGACGCTTTTAAGTCTATTAGCTAAGAAAGGCGGTAAGAAACATATCCGGATAGAAGGCTCTCTTTGATCTGCTTTTTTGTGACACTCCAGCGAGAAGAGAAGAAAGCACCAACAGCACTCAAAAGCCAGCCTGACTATCAAACAGAAAGACATTTCTTTCTGTGAGTAGGAGCAAAAATTTTAATTAACTCTCCACTCTATTGTGGTGGATATGTAATCTGCAATCACACCTGGACTGGTAAAAAAAAAAAAAAATGGAGCACGTCCTGTGGTTTTTTCAACTTGTATAAAAGGAATTCATTTGTATTTATGGCTCTTTTTTCTTTTGTTCCTTGTAATTTCTCCAGTAGTTGCAAATCAACTAAAGAAACAGGTATCCCACACAACCTTCTCTTACCCTCCAAAAATTAGGACAAGAGAATCTAGAGTTCACTAAGAAATGCATTTGCCTTTTGATCATTTTAAAAGATCCGCTATATGAGGAAATAATTAGGAGCTCACATACTGGTCTGGTGAGAAAGTTTGTATCCTGAGTGTCTCTTTGCTCTTCTCTTTTCCCATGTTTCAATCCATGGAAAATGTGGGAGAAATGCAGTTTGAAAGAAAATACTTTGCTCTGTATACACGACTGCAAATGAAGAGAGAATTCAACTCTGTTGTCTGAAAGGTGTCCAGGCCCAGGCTGGAGACCGTCTCTGTACCCAGCAACAGTGCCTGGGGACAGTTTGCCTCCCTGTTCCTAACATCCACAGGGCTGAGCCCTTACCTTTCACCCAGAGGGCACATAAAGGAAGAGCCCTACAAAAACCACTTCTGTACTTTTTGTAAAATTGCTGCCAAATCACTAATGCCCAACACTTTTTGGCAGGGTATGTTTATACTACTATCATTTTACTTATCAATTTTAGTTATCTTTTGATTTTCTACCATGGGAAATAAAGATGTAGTGCTCCTATATATTCTTCCTATTTCCTCTTTCTTTGTGCCCCAAATGGTTATTTTGTAATTTTAATTTAAACCAAAAGTCAGTGTTTATGTTACTACAACTTTGTAAAATTCCTCAATGCGGAGTCAAGCAATGCTCTGTGACCATGCCGTCTTTTTTACATAACCCTTCATTTTTCCTGGAGTTGTTCCTTCCATTTTTTTCCATTTGCCTGACTGTACATGAACCCATCACTAATTTATTCCACACATTGCAGTACCTCTAGTTTACGCCCCTCAATAAATATCCCGTGTGCCTAAATACATTAGTTCCACTGTTTTCCCCACTGGAGATATCATTTCTGGGGCTGTCTGAACGTCGCTCCAACCTGGTCTGGCCGCTTTCCACGCCTGGGTTCTCCCTACACTGCTGTCTGTGGCTGGTGTGTTTTCTGTTTTTGGTTACCTTCTCATTTTGCTGGAGCACACCTCTCGTGGCTTGCTAGGAAACTGCCTTGGAAGTCATCTGAATCCCCGTATTCCTAAAAATGCCTTTGTCTCACGATTAACTAATAGCTTGGGTACAGAAGTCTGGGCTGAAATCTATTTTTCCTTCAAAATTTTGAAAGGATTGCTGCACTAGCTCCTAGAGGTCAGCAGTGCTGTTGATATTTCTATTCTGATTACTAATACTTCAAGTGTATCCGTTGTGTTGCTTTGAAAGTTTTTAGGACTTTTTTTTAAAGAAGTTCCAGAATTTCACAACAATGTGCTTTGGTGTAGGTCTTTTTCACTCAAAGGACTGTACAACTGATGGCCTCGCAATCTGAGGATTCTTATCCTTGAGTTCTAAAAAGTGTTTTTTTTTTTTCTTTGATAATTTTTTTCCTTATATTTTCTGCCTTCTTTCTTTCTGGAGCTCCTATTAGTCAAAATAGGGGATTGATGTTTTAATTTTACTGCCTTCCCTACACACTCTATTTTCTTACTCTCTTTTTTGTTGTTGTTTTTTGTTTCTGGTTTTTTTAAAATTTTATCTTCTAAGAGATTTCCTTCACTTTATCTTCCAGGCTTTTTATTATGTTTCTAAATTTTCTGCTGCCCTACTTTTAAGACCCTAAAGCTCTTTCTTTGTTTTGTTTCTTTTTTATAGCATCCTGTTTTTGTGTCATGGATATATGTATTTTATCACTTTATTTTACATGGTTTATTCTGATCCCTACATTATTTCTACGGTTCCCAGGTTGCATGTAACAGATAGGAAACTAGGGACCTTACAACACCAAGTTAGAACTTTACACCAACGTCCTGGTTTTCAGCTCTGCGGTTCACCTCCCCCCTCCAATGCCATTTATGCTCCGAAAACCAGAGCTTTTCTTGGGTTCTGCAACAGACAAGTGGCACCCTTCCCATCCAAGTTGCGGCTTCCTCCATTCTGCTAAGTCAGATTCCTCCATCCACTTTCCATCTTCTAAAAACTTATTGAAATTGCTCGTCTTCTACTGTCTCTTGGTTCTTGTGGATATCTATTTATCTATCTACAAATGATCCTCATTATTCTTGGTAGTTAAGTTGTATAAAGTCACTGTGAACACTGGAACAAGTGCATGCTGAGCCATTTCCCCTAAAAGAAATACAGGGTTAGGTATCTGCAAGCCTCTGATCACAACAATTTTGTCAACTGATTTGTTTCGAGTTTGTTTCTGTTTCAAGATAACCTTGTTTATATGTGCTGTTGGTTCATTAACACTGAACTCACAGCCAACAGCACTACAACTCAGGCCTGAACGAAATTCATCTAACACTCCTATTGCTCTGTAAAGCACATTGTAGCATTCTTGCACTTAGGAACAATGGACAGCACTTCAGCACTATGCTTGGGAACTATTTCTAACAATAAAATCACCCAAAAAAAGCACAGAAATATGAAAAATGTGGCACTAAGTGGACCACCAAAAGGACACTTGTTTTCAGTACGGGCGCTGAAACAGGGAGGCACATACAGCCTCACCGTGTTGGACTTCAGCTGGAAACGCACACATAGGTGACTCAATTTTTTGCTGTTCTGCACATGTCTGAAAATGACCACAAAATGCCATGTGCATTCATCTTGGGGTTACAAATACATTTTAGTGAGCAGATAAATATGTAAATACAGAATCTGCAAGCAAATATGAAGTTCAATTATATCTTATCTAACTATATTACTGCTTTGGTTTCATTTCACTGGGATTTTTCAGAAAAGAAATAGATGTTTATGTCCAACCACACTTGTTTAATACTAATTTATTATTTTAATGTTTAAAGAGCCTACTGGAAGCCCTTTCTAAATAACTTAGAATCCAGAAGCCAAAAAGTAAAAATAATAAATTTGATTACATAAAAACCCATGTGCATGACATAAGACAGCATATGCAAAGTCAAAAAACAAAGAGCCTCTAAAAATTGACTAAAAAACTAGTAATCCTTATTTTAAAAGGGACAAAGATATGAAGAGAGATCACAGAAAAGAAAACTCAAATGGCCTTTAAGCACATGAAAAAAATGCAGAATCTCATAAGAGAAATGCAAATTAAAACTACCCTGAGATACTATTTTTTCACCTATGGAATTGGTAAAAACCCACAAGTCTGACAACCTACTTTGTTGACAAAGCTGTGGGGAAGCAAGCAGTTTTCACTTTGCTAGTGGAAGGGCAAACTGATTCAACCCTCATGGAGAACAATTTGACAGTATCTCTCAAAATTACAAATACATTTACCCTTTGACCCAACAATCTCACTTCTGGGAATTTATCCTACATATAAAAAATGAAAACTGTACAAAGGTATTCACTGGAAAACTGTCTGCAACAGCAAGATCCTGGGAACGACCCAAGTGCCCATCAATGCTGGACTCGTATTTAACTCTATGCTTCACCCACACAATGGCTTGGGGACCTGGGTGACGGCCACTGGTGTGTTGAGCCAGGGCACACATGGCATGCAGGGACGATGAGAGGGAATGGATTCCATTCTAGACACACTGAGTTTGAGGAAGCTGCGGAAACAAACGTCCAGGAAGCAGCTAAATGAAATAGCCTGAGGTAGACCACACAGTGGCCCCCAAAGACGGCTCCATCCTGACCCCTGGGGCCTGTGAAAATGTTCCCTTACATGGCAAGGAGGGACCTGGCAGATGCGGTTAAGCTAAGGATCTTGAGGGGGAGCCTTTATCCTGGAGCATCCAGGTGGGTCCACTGTGAAAACTAGGCCCTGCAAGAGACAGGCAGGAGAGTCACAGCCAGAGGACAAGGTGTGACGGTGGAAACAGAGGTGGGCGCTGCCGGGAAGGGGCCACGGGCCAAGGAACATGGGCAGCCTCTGGAAACCAGAAAAGGTTTCTTCTAACGTCTCCAGAAACAATGTAGCCCTGCCAACACCTTGAGTTTAGGCCCTTGATACCCATTTCAGACATCTGACCTCCAGAACTGTAAGATAATAAACTTGTGTGGTTTTAAGCCACTAAATACATGATGATTTGTTACAGCAGCCATAGGAAGCTAATCCACAGCCAGGACAAGGTTGGGATGGAGGCAAGAGCTTGGAGTGCTGGCTGACACAGCGTGCGTGAAAACTCCTGCAGGGTGAGGCTGAGGACTGGAGTTCCGGGTGAGGGGTGAGCAGAAGAGGAATGAAAATGCAGCTGGGCGGGAAGGGGTCATCCCTTGGACAGTCCGGCATGGGAAACAGGCTTAAGAAGGGAGTTTGGTTCACATCATCAAATGTCTCAGGAAGGCAGGCAACGAGGAGCCTGAAAAGCCATCTCTGGATGGGCAGGGAGGTCTCGGGAAGCCTCAGGCAGGACACTGCAGGAGGGAGGGGGCGAGGGCAAGCGGCTGAGCAGCAGCTGCGGTGAGGACGAGGCAGAGCGCTCAAGTATGTTCTCAGGGCGCCCAGACCGCTCGACACAGACGCTGGCCACGGTGGCGCCGGGCAGATGAGGGGCACGCTCGCATTCGGCAGTGGGAAGTGGAGGTCAAAGGTGGGGCAGGAGGGGAACGCCCCCTGGGAAGAAGGAACGTTTCACCTCCATTTATCAAATGGGCAGGGGAAGGGGTAACGCCGGGGCAGTCCTGCAGAAGACTTGGCATGTCCCCCAGCATGCTAGCGGGCAAGACTGTGCCCGCTACCACCATTCATCCGTGAGGTCTCCGCATCCAGTCAACCCAGCTCTGTGCTGGCACGTGGGAAGCAAAGGCCTGCAAGCCTCTCCTTCTGCCCTGGGAGGCCCCAGTCCCCGGGTGGGGTGGGTGTGGGATGGAAGCAGCGGAGGGAGGGAGTGAGGAAGGGACACGCCCCTTCATTTCCTCTGGAGAAAGAGCAAAACGCTCTGAAGCCACTGCAGCCCTTCCCAGGCCTCCCCAGAAGGGAGGGACAGGCAAGCTGGCCGCTGGAGATGCTGTTTTCCTCTTTGTTTTACACACAATGCCCCAGAAAAACATTCTCCAGATATGTAATTAGGCCAACATAATAGAGTCTAAGAGAGCAGTCATCTCATTTCAGACAACTTTGGCTTTCATAACGTTCAAAGAGATTAAGTTTAAAACGACAAAAGCCTAGTTCTGGGATGAAGAAAAGGGGCAGATGAAAACACACGGAGTGCACAGAAAGCTTCAGTTCCGAGGCCCCTTCCCCACCCCTGCTGATTTTCTCCATCATGCCAGAAAGGCAGCCGACTCTGTAGCCTTTTAGGAGCTCAACAAAATAATAAGAGCTGTTATTATTTGAAGTAGATTGTTTGCAAAAAATGGTCTCAATTATGACCTCCCTGTATCCAGGCCCCTTTCCAACATATCCCTGAAGCCCCTCCCACAAAGCAGAAGAGTCCATTTCTCCACCCCTTGATCCAGGCTGGTTTGGAACTTGCTCTGACAAACAGAATATGGCAGAAGCATCACCGCAGTAGTTCTGAACCTAAGCCTCAAGGGGCCTTGCTGCTTCCGCTCACTCTGAGGAACCCTGCCTGTGCCTGAGGACAAGCCCAGGCTAGCCAGGTGGCTGAGGAGAGACAGGTGGCCCAGCCAACCAGCAGCCATGTGAGAGAAGCCATCTTGGAGCTGCCAGCCACCACTGGACCCATGGGTGACTGTAGACACCTGCGTGAGCCCAGCTGAGATTAGACAGGCCTAGCCCAGATCTCCAAATTCACCCAGCTGCCCTGTGAGGGTTATTTTAATTCACTAAGCTTTGCTATACCTTATTATACAGCAGAAGGCAACTGGTACATTATTATATCCTAGGAAGAGCCAAATACCCAGGCAAACCTTTAGGAGGAAAATCGTAGTGGAAGTCACCTCGTTGATTTGAGAGAAATAAAGCATTAATGGCTACTACTGAAGAGAGCTCAGTGTTGCTAACTTCTCATCATACTCAAGGCTGGCACATCGCCCTTATTTCCTCCTCGCCAGACACACTATAACCTTGACTTACCTCCGAAGCCCTAAGTCTAACTTAGGATAACCTATTGTGATGCCCAGTAGTGCCACCAGCATACCCTGGGAGGGAGAGATAAAAACCCACACTGGGGAAGAACATCCTAGCTCGAGACGTGGCCCTGGCTTGTCCTAAGGTACCACGCCAAACTGGCAGGAAACCGGAACCTGCACGTGCAAGATAACACTCTCTTGGATTCTGGGCCACGCTGGGTGATTTGGTCCTGGCACACGTGGTTTCTCTGAAGCCATAAACTTGGAAGGTGGAAAGAAGAAGGAGATGGCACGCTGTCCCCATTCTCAGAGACATATGCTCACACGCACCTGCAGGGGCAGGATGAGGGCCAGGCGAGGTGTGTGACAGCGCAGGGCTCCCAGACCGCAGGGAAGGTAATGAAGCCGCACATTTGGAGGTTAAGGGGGTGACGGCTGGGGCAGACCCCATTAGTAGGGACAGATGCACGGTCCCGAGTGCAAAGAGTTAAGCAACACAAAGCCGTTCCACGCTGTCAGCTGCTCATCAGGAGGCATACTGCGCCAGCATAGGCTCCCCCCTCCAGAAGCTGACATCCCACACTCTCTGAACGCATCGGGGTGAGCGCGTCCTCCCCGGCAGACTTGGAAACAGCTTTGTTTGATAACAATTAAACAAGAAACATTTTCTCCATCCAGGCACTTGCCAAGTCCCTCCCACTCACTTTGATAAGTGAGAGGATATTAGACTTTCTGCGAGTCAGTGGGATTGGCCACCTTATTACTCTCTCTTTAGACAATTGGGGGTAGATGAGGAATCATGTTAAGTTCTTTCTTATTTTTCACCTTATCTATTACGTAGAAAAGAGAAAGGGGATTGGAAAAAAAGCTTTACTGAAGTATATAATTGAAAGATACTTATTTTGGAGTAGGGGGACCAGGGGAGGGCGCCGGTTTGCAGAAACTCTAGGACTTAAGACTATGTCAAAGTTACAACCATCTATTGGCAGTAGCGTCCTGACAGCTTTCCAGTAACCATAAAATGCTAACCAAGAGAAGACATCTCTGAATAAAGGCTGGTTCAAAATCTCACAAAGGAGGAAATGGAATTTAAAGGGTTATTCCACTGTCCAGGCTAACATCGAATGGAGCCACACAAAACGCTGGTGTGCTGGGCTGTCGCAGCCTTGATTCACTACGAAAGGAAAGTGGGTAAGACGTGACACTGGGCAAGGCTTGGCCTGATAGATTTCCCTCGCCCTGACTTTCTCCACCTGGTAAATTCAAGGTGTCACGTTCCCAGTCAGTGCTGGGGCAATCACGGTTGGTCAATATTCTCTTTGTGGAGACTCAACTGTCAGCATGATGTTGCTATAGTTACCACAATTCTAACTCAACCCTCTCGCCTTATGTTCCCCTTGCTTCAGACCAAATTACATCGCACTAATCCCACAGCATGTCCTCTGAGGACCCTGCTCCTAGGAAGTGAACTTCTAATAGGGATCCTTAGGAGGCAGAAAGCTCCGGCTACAAAATCCTGCCTTTGGGACACGCCAGGCCCCAGGCTGCTCATTCCCCCCATTGCCACTGAGTCCTGCAATCCACCTCCCTCTCTTTCTGGCTCTCGCTCTCCCAGGGGTAAACACACCAGAGCCTATTGCAGGTGTGCTGCTGGGTTCCCATCAGCCTCTGGACTGGGACCCACCAAGATGAGCTGATGAAGAAAAAAAACCCAAAGTTAAGAAAATTAAAATGGTCTCAGACAGATTGGCCAACTCTCTTTGGGGTCCTCTAGAAAACCTTTTCATTAGCCTCTGTTCCCTGCGCTGTCATTTCAGCACATTGATCACACTTGACACTCATTTTTCTGTTTATTGCCATCTCGTGAATTAGAACACAATCCCACAAAGGCAAGGAGTTGATCTTGTTCCTGACGAATCCCAAACACTTAGGGAAGTTTCTGCTCAATAATTAGTTGTTGAGTGAGTGAATGAATGCATCTGCCCTAGCATTTTTGGTGTAGGTTCTTCCACCACTGTCTTTGTGTTCTCAAAAGTCTTACCAAAATTGCTGTAAATCACACCTAAAAATAATGAGACGTTGAGTTCGCCACCAAAAATGTGAGTTAATCTGCAAGGGCGCTGCATTCCTATTTTCCTGGGCATTTTGCATGTGTAAGTTGTAAGTATATTTATGTATGAAAATTAAACCAGAGCCTCGTATACTGGCACCAAGGCCATTGGGTATTTTAGTAAAGACTGGTAAATTACTAAACTGGCCACACGTAAATTTGTCCCTTCCTTGCTTCTGTGCCATTGCACTGTGTTGCAGATGGTCCTATCAGGAGGTAGTGTCTATTTCTCCATCTCTTGACTCTGGGCTGGTTTTGTGACTTTCTTGGGCCACCAGGTCATTAACAAACGTGATGCAAACCACGACATGAAATAAGCTAGCACACTGGGGCTTGCCTGCTTGCTGCTCTTGGGAGCCCCGTGCCTGCCAGCTTGTCTTCATATAGGACAGCAACTGTGCAGAATCCTGTGGCCCAAATAGATTTTAAACAGGATGATGATGCTTTTGTGCTAATCCCACCACTCACCTTCTTGCCCGAACCCCCTTCTGAACAACATGAAGAATTTCCAAGGTGAAATCAAAGGCAAAATTTGTTTCCATGGGATAAAAATTCACTAGTTTAAAAAAGTAAGGACTTCAAGAGAATGAGAAAACAAGCCACAGACTGAGAAAAAATATTTGCAAAAGGCCTATCTGATAAAGGACTTCTATCCAAAATATACGAAGAACTCATCAGACTCAACAATAAGAAAACAAACAACCCAATTAAAAAATGGGCAACAGATCTGAACACCTCACTAAATAAGGTATGCAGATGGAAAATAATAAGCATATGAAAAAATGCTCAACATCATCTGTCATCAGGGAAATGCAAATAAAACAGCAATGAGACACCACTACACACCTACCAGAATGGCCAAAATCCATAACACCGACAACACCAAATGCTGGTGAGGATGTGGAGCAACAGAAACTCATTTATTGCTGGTGGAAAAGCAAAATGGCACAGCCAATTTGGAAAACAGTTTGGCAGTGCCTTAGAAAACTAAGCACACTGTCACCATATGACCTAGCAATCATACCCTTTGGTATTTACCCAGAGGAGTTGAAAACTTTTGTCTACACAAAAACCTGCACATGGATGTTTATATAAGTTCGACTCATAATTGCCAAAACTTTGAAGCAGCCAAGATGTCCTTCAGTAGATAAATGGATAAATCAACTGTGGTATATCCAGACGATGGAATACATTTCAGCACTAAAAAGAAATGATCTACCAAGCCATGAAAAGACATGCAGGAACTTTCAATAAGTGAAAGAAGCCAATCTGAAAAGGCTACATACTGTGTGATTTCAACTATACAACATTCTGGAAAAGGCAAAACTACGGAGACAGTAAAAAGATCAGTAGTATCCAGGGGTTCGGGGTGGGGAGGGATGAACAGGCAGAGCACAGAGGATGTTTAGGGCAGTGGAACTACTCTGTGTGGTACTATGAGGGTAGATAGGTGATTACACACTTGTCAAAACCCATAGACCGTTCAACACCATGACTGAACTCGAATGTAAACTATGAACTCTGGGTGATAATGACATGTCAATGTAGGTTCATCAATGGTAACAAATGTGTTGCAACATGTTGACAGTGGGGGAGGCCGTGTGTGCTGGAGCAGGGGCAGCAAGGGTGGGATATAGGGGAGCTCTCTGTAGTTTCAGTTCAGTTTTGCTGTGAACCTAAAACTGCTCTAAAATATAAAGTTTATTTAAAAAAAACCAAGGGCTTTTGCATCAAAACTGATATGAAGTACAACAATAAAGCTAAATAATATTTGTGGTTTACAAAAGCAAGAAAATTGAAGTCAGCAAAAATTTGCCCATGGAAAAAAATCGATAAATTAAAATATAATTGTTCACATATTAGAGTACTCTATGGCCATTAAAAATGATGAAGTAAAAGCCCTGGTAACATGGAAACATTTTTCAGAATACTGTTACATATGAAAATTTATATGATCCCATTTTTGTAAAAAATACATAAACGTAGACAGAAAACACAGTGGAAGAATTATCCTAAGACGGTATGTGGCTATCTTCTCAGTGACAATGAAAGTAGGGTTATTTTTGCTTTCTTCTTTTCCTGACTTGTATTTTCTAAATTATCTTCGATGACCATGTGCCACTTTTATTCAACATCTTTACTGATGTATAATGAAAATATCTTAAAATTCACCTATTTAAAGTCTACAGTTCAATGATTTAAAATATATTCACAGAGCTGTGCAACAATCACCAAGTTTAGAACATTTTCATCACCCCCCCAAATCCTGTACCTATTAGCAGCCACTTCCCCTCCCCAACCCCCACCTAGGCAACCCCTAATCCACTTTTGTATCTACAGATTTGCCTAATCCGGACATGTCATACACAGGGATTCACACAATATGTGGTCTTCTGTGACTAGTTTCTTTCACTTTAGCATAATATGTTCAAAGTTCATCCATGTTGTAGCATGTTATTGGCATTTTATTCTTTTTTATTGCCAAATAATATTCTATTATACAGCTATATCATATTTTATTTATTCATGACTTGATGGACATTTAGGTTGTTTCTAATTTTTGGATATTATGAATAAAACTGTTATGAACATTAATGTGCAGGTCTTTTTTTTTTTTTTTCTTTGAAATGGAGTCTCACTCCATTGCCCGGGCTAGAGTGCCATGGCGTCATCCTAGCTCACAGCAACCTCAAACTCCTGGGCTCAAGCGATCCTTCTGCCTCAGCCTCCCGAGTAGCTGGGACTACACGCATGCGCCACCATGCCCGGTTAATTTTTTCTCTATGTTTTTAGCTGTCCAATTAATTTCTTTCTATTTTTAGTAGAGACGGGGTCTCGCTCTTGCTCAGGCTGGTTTCGAACTCCTGAGCTCAAACAATCCACCCACCTCGGCCTCCCAGAGTGCTAGGATTACAGGCGTGAGCCACCGCGCCCAGCCATAATGTGCAGGTCTTTACGTAGACATCTGCTTTCATTTCTCTTGGATAGATGCCTAGGAATGCAATTGCTGGGTGATATGGTTTAGCATTTTGAGGAATTATCCACATACCATTTTTGTAAAAAGAAAAAAGTTATAAAAATGAAAACAAAGGACTTTTGGCTTTAGACTAGTTCTGGGGCCTTCTTAACTCTAATTTGCCAATTGATATAAAGCAGAGATGACCCTCTTCCACCTCAGCCAAAGAGGATACTTAAGGATTCTGCCCCAGAGGACACTGATTAAAAAGCAGTGGGTCGACCACACATCCCATTATTAAAACTGGAAGGGATCAGGGTGGTCTTCCTGTCCAGTGGCTCTTGGGCCTGGCTAAATATTTTACATGCAAATCCCTAATCTCCACCCCCAGACCTACTGCCTGAATCTCCAGGGAGGCGGGGTGGTTTGGGAATCACTGCTGTAGTCTGTCCTGCCCAAAGGATCCCTCCTGAGAGATGGTGACAGAACATCTGAATCACACCAGTAACTGCGAGTTGACAATCTGGGACCCAGCCACTTCCACTGCTGAAGAGTTCACATAAACTCTCCAACCGGACCTACTATTGTTTTTCCCTTACAATCAACAAAGATACAGTCTATGTCCTTCAGCATCAGTCAGCCCTTCAAAAACATGAACCTGACTGCCCTTGTCTTTTTCTCCTGCAAGATGAATATGCACAGTTGTTTCAACCACTTCTAGGTGTGTCCCCACAGCCAACACCTCTTCTGTGCCTTCCATCCTCCCACATTTCTCATCAAACACGGCAGTCGTGGTAGATCACAAAGCTCCAAGTCAGCCAACTCCAGATGGAAGAACAGAGGGAAAAGTACCTCCTATGTGCACTTTCATAAATATGGCCAAAGACATCTTTTCTAAGCAGTAGTAACCTCATATTATTCATTCGACCAATGTTTGTTAAAACCTATAACACAAAAGAAGCTAATTTGGATCGAGGGAATATGAAATATCAGGAATGGCTGGTCCCTGATTCAAAGGGTTGACACAGCAATTTCAAAATGTAAATAATTCTAAGATTAGGTGAAATGTGGTAATTTCAAAAGGAAGGGAGAGCAAATCTAGCTGACGGTTTACAGAGGGTCCTGCAAAGCTGGCGGCATTAGAGTTGGGCTGGGAAGGGGTCTGCACTGAGAAGACCTGAGGCGGAGGAGGGTCTTGGCAGAGGGGGGCCAAGAACAAAGAAACACGGGGTGTGAGCTGGAAATCTCCACTTGGAGGGGAGGCGTAGGGACACTCCTGGCCTGTATTCAACTCATTTTCATTAGAATTGCTATCAGATCAGGTATTCTCATTCTGTCTTACTGATTTTTTAACATAAATGAATTTTTTCATATTTAAACATATCTCTGTTACATTTTATTGGGCTGGTTTTGGTCCAACATTCATTAACTAAGAGATAATGAGATTGGAAGGTGTTTAAGAAGTCAGAGAAACCTACCCAAAAAAGAAAGTGAATTACATCAGTAATTTTCAAGGTTTCTTGTTTTGTTTCTTTTTCTTTTTTAAAAGTAGTGAGATGCTTTCCACAAATACCAACTATAATCTAATTTAGAAACCCAACATGTAAAAACAGGTAAATTCAGAAGCAGCAGGTCTGGTTGACAGTGGCGTGGGTGGGTTATCCAGAGTCTTCCGCACTCCCCACTCCTAAACGTGCCTTCCCCCTCCCGCCACACCCAACTGGAATGCTTCTGTGAGCCCAAGAGCATTCATGTTCTTCGGATCCTCATGGCCACTCGGGAGATTCTGTGGCCTCCCAGCATTGGATCTCCACAAGCCCAGCACCTTCTAGATCTATACACAAGCCCCTGAAAAAAGATGTGAAACAGGACAAGGCACAGGAAGGCATCACGGGGCCCACGTACAAAGACTTCCCTCAGTGAAAGCAGGTTCTTGCTGAGTATAGCCTGTCAACCAGTATGCTCCACCCACAGGTCCTTCCTTTCTAGTTTTATTAAAATTCTTGGCCTCATGAATTTCAAAACGAACATATTCCAAGGAGTGGCAATGAGTGAATACTTAACTACAAAAACATCCTCTAACTGTGCTCACTGATTTAATATACTTCAGTTCTCTTTGGAGAGCCATTTGCCCTGTCTTCAAGTGTGTGGCTCTCAAACTGTCTATGCATTTGGAAAGTTCCAAATGCCACACGGGCCACGAGAAGAAATAGGGGCAGCTCCCAGGAGCAAAGGCCAGCTCCTGGCTGACAGCCAGCAAGAGAACAAGGACCTCACTCAGTCCTACAGCTGCAAGGGACCGAATTTGACCAATAACCTGGGTGAGCTTGGAAGTGGATTCTCCCCTTAAAGACTCAAATAAGCAACACAGCCCTGCTTTCAGTCTTCTAAGACCCTATGCAGAGGACCCAGCTGAGCCCACCTGGACTTCTCACCTATGGAAACTGTCAGATAGTCAGAGTGAGAGAGAGAGAGAAAGAAGGAGACAGAGTTTAAAACTCTTATAGAATTATCTCCCATCCTTCTAATATCAAACGCATTGGAAAAAACCTAAAGATCAAGCCCTTCAACTTGGTGAGGCCATGGGATGCCTAGCTATCTCATTAAACATTACTTCTGGGTGAGTCTATGAGGATGTTTCCGGAAGATATTAGCATGTGATTGGGTGGACTGGGTAAAGCAGGTGGCTTCCCCCACTGGGCATCCCCTTATCACTGAGAACCTGAACAGAGCAGAAGGCAGAGGAAGACGATGCAGGAACACTGGTGCTCCTGGTGCTCAGACCGTGGGACCCGGACTGGAATCTCCACCATCGGCCTCCCAGCTCTCAGGCCTTCGAACTACTCCATCAGCTTTCGTGGGTGTCCAGCTTGCAGACAGCAGACTGTGGGACTTCTTAGCCTCCCAACCGTGTCGGCCAATACCCCATAATAAATCCCTTTGTTTAGGTATACTTTTAGTAGATGTATAAAATCTCCTACTGTTCCGTTTTACCAGAAGGCCCTAATACACCTCCTCCTTATCATTCTGTGGCATACAGTGAATGTTATAAAGCACACTGTTTTTAAAAATTGCACTTGTCATAGGATTTTGAAAACATGATCATTTCTTTCACCCTCTCTTCCTCTGTAGCAAGACTCTAAGTTCACTTTGCCCCACGATCTTCACCAGAACAGCACGCTCGCTTCTCCCCTCGCACCAGCTTTAAAAGCCTCCTGTGATTTAGGGTCCTCGGCACCCCTCAGGAAGCTTGACGCTGAAGAGAAACACTGATGACCGTGGAAAGGCCGGGGCTGGGCATTCATCTTTAATGACTGCACTCTTTCCCTTGAGTTAAAGGGAATCAATCCTTGCTGCCTGAATTTCCTCCATCTGTCATTTTCTCACAGGGGCTGACACACAGTAGGAACTCAATATTTATTTCTTGAATAAATTTTTAAAAGGTCTAACTTACTTGTATAACTAAATTTTGTACATGACGTGAAATATGGATGTCCAAGAGAATAGGACAATCAAATTTATGGAAGAAAACAGTACAGATGAAAAGTCAAATTCTTTCTTTCATTATGCCACTATCCAAACTGTCAACATGTCCAGTCTTCTTAAAAGCATCTCTAAGAGCGTCTACTGCTTTCTAGCTCCACTCAGTGGCAAATGCCAATGACAGCCCCTCGATGGCCCAGTCCCCACTTCCTAGCTGACACTCCCTCCAAACCCAGATAACCATGACTCTTGACAGTGACCTGGGTCTGTGACTCAGCCCTGGCCAATGAGACCTGGGGGAAACTCTGTTTGGGTGTTTCTGGGAGAGGTTTTACTTGCTACTGAAAAGGGACACGTGGCAGGGGAAAAAAATGCCACTGTTCACCACAGCTATCATCATGTCTGCAGGAGACACCTGGAACCACTGCAGCCACCTTGCGAACAGACCTACAGACAAGCTGAGGACCAGAGTGCAGAAAGGTGGCAGCACCTGGGCCCCTGATGGCATTCTTAAGCCACTGAAAAAACTGACTATGCGACCTCTCCGCCTTCCTCCAGACGTCCTGCTCAGTGGGATGAGATGGAAAATGCCCACTGTTTAAGCCACTGTTACAGTCAGATATTCTGCTGTGGACAGTGGAAAGCATCCTAACCCATACCCACGACCACCACCCTTATTCTCTCCCCCTGGGCTTCTGTCTGCTTTTCCCCTATTCCAGTCCATCCCTCTAAGCCACATCACTCCAGGGCCGACTGCCCTGATGCACGGCCCTCGGATGAAACCCCCACCACAGTGCCCTTCGACCCAGCAGGAAGCCGAGGCTCCTGCCTCAACCACAGACTCTTCACATGCAGACATACCGTCCAGCACACTCCACAGGGCAGCTCTGGAGAGACGTCCATGCATGTGGTATTGGTTTCCTAGGGCTGCTGTATCAAGTGACCACAAACTTGGTAGCTTATAACAGTAAACATTTATTCCCTCGCAGTTCTGGAGGTCAGAAGTCCAAAATCAGTATCACCAGGCCCAAATCAAGCTTTTAACAGGCCCACGCTCCCTCTAGATGCGCTGGGGGAGAACCCATTCCTTGCACCTTCCAGCGCTGGTGGCTGCCAGCATTCCTTGGTTTGTGGCCACATCACCCCAATCTCCAAGGCCAGCGTTCTCAAGTCTCTGCTCGGTCATCACGTCACCTTCTCCTCTGTGTCTGTAAAATCTCCCTCTGCCTCCCTCTTACACAGATCCATGTGACTGCATTTAGAGCCCACCCAGGGAAGCCAAGACAATCTTCCATCTCAAGATCCTTAACTTTAATTACATCCACAAAGACCTTTTTTTTCCAAATAATGTAACACAGCTTCCAGGGATTAGGACTTGATACGTCGGGGGTGTTATTCAGCCTACCACACACACATATCTGGGTGCACGCCCACCTCTGTCTCCTCTGGAAGGAGCTGCCTCTGGGAAAGGGGAACCAGAGGACTGAGTGACCGGTCAGAAGCGAGAGGAGAATTCATTTTTCACTTTATACACTTCTGTACTGTAAGAATTTTGTTTAAAATTATTATAAACCCCCAGTAATTTTTATCTCACTTTGCAACGTAATTCATATTACTGCATGGAATTTTTAAAAAACAACACGCTCTGCCTTAGGCCAGGTATCCCAGAAGGAGACCCTAAGACAAAGATTTATGTGCAAGTCACTTATTAAGGAAGTTCGACCAGTAAGGGAGTGGGGGAAGCTGGACAAAAAAGCAGAAGCCCAGCAAGGACACAGTTTTAAGCAATATCCCCTGACCAGGAACTCGGTGTGATCCTGCGGAGAGCTCTGGAGGGTCAGTTATGCTCAGAGCTGTCCCCGGCTGAGGCCAGGGAGCTGGGCTTTCACACACCCACACTTCTCCGTCGTTGACAAGGACTAACCCAGGGCACTGTGGCTCCAGTAGCCAGGAGCAGGCTTCCTCAAGGAGGCCCAGACGCTGGCTCAAAGAGGTGAAAGCACAATGGCAAAAAGAGATCTAGGAGAACACGGACATTATCCTTTAAATGTTCTAATTGTGAAAAAAATTAATACATGTGCCTTTTGTTCTAGCCTGCCTTGTCCCTGCCATTTCCCACCAGAAGGAAGCCCCCGACCCTACCCCAATTCCCTTAACTCATCCAAATCCTCACTCAACTGTCAACACCCAGCTGGAGCTCACTGTGCCCAGGAGGCCTTGGCCTGTCTCTGCTTTCTCCCAGGGCACTTCTGGGCAGCAGGACACCAATAGCACCGAATGCCTTGCTGCTTCTTTTGTAGCAAGCCTTCTTCCCATCTGGGTGCTCCTTGAGGGGCGGGGCCTCAGCAAACACACCTTTTTGTTCTTGCTCTTGGGCATCAAGGAGCAGGTCACTCCTCTGACCCTACAGGGTTTCCCAATTGCCCGAGAGTTCGCTGTTATGTAACCACTAATCTCCACCGTCCTGAATTATTCTCATTCCTACGCAGTCTTCCACGGAGGGGTGTCAGCCCACCTCACCTCCCCCACTGGGAAGCTGGAGGGCTGGCTGTGACCCAACAGCCCATCCTCTCTGCATCCCGCCACTGCTCCAATCAACGCGACACTTTGGGACCTTCCAGTCAAGCGGCTGCTGCTAAGGAGGAGACAGAGGGAAAATTCTGGCTGAAAAAGATAAAAGAAGCACAGGAAGCCACCCAGGGCTCCACTGCCCCAGCACAGCGCCACAGTTTCAGATCAGAAGTCAGGACTCGATCATCTGATAGAGACTTTTTTGGTCACTATTTTTTTTTTTTTTTTTTTTTTTTTTGAGATAGAGTCTCACTCTCTTGCCTGGGGTGAGTGCCATGGTGTCAGCCTAGCTCACAGCAACCTCAAACTCCTGGGCTCGAGCAATCCTACTGTCTCAGCCTCCCGAGTAGCTGGGACTACAGGCATGCGCCACCATGCCCGGCTAATTTTTTCTATATATATTTTTAGCTGTCCGATTAATTTCTTTCTATTTTTGGTAGAGACGGGGTCTCGCTCTTGCTCAGGCTGGTTGGTCACTATTTTTAAATACAGTGTCTTCTCCATCATTCTGGGAAGGGAAATTACTTGCTTGGGGAATGCAAATTGTACACAGTATGCTTTTCTCTGTCAAGTTCCTAACAGCGGAAGAGCACTTGAGGCCCTCTCCAGAGACAAGAAAAAGGATTTCAAAAGTTCAGGGGAAAGTTCAACATGGCCGTGGGGCAAGAAATGCTCACAGGGAAGCTGGCTCCAGGAGGAAGTGTCACCCTAAAATAAAAGTTGGAAGCACTAAGGAAACCAGTGTGGCTGTAGAAATGATGAGCATGGATTTACAAGGACAGAGGCGGGTACCTGACCCTCCAGGGACGGTGACAAGAGTGAGGCAAACCCAAAAGAGAAAGATTAAGCCCAGAGTGAGATGAGGTATATGGGACTATGCACACGCACACATGTATGCACACACGTGTACACACACACGCACACACACTCACTCCATTTAAAATTATGTTCAAAGCAAAAAGTTATATAAGAAAAGAATATGTTGAAGACAATAAAATGTGGAATTATTCAGCTCCTATTTTACTTTCTTTTCTACAAGGAGACAAATATAACTAAAGTCTGAGAGATTTTTGTTTACCCATTAGTGGAACCACACTATTTGCATCTGTATGAATGAGGATTTTCCCAAGAAAGAGAATTAATGGGATATCTGTATCTGTATCTTTGGCTTAAGAGATTATGGGAGCTGGCAAGTCCAAAGTTTGCAGGGCAGGGAAGTGCAGCAGCCTAGAAATTCTAGCAGGAGTTGATATTACAATCCTCTGAAGGCAGAATTCCTTCCTCTACTAGGGACCTTAGTGTTTTTTTTCTTAATCCCTTCAACTGATTAGATGAGGCCCCCCCCACGTTATGAAGAGTAACCTGCTTTACCCCTCTACTGATTTGAATGTTAATCATATCTAAAAATATTTTCACAGAAACATCTATATTGGTGTTTGACCAAACCACCAGGTACCATAGCCTAGTGAAGTTGACACATAAAATTATCGTCACAGTATCATTCTATAACTTGGATTTTTCTCTTAACATTTCCTATAATTCCTTCCATATGAGTTTATACAGAAGGACCTCATCCATAACAAGAATATGCCATCCTTTGTTTAACCCTTCCCCTAATGATGGATAAGCATGCTGTTTCCTTTCTGTCTATCACTTACAATGCTGAGATGATATCCTTGCATGTGCCTTCTCGTGAACAAAGGCACTTAATTTCTCTAGAAGAGATGGACATGAGGTATGGAATTGCTGTGTTATGGATGGGGTGGGCACTTTAAAATTTTAATAAATGTTGGAAATCTGCCCTCCAAAGCAAACCTAAAAATTTTAAATGAGCTCAAGCCTAGATGAATCACACTTTAAGGAAAAAGCGCTCAGTCGGGCTATTCAGTGCACTGGTGTGTCACTACCAAGGTGAGGTGGGACACAAGAATGTGACAGAAGAACTGAGAGAGCTGCTAGAATACATCTGCGGTTATCCTCACCACCTCACAGGGCTCACCTGTGCTGTGATTTGCTCTGGGGTGGGAACGGATGGAGTTATGGCCTGGAAGGGGTTTGTGTCCTAATTCCTGGTCCTTTCATGGGAGTGATTATTCACAGGAAAATCATACATATCACAGGGAAAAAAAGGCAGAGAACTACTGTCTTTGGCGACTCAAGGCTATGATCTCAGAACCAATATAATTATCTTGGAGAAACCGTGGCAATGAAAAAAATGCCAAATGGTTTAAAAAGAACAAATATTGGCTTGCCAGGGCAGAAGGTGGTAAATTCTAGATACCATAGAAATTGATGTTACTGCCTGGCAAATCCTAGAGTAGATTCTTGAAGAGATGGTTGGGAGCCTTTGGAAACAAAAGATTGATCCCCAGAAACCTGCATAAGTTCAGGAAGAATAAATGAGAGCCAATGTGTTGTAGCACAGGATTACAGGACAGGGTCACAAGTTACAGGACAGAGTAGATTTCAGTTACAGAAATGTATCTGGCCAAGCCTCTCATGACTGTCGTAGGGATAAATAAGATGGGGAAATGTAAGGTAGCACAATAGAGCCATCTGACACCACTGCAGAAGGCTTTGAGTTAGTGTTAGGGACTGGAGGAGAGATCCCTGCAGCATGCCACAGGACTGTGTCCTTCACGCAGCCTTTTCAACACTCGGACCAGTTAGGAGCCGCCTTATATATGAAACCTACGGGGAGGCCGAAGCTGAGATGATCCCCCAGATGTAAGATGACATAATCATGATCAGAATTTTTTTTTTTTTTTTTTGAGACAGAGTCTCGCTCTATTGCCCCAGCTAGAGTGCAGTGGCATCAGCCTAGCTCACAGCAACCTCAAACTCCTGAGCTCAAGCTATCCTCCTTCCTCAGCCTCCTGAGTAGCTGGGACTCAGGTGTGCACCACCATGCCTGGCTGATTTTTCTACTTTTAGTAGAGATGGGGTCTCGCTCTTGCTCAGGCTGGTCTCAAACTCCTGACCTCAAACAATCCTCCTGCCTTGGCCTCCCAGGGTACTAGGATTACAGGTGTGAGCCACCGTGCCCAGCCAGAAACGTCTTAATAAGCCGGGCAAATGCGCAGAAGCTAACAGGATGAGATAAAATGGGAGTTGGTTCAATAAGAGATTGAACATGCAGGTGCGGACAGAGGGGACCTGACTCCACTGAGCCACACGTGACAAAATCTGGGGAGTTGTAGAGGCTGTAAAGGGCACCCCCAAAGCCGTTCCACCTTCAGCTGTCCCAGCAGAAGCCCAGGCCCAGCTTTAGGAAGGTCGAGTCCTCACAGGTAGCAGCTGATTTCGCGGATGCTCATGTCCTTCTGACCTCACCAACTGAGCACATCAGGGGTGACTCTTACGCATTCCCAGACCTGTTTATATCAGCGCTAATTTAAATAATTTAAACTGATAAACTGTACGTGCAAAAAAACTTTTTTCCTCAGAAAACTAAGTTGAATCCTTTGAGGAGACTCAACAAAAGACAGTCACTTAAAAATAACAACTGTGGCCGAATTAGATGTGGGTGGGGGGAAGCTAGAAAAGACTAGAAAAAAATCATGAAGACACAGAAGGATTGTGCAGTCCTAGCCCTTTGACACTTTAAAGAAACTGACACTGGCCATCGTAGATAGCACATTTTGGGTGCGGTTTATACAAGATGGATGAAGTGGAATTCCAATCAGCAGACCCCAAACTCAAAAAGATTGGCAAATGGACATGCATTTACACGTTTTATGTTAAAATAAAATGTATAAAATACGAATATGATTTTCTTTGGTGCTCTTTGAGTCTTTAAATTAACCCACCAGTCACCACGACAACTGCATCAGCTGTAAGTGCTTTTTCTACTGCCTTCTGTTCAGTTCTGGCGCTGCATTTCAACAGCAGCACCGACGAACTAGAACGTACGCCAGGAAAGGGACGAAGATGGAGAAGGCTCAGGGCTCAACGGGCACCAGTGGTGTCCAGGAACTCTGATGGGCTGTCAGGCTCCAGGATACCGGACTCAGAGAGAGGAAGAGGGTCTCTGTTTCTGTCTCGCTCTTCACCTGCTCGGCTGCATAGCTTTCACTGTCCTTTCAAAGAATCGCCCTTTCTGCTCACACTCTACATTGCAGACCCAACGAAAGGAAACACAATACCGACTATAAATGCACTAATGATGGACTTTTATCCTACTCACAACTTCAGCTAAATTTAGGCGTGGGTGTCCAACTGACAAGATGCAATCTTTGCATTTGACTCCACACGTTCCCTACCCAACCTCCTCTGAGGAGGTGGAGAAGCTGTCTCACTGGTGACAGCAGGTGACTGAGACAGAAAGTGGTAGGTACAGGGGGCCTTACTATGTGCCAGGCACTGCATTCGCAACTTTTAAACTTATTTTCTCTTTTAATTCTCATCAACTGTGAGAGGTTGTTACCAGTAGCTCCATTTGTACAACTGAAAAATAGAAAAACAAAGAAGAGATGGTTTACTTTTCATACAGGACGCACACCCGGGCCAGGCTCCGGAATCTACGTTCTCTTGCCAGCCTGCCGCAGCACTGTGTGCCGGGCCAGGGAGAGCGGGGTCGGGTTCCTGGTGGAAGTGTGTGTGTGTGCGTGTGCGTGTGGCTGTGCAGAGAGGGCAGCCAGCGGGCAGGGCTGGAACTGGAGGGCGCATCCCCACACAGGCTGAGCAACGGGCATGGGACTGAAGAGGCAGCACAGGCCCCACCAGGAAAGGCGAGAGAGCAGCTCAGAGCCCGGGAGGCCATGGGCTGGCCTGCAAGGACAAAGGTTACCAGACAAGCAGGGTCAACCAGAAGCCAAAAGGGAGCTGCCCAGGGCTTAAAAAGGAAGACCTTTCCCAGAGGCCAAAAGGGAGCGGGCAAGGGGGAGTAGCTGGGTCTCGAGGGTGGAAGGTGTGGGAGCTGGACAAACACCCACATGCCCTGGAGCAGGCCGTGCAGAGAGGGGCTGTCTGCGGGTCAGAGCCAGGGTCTGGCAGGGCCTCTGCAAAATGCTGAGTTGTGGGCAAACTCGTCCTGGTCTGGACAGTGCTAGGCTGTGCTGGTGACACAGTTGTCTGTACTTAGTTCTGTAAGGCAGGGATTCTCAAAGTGTGGCCACACCAGCAGCACCAGCTCACTCGAAAACATGATAGAAATGCAAATTATTGGGCCCATCTTACACCCACTGTTACAGACTAAATGTTTTGTATCCTCCCCAAATTCATATACTGAAGTTCTAAGCCCTAGTGTGGCTGTATTTGGGGATGAGGTCTCTCGAAAAGTAATTAAGGGTAAATGGAGTTGTGAGGATGGGGCCCTCACCTGATAGGATTAGCGTCCTTATGAGAACAGGCCCAGATTGCTGTGCACTCTCTCTCTCTGCTTCCCGCCCCCACCCCAAGCACTGAGCGCACACGTGCTCGGAGGAAAGGCCACGCGAGGACGTAGTGAGAGGGAAGCCATCTGCAATCCAGGAAGGGAGCCCTCACCAGAAACCAGTCCCTGCCAAACCCTTGATCTTGGACTTTTCAGCCTCCAAAACTATGAGGAAATAAAAGTCTGTTGTGTAAGCCACCCAGGTTGTGGTATTTTGTTATGGCAGCCCAAGCAGACTAAGATACCTACTGAATGGGAAACTTTGGAGGTAGAGTTATATCTGTGTTTCCAAAGGCTCTTCAGATGATTCTGATACAGGCTCAATTTTAGAAGTGGTTTACCTTGAGCTGAACCAAAAGGCCTTTAACACAATTCAGCAAGCATTTACTAGAGTGCCTTGGAGAACAAAGATGAATATTCCCAGGTCAAACTCACAATGGTGGGAGAGAGGTGGATAACTAAATAACAATGATATGGCCGGGTGCAGTGGCTCACACCTGCAATACTAGCACTCTGGGAGGCCGAGGCAGGAAGATTGCTTGAGTGCAAGAGTTCGAGACCAGCCTGAGCATGAGCAAGACCCCATCTTTACTAAAAATAGAAAAATTAGCCAAGCATTGTGGCACACACCCAGCTACTCAGGAGGCTGAGGCAGGAGGATCCCTTGAGCTCAGGAGTTTGAGATTGCAGTGAGCTACAATGATGTCACTGCACTCTACCAAGGGGAACAGAGTGAGACTCTGTCTCAAAAAAAAATTTAATAAACAAATATAATAAATAAATAGTAACGATAGAATATAAAAGGAGCCATGACAGCTTTTGCACAGAGAGATATGGGAACACAGAAGAGGGGTCTCTGACCCTGCAGGAGGTGACCTATGAGCTGACCCCTAAAGGCTGCCTCCACCAGCTGTAAGGAGGAAGAGAACCCACAAACCAAGGGATACAGTCTGCCCAGAAGAAATCTCCCTTCCTTTTACCCTTGGGAGATGCCAATCTCAGAGGCTGTCTTAGCCTGAATACATGGAGCAGAAACTTGAGACAGCATGGGTAGTGAGCCCTGAGGTCCCCAGGATGCCTCGGTCCCCTCTTTTGACATAATTCTGTCACCCAGGCCTTGGCACTCTGGACCTATGATGGGAGTGGCAGCCTCAATAACCTTGGAAATGCTCTCAGGGTCATCCCTCCATTGTATTGGTGAATAGCATCTGGCTTCCTTCTACCCATACTAATCTCCTCATCAAATAGTAGCTTGACCACCATTGGTTTTCTTTCCTAAATATGCCTCTTCTTTCTTGACAACACAGCCAGGCTGAGAATTTTTCAAATCATTAAGTTCCGCTTCCTTTTGATTACAAACTTCATCTTCAGTTTGTTTCTCTCTTTTCATGTTTTATTATAAGCAGTCAAGAGAAGCCACGCTACACCCTGGACACTTTGCTTAGAGATTTTGTCCATCAAATACCTTGTTTCGTCCCTCTTAAGTTCTGCCTTCCATGAAGCATTAGGACACGGACACAATTCAGGCAAGTTCTTTTCCACTTTGTAACAAGGATGGCCTTTCCTCCCGTTTCCCATACCTTGTTCCTCATTTCCATCTGAGACCTCATCAGAATGGCCTTCACTTCCATATTTCCACCCACATTCTAAACATGACCACTTAGATAATCTGAGAAGGCTGAGGCTCCCTCTTCAGCTCTCCCCTTCCAGGCCCTCACCAGAATCGCCTTAGCACTTCATTCACAGCAATCTAGGCTTTTCCTAGCATGCACCTCCAAACTCTACCAGCCTCTACCGTTACCCAGTTCCACAGCTGCTTCCACATTTCCAGGTATTTGTTAGAGCAACAGCCCACTTCTCTGTACCAATTTCTGTCTCAGTCTGTTCCTGCTGCTATAACAAAATACCATGGACTGGGCAATTTATAAATAGTACAAATTTTTTTCTCACAGTGTTGGAGGCTGGGAAGTTCAAGACCATGCACCAATAGGTCTGGTGTCTGGTGAGGCCTGTTCCTCATAGATGGTGCCATCTAGGTGTCCTCACATGGATGGAGGGATGGAAGGGGGCAAACACTGTGTCCTCACACGGCAAAAGGCAGGAAGGCAAAGGGGGTAGGCAGCTCTCTGAAGCCTTGTTGTAAAGGCATTAATCCCATCTGTGCGGGTGGAGCCTTCGCAGCCTCGCCACTGCCCAAGGGCCCCACCCCTGAAGACCATGACCTTGGGGTACAGTTCCAACATGAATGTTAGAGGGACACAAACATTCGAATCATAGTAGAGGCTGGTGCTGCTGAAGGTAGGAGTCTATTTCTACTGTGGGAAATTCGGAATGCTCCAGAAACAACAGACGGGAGAGCAAGTCAGAAGACTTGTGCAGGGAAACCTAGCGAACCACAACATGAAAACCATCAATGCTCTTATGATCACTCTCATGAGAGTTAAGAAAATCTGTTTCTGGCTAACTGGATACCAGCCACACCTTTATATTATAATTTTGAAATGTGATGAAGCAAAGGTTCATCCAGGGTACGTGGGTAAATGCTTATAGCTGGCTCTCCAGGCAAAAGAAAACCCAGTTTCCAGTGTTTGCCAATTTCTGTGGTGTAAATGCTTCTATCATGGTCAGTTTCAAACTATCAACCTGCTGTCACTGAACGTGGAGTTGGGGAGAGACACACAGCACCCGCTGTGTGAGTGCTGCACACCACTGGGCCCGTCACAGGTCTTTAAAACCCGATTTCCAAGGATTTCTGGGGAAAAGCAAAAGCAGCATTCCTATGGGGGGGGGGGCTCCCAAAACTAATTTCATCAAATCACTGAATGCATAACAATAAGAGGGCAAGAGGAAAAAAGGTCGGACATCTGAGAAGGAAATAAAATTGACAAATAAACCTACTGGAAGCCAATCTGCATATCCAGGAAAAGTTTCCCAATCAATGTTAATCTTTCCCGATCTAACTTCTTAACCCATAGCACTGACCTCTTTATGAATTTAAAAGAAGACTGCGTCCTTATTTTAGTTTGTAACTTTGTCTTCCTCCCACAAACACTTTAAAAAGGATGCCTTCACTTCAGCTGCCCATCAAGATCACGGTAGTTTAAAAGGCTGAAGAACGACAAAGCACTGGGGTACTTCTCCCCTCACCCTCTCACCAAATAACGTCTGGCCACAGACACGTGGTGAGACTGGCACATCGGTACACTGGTTTTTAGACAGAGTGAGCATCAGAATCTCCTGCAGGGCTTGGTAAAACACAGCTTGCTGGGCCCCACCCCCAGAGCTTCTGATTCAGCAGATCCCGAGAATCTGCATTCCCCAAAACTTCCCAGTGATGCTGACGCTGCCGGTCCTGGAACCGCACTCTGAGAACCACTTTTTAAGACTGTTTTTGGATCTCTGCCATCAAGTCATCTTTTTTGAGGAAACCACAAAGCCCTCCCTTAACAGCCATTTTAACGTGCAGACAGCAGGGATTTTACACAGTCCCCAGAGCCTGCCAATCATGCCGCACAGGCACATGTTTTGGGGTGCAGCCAGCCATGCATCGCTACTGTTAAAAGCCAAATGTCACAGAGCAAACTGAAAGCCGAAGCACATGGGCTGCTCGGTCCTTATGATCCTAAACCTGCTACTCCTGGTATTTTGTAGGTCACCACCACACATGTGGTCTGGATAAACTGCCCATGGCAGACTGGAGGAAGTTTAGGGCCCTGAGAGGTGACACGACATGCCCACATTGGGCTCTGCTTTCCAGTGAGGAGCATGGAGGCTGGAGAGACCCATGCGCACCAGGGTCACTCAGGAGTAACTGGTGGAGCCTGACTGCAAACCAGCTGCCAGCTGTTCCTCACTTCCCTTACTACATATGCCCACAGGACGTCTGGACCCCATACTAACTGGCCCTGGACGCTGGGATTTTGCAGCTCCTTCTTCTGATTACTTCAGTTTCTCGGTGCACTCCGCTGCTGTCACACTTGCAAGCAGCTATCTCCCACCACTGCTCAGATACAGGCATGCCCTTCCACGCTTCATGCCTGCTCCCAGCTGCTGCAGCTTCGAAGTGGAGTATCAGTGTCCTGGGGGCATCTGACACCCACCCCCCCACACAGCAACCAGGCCAGGGACTGCCTCAAGGCTGCAGTTCTGGCAGGCACAAGGGTGTAGCAAGCGCTAGCTGTCTGGTGGCAGGGGGGTCCCCACATACCTAAGGAAGAGATACAGCCACCTGTCTTACTCTGGCCTGGAGAGCCCAGGTGGGTACGGGCCTCAGAGCGACACCAATCCTGTGTTCTTCCAAGGTGTTCAGAAACCAGTTCTCTATGTCCAAACAGCTTCTCCCTTTACATCCCAGATGCTGTGTGTATCAGAGACTAGTCTAAAAAGTCCATGCCTCCACAGTTAGAGAAATGCCTTCCAGGTATACACCAGTGAATCTTAGCAATAAATCAGCTCCTTCAAAGTCCCAGCAGAATGTGGCTTGAGGAAGTCCTCTGCCCACAGCAATTTGGTAGCCTCATGGGTTAAACATTTCTCTTATACATCCTTCAGCACTTCATGTGTAACCCTGGACCAGGAACCTAACCTCTCTGTGCCTCAGTTTCCTCATGTGTAAAACAGAGGCAATAACAGTACTTACCTCACATGCTCATTGTCAAGATTATGCGAGCTCGAGTGCACAAATCTCTTCGAAGGATTGCTGGCAGAGGGAGCCATGGGGTCTGGCTCCAATAACGATGTTGCTCTCATTATTACAGAGGCCACAAACTATGCGGCCTCATTTATGTCACTTAGAGTTTTTAGTTATATGCAAATTGATGAAAGACAACTCTCTTTCCACTGAATGGCTGGACACACACAATGTGTTTTTCCTGCAGAAAGGGAAAAGGACCCACTCCTACCTGGGGGTGGGAAAGAAGCATGAAAGGACTAAGGGGGTCCTTGTAGGGGCTGCCAGGACAACTCCCCTTCAGAAGAAAGCCTCAGCTGAGCAACAGCCCCACGGCTGGATGGAACAAGCGGATAAAACAATCGCTGTCCAAACAAAAGAAGCAGAGCTGCCAACCCCACACTTACTTCCAGGACCGTCCATTGTTCGACAACAATAGCATCATAGCCCTGTACGGTTTTGCTATCTTCTGTGGAAACAGCTTCGAAGATGAATACTCCATCTGTCAAGCCATGTAAGGAATCTGTGGAAAAAGAAAAAGACGGGGGGGCTGTGTAAACCGTCTGTGGCAGAAGCCTTTTATAAGCAGCAAACATTTTCACTGCATTCATTAATAATCCCAATCAGAACATCTTTTCAGCATGTTAATTAAAGAAGGCACACAGAGCCATAGAGTCTAGCCCCATCAGAATGAATGAGACTAATTTACCTCGCGGTTTTGAATAATATCCTTGATTTTATGAGCCCAAATTTCATTGTTAGCAATCACCATTTGATTTCACGCGTTTACCTTCCTTTTCACGCTCCAGCGTCAGGATGCACTGGGGAGAACTTATCCAGGGTAAAGCACAGCCATTTAGAGACAGCTTTTAGAAGGAAACTATATTTAGGTGAGAGCGATTTTTTTTTAAGGGGGGACAGATGTAACACCCCATATCTGAGCCTGTCAGATGTACTCTACATACATTGATTCTTGGAAGGTCGCCTGATGTGGGCTGCTGTCCAGACATTTTAGGCAGCTCTTTTCAAAAGGTGGAATTGGGGGAGGGGGAATTTCCCCAAATGGGTGACCACTGGCAATGTTTCCTTGGCACTGCTCTAGTCTGAGCTCTGTACAATTCAACAAGTGTACGTAAAACGTATAGCGTGATCAAGAACTGTCTTAGGCAATGAGGATATAAAGAAAAATACAACAGGGTCCCTGCCCATGCAGAACACACTAAGGGAGGTACCTTTTGCCCTTTTGTGGTGCATGGCTTCTCAATGCCCTAGATTCGTCTCGATAAGAAATTGCAGGAGAGAGGACAGGCTCAGAAGGTGAGTCCAGGCTCTACCAC
This sequence comes from Indri indri, assembly GCA_004363605.1. NCBI lineage: Eukaryota > Metazoa > Chordata > Mammalia > Primates > Indriidae > Indri > Indri indri. The sequence goes on along the minus strand of RJWJ010000436.1, from coordinate 35,498 downwards.
AAAAAGTGAAGTGACCCTTTCAGAGCCCTGGTCACTCATCTGTGAAATGGGGTTATGGACAGACAATCCCTTCTGGTCCCTAGATTCTATTCTATAAACACCGTCAATCATACTGTTATGGGTTGAATTACGTCTTCCCAAAATCGTATGTTGAAGCCCTGACCCCCTCATGTGACTATATTTGGAGACAGAGTCTTTTGGGAGGTACTAAGGTAAATGAGGTCCTAGTCCTCTTTAACTAGGTTGGGGTGGGGCCCTAGTCCAGTAGACTGGCGTCCTTGCAAGAGGAAGAGAAACCAGAGTGTTCTCGGTATGTCTTCCTGTGTGTGCAAAAAGGAAAAGCCACGTGAGGACACAGTGAGAAGGTGGCTATCTGCAAGCCAGGAAGAGAGCACTCAGGAGAAACCAAATTGCTGGCACCTTGATCATGGACTTCTAGCTTCCAGAAGTAAAGGAAAATAAACGTCCACTGTTTAAGCCACCCACTCTGTGGTATGTTAGGGCAGTCCTAGCAAACTAACACCAATACAAAGCCCATTTCAGTCATACGTTCTTTAAAAAGGACAATTTTTAATAGGACAAATACATAATAACCTTTTTTTCCCAAAGGGAGGGAAAGGGGACACATTCAGAAAGTCCTCTGAATCATGTTGGAGTTCCTGGAACTGCCAGTAATTTCCAGAAGTCACACACACACAAAAAAGAAACAAAATTAAAAGGTCATCAACATGAGAAAATTATTTGCAGCAACAAAAATAAAAGCCTAAGCTTAACATTCTTTATATATAAAAAGCTTTTTCAACTCAATAGTTGAAAATACTAAAACACTATTAGAAACAGAGGGCATGAACTAGCGATTAATTCTTTCGCTTTTTCTCTCTCCATGGCCAGTAAATATTGAAAAAAAATTTCAACCTCTCTTTTGTTTAGCAAGCTGGCAAATTTTGAAAAGCAAATTCTGACTGCTGGTAAAGGTATGGTTATACGGCAAAGTTCACAGTGCTTAAGGGAATTTTCATTGCAGTCTTTCTAAAGAGCAATTTAACAACATCTCCTGAGTGTGCCATAAAAAGTTCATCCTCTTTGACCCAGAAATGCTACCTCTTTTGGTCTATCTTGAGGTAATAACCACCAATGCCATCAAATATTCATCTACAAGGATTACTTATAAAATTACTTAAAAACTTAAACAATCTAAATGTTCAACAATCCAAATAAACATAGAAAAATAGTTAAATAAATTCATGGGTTTCTGTGCTATTAAATACTATACTGTCCCCCCCAAAATACCACTGGAGATTTAATGATTCAGAAAAATGCTTTAGATACAATAGTATGGGGGAAAACCAGGATACAAAACTGCTATATGAATTTAAAAATTCATTAAATTTTTTTAAATTAAAACATGTTAAAAAGGTTTAGACAAACTTTAAGGAAATATACAAAACACTAGAAGCAGCTGTAAGTGATAGAATTAAGTATAATTTGACTTTCCTTTTTTATCCTTTTCAAGAGTTAATACAGGCATAACACAAGTAAAGAGACAACACAGACAAAAAAGAATTTTTTGGAAAGGAAAAAAGAATTTTCCTTTTCTCTCTTCTACATGACTCTTGAAGGCAGAAGTAGAATCAATGAATTTTAGAAACCATGGGGAGACAATTTGAGTACAATCTAAATAGGAAGAACCTTCCTTAGCACAGTCTAAAAATGCAAGGTAGGGTGTCAGAAGGGTGAGCAACGTGCTACTGGAGACGCTCAAGCTCACACTGAACACCTCTCAGACACTCGCTCACTGGCTCCAGCACCGACTGAGCGCTGTCACGTGCCAAGTACTCTAGCAGCCATTGGAGGTCCCGCAAGCAGCAAGACAAAGTCGCTGCCGCCATGGAGCTCACCAGACAGTGGGGGGGGAAGTAATAACCCAATGTCAGAGGTGATAAACACTGCAAAATGTAAAGGGGCCAAGGAAGAGAGAGAAGGTGGAGGCGGCGGCTATTTTTGAAAGGGGCTTTCAGAATAGGGCTCCCCACCTTGAGTAGAGACATGAATGAACTAAGCAAGCAAGGGACACGGATGCGCGGGTCTGAGAATTTCAGGCAGAGGGCACAGGTGCTTAGACATGCAGAGTGAGTGAAGGCAGCCAAGGACCAGATAAGCAGCAGAGTCGTGATCGAAGGAAGTCAAGACTGACCCAACCGGTGGGGAGACCAGCCACTTAGGGGCTGACTAATGCTTGTGACTTGCTTGGCCAATGGGATATTAGCAGGCGTGGTGCAAGCAGAGGCTGGACCAGCACCTGCGTGGTGGAGCTTGACCTCATATGTCTCCGCCACCACTGTGAGAGGACATGCCCCAGCTGGCCAGTTGGTTCCAGGAAGATGGAAGACACTTGGGTGTCCCAGTGGAGCCCAGCTCAGACTCGCTGACCGTCAGATCTGTGAGAGAGCCAGCTGAGACCAGCAGGGCTGCCTCAACACAGCTGTTCCAGCCAACCCTAAAATCTGTCAGAATAAATCATTACTGTTTTAAGCCAATGAGTTCTGGAGTGGTTTGTTATACAGCATTACTGTGACAATAGCTAACTGATAAAATGCCCAATCCAGACCTAAAAACATGAGAGCAGTGTACCTTGCTTAGCCTGGGGATATTCCTGATTATTCCAGAACAACTGAGATGCCTGAATAGTTCAACAAACCACAGCTGTGAGGGTAGTAAGCACAGCAGCCTTGTCCTGATATTATCCAGTGACAATAATACTCCATTTCAAGTGATATCCTGTGGGTAAACCGGTAACATGTTCCAGTTCTTACCTGCTTCCTACCCTGAGAGTCTGTAAGCAAACGGCCTCCTGCAGGTGCTAAGCCTGCGTCTCTCACCTGCTCTGCTGAGAAGTTTCCACCAAGTGCTAGTTCAATGGCCTCTTAAGAGACATGTTACACAAGTGACTGGGCAAAAACCACTGCTCTTCAGCTGAACCACATCTCAAGTATTTTGGGGTTTACGGCAAGCATGGACCAGAGCCCAGCTCACTTTTGAAGTTCTGGCCAACAGTCCAGGGGTCCAGCTAGAGCCCCAGTTACCAGAGAGGCTTTCCCAAGTCCTGACCTGGAGATGCTCAAGACTAGAAGACACTCAGTGATTCCTGCAGGATTATGTCAACATAGCACATACTTCCTCAAGGCTTCTCCAAAAATATGTTATATCCAATTTCCAATGCCTCTACCTACAGATCTCCTCAACGGAAAACCTCCAAGCCCCTTCAATGTGCCTACCATGTACTGTAAGTACTAAAGTGCCTAACTTGACAAGCATACTGTGATGGTATTGGCCTGCCAACAGCACCGTACAGCAGAGCTGCGGTCCAGGAGGGGAAGGAGACCCTTGCAGCCCACCCAGACCTTCTCTCCACCGCTCCCCTGGCTCCCCTCCTTCCTCCTGAGTCATAGGCCGGGGAGGAGAGCTTGGCTGACTTGCGGGGCACGAAGTAGGAACACACCCAAGCTTATTCACCACCCACCTCACCCACTGCCTGCCCCTCCCACCTCTCAGGCCGCTTGCTCTGCTATTCTGGATTCAGAGTGCTGATTCACCTACTTATCCATAAAGCAAGTTGAGAATGGCTGTCAAAATTTGGTCATCTGTAACAGCAAAAAGTCAATGAACCACAGAGAGCAGACAGCTGGGCTTTTAGAGAGCCCCTTGTTTTGACGGTCTCGTCCACTCCCTGTCTCCTCATTACCTTCACGGCTCAGCATCGCTATAATGTGCACCGAGTTGGGTATAAATAGGTCTATCTTAGAGCGGAGGCTCCCCATGTAAAAAGGTTAAACTGCCCTCCATCTATGGAAAACATTCCATTATCACTGCTTTTTTTATTAAAGTAAAGATGCTTCCCTACTGTGCACAAAAAGCTATTTGACCGGGTATTGTATAAATATTTGATGCCAGTCTTCTGGCAAAAGACCATCTTAGTATTCCAACTTATGATTTACAAGAAGGATGTGGGAAAAGGAAATGTGTCGTATTATTTCAAGAGGTAGATTTTACGAAGCAGCTACTCTTCTCCTGCAGCCTCTGAGACGCTGTCTACTGGGCCGGGCACAGTGGCTCACGCCTGTGATCCTGGCACTCTGGAAGTGCCCATCAGTACATGAGTGGATTAATAAAATGTGGTATACGTATATCATGGAGTTCTGCTCAGCCACAAAAAACAATGGTGATCTACCTCTTGTATTATCCTGGATAGAGCTAGAGCCCATTCTACTAAGTGAAGTATCACAAGAATGAAAAAACAAGCACCACATGTACTCACCATCAATTGGTATTAACTGATCAACCCTTAAGTGCACATATAGTAGTAATATTCATCGGGCATCGGGCAGATGGGAGGGGGGAGGAGGAGACGGGTAAATACACACCTAACGGGTACGGTGCACACTGTCTGGGGATGGAGACACTTGAAGTTCTGACTCGGGCGGTGTGAAAGCAATATATGTGATCTAAACTTTTGTACCCCCTTAATATGCTGAAATTAAAAAAAAAAAAGACTCTATCAAGCTAACCTTAAGGCTAAGCCCTACGTTGCCATTCTTATCCAAAGTCTAGCCTGAATGTGCATGCCATGACAAGCGGTCAATGTATTTGGTCTATTTCTGTAGGATTAAAAACAAATGTTATTGTTCTCTTAACAAGCTAGATTGGACTATACTGTCCACCCCGGAGTAGCTGGCATAACAGACTCCCTTGGCTCTCTGAGGGCCCCTTCTCTCCATCAAAGGCTGCACTGAGCTGTCATCACCACCTTGATTCCAGGAATGGCTATGGCCAACTGCATACCAACATGTGAGCCCACTGCAAATGCAGTCACTGTTCAACCAACCCCAGGTAACAGTGCTATGCTGCTTCCCAACCACGCTGCGGCAAATTTGCTTTATTAACCAAGGAATGAGCAAGGCTGTTGCCTTCTCTTACTTCCTGTGCCCTCACTGCTGCTCTGGGCCTGCCTACTTTCCTGCATGCTCAATTTGAAGTGCTAAATAATCTAGAGAAGATATCACTCCTCTTCAGTTAGAGAAGGGTTAGCCTGCAAGTTTCACTTTCATTTAACTGACCAGAGGGGGAAGAAACATTACGATTCAGTGTTTGCTGGATGTGAGGCACTCTACCAGGCACAGTTCATAGTTTCTCATCGAATCTTCCCCAAAATTCTGCAAGAATCATCATTCCCTTCTAGTGGATGAGAAAATGAAGGCTACAAAAGTTAAATAAATTGTCCACGTTCATGTGAAATGCAAGGGCCAAACTAGATCTGAAATGTGGTTTGTTTGATTCCAAAGCTTATGCTCTTTCGATAACAAACTTTTATTGAGCTACTACTACGACGGGCCAGATGCTGTCTGAGGAGCAGGGGTGGGTGATGAACAAGCTAGGTTTCTACTCTCCCCGACCACTGCACCGCATTCTCTCTGCCTTGTGTTCAGGCTGAGACTTCAGTGGGGTCGTATGAGATGGCCTTAAGGCTTCTGTTTGGAGCCCAATCTGTGTAGATGCCATGCCTTCCTATGTGAGGAAAAATGAAAATATGCTTTTAAATAGCTAAGTCTATATATTGACACAGTGGAATAGCATAGAGCAATGGAAGAAACAGATCTGCACTTATAAGTAAAAATATGGATGTTTCTCACAAACACACTGAGCGAAAGAAGCCAAGTATACACAAGTGTACACTCCATTTATGTGACGTTCAAAACTAATCAATAGTGTGTCACGTTGGGACTGTGGTTACCCCTAGGGGACAGACACAGCGAGGGGCATGACGGGGCTTCTAAAGGGCCGGTATGTTCTATTTCTTGATCTGGGTGCTATTACATGGGTGTGCTCGCTATATAAAGATCCACTGAGCTATATACCCTTATGATCTGTACGATTTGCCATGTGTGTACTCAACTGCAATAAAAAGTTTATTTAAAAATGTGCTACGGATACATGAGAAAATGCATTTAATGGCATATGCGAGATCTACCCCCTACATTATTAAGTGGCTTTTTTGAAAGAGAACTCCTGCCTGTCACTACCAAGCCAAACATTCCTGGAGACGGGTGGTGTTCCAAGGGAGTGGCTGTTAGAAACCCTGGGAACCACTTCATTCTGGTTCTTTTTCCAGTCTCCCCACCCCCAACAAATCTGCAAGTTGCTGGTGATACACACCCCAATCAGCTTCTTCCCCCAACACCATCGGCATTACTGAGCATCATCCAGGAACCTTTACAGGCACCTTCTGTATACAGGCCCTGGGATGCAAAAGTACAGAATGTACAACCGGCCTGGGGGTTTACAAAAATATATGTATAAAATATATATCCACACAGATATATCTGAAATATGTACGTGCTTTTTACATAGTATTTTGCAAACATAAGGTAATGAAGGATATGCTAAGTGTGGTGCAAATGCCAAGTATTATTCGGATTTAGATGCAGCTGGGGCACCAGGCAAAGCCCCAAGGAAGACAATCTTTTAAGAGGGTACGAATGGAGACACATCTGGGTATAGTGTGACCCCTACATGATGCATCAGGTAGAATACAACATCACCTGGAAAGTATTCTAGTCGTAATTCTTAGTTTATAAAGGCCTTAGGACTAACTTCCAGCTGATGAGGCACTGACCAGATGACCCACAACACAGGACACTGCAGGGTGAGAGGCTAGCTTCCTTCCAAGCCATCAGGGCAGAAAAAAGGACTCTCGTGGGCAAAAACAGAAGTGAGGACATGGTCACCATACGCAGTGTGGGTTGCTTGAGTGGATTCTGGTTTGGACGATCAGCTGCAAAGGACATTTTTGAAACAAAGAGTGGGAGGACTGCCAGGGTAGAAGAGGGCAAGGACAGGCCGAGGGCAGGAGGGCTGGGGCGGGCAGGAAAAGACACGGGTCGGGGGGGGCGGGGGGTGGTCAGGGCAGGACGAGATGGTGGCAGCCTCAGCATCGCGGCTGGTGAGGGCAGCAGGGCTTCTGCAGGCCCGGAAGGTCTTGTTGAAAAACCAGCCGCTTCGCTGGATCTTCACTGGTGGGCAGCCAGCTCTGCCAAGACCTTACCCCTGCCTCCTGGTCCCCACCCAACTGCTTCTTCACAGCCAGCGCTGCAGGGGTCTCGCCTCCTGGTCTTCTTTTCCCGCCCTCTGGAAATGCAGACTCTGGCCGATGTGTTCCTGAGTGCCCATCTGCTCTGCCATGGGGTCCCTGGACTCATTGCTGCTTCTAACTGGGTCCTGTCACCTCCCCAGGGTGACCTTGGAGCCCTCCTCTCCCCACCCCGAGAGCCAACAAGCCCCTACTCCCACTACTCCCGCCAACACGGCCACTTCTTCTTTCCTCTCCTCTCCCGCCCTCCTCACTCCCTTTTCTCTATCCACACCTTTCTTTCTTCCTGCCACTCTCTTGCCGCTTACTAGCTGGTAACCTTGACAATGACGTAATGTCTCTGTGCCTCAGTTTCCGCAGCTCTCACACAGGGATAATAACAGTCCCTGCTTCACTGGGTTGTTGTGAGGGTGAAATGAGTTGCTATGTCTGAACTGCTTAGATCGGCACCAAGACAAAATAACTGCGTGGTGTCCACAATCGTCACCGTGCCTCTCTGCTCAAGACACCCAGTCCTTCTCAGCATCAGTGAACGACCCCGAGGAGAGGAGTCCTGGACACCACAAGCAGGAGCCCAAATGCAAGGACTGTGTGAGTCCTTCCATGTCCCGTCGGGTAAAACCTCAAAAACAGAAGCTGGAGTCTTCACTGGATAATTCGAGCTGAAACATCACCTTATTTATGGGACAAAGTTCTCAGGAGTTTTATGACTCTGTGGAAAATATTTTGCAGCACAAATATCTATTTAAGAGTCATGACTGGTGCTTTTCCAGATGGCAAACAGCTTAAAGATGTTCTTCTAGCACTGCCAGGTTTATTTGTAAGGACACTAATTATCTCATTAGAAATAGGTTCCTTTTATGACTATGATTAGCTTGTTTTTTTTTTTAAATTCTGGGAAAAGCACATACGCATATTACATCCCCGGCCAATGGAAACCTTGGGCTTTTCCAGAGTAGAAACTCCCTAACCCAGCAAGCACTGCTCCCAAGCCACACTCTCCGTCCCAACAGAAACATACAGGGTAAAATCGCATTTAAAATCACAGTGGGTTTCTATTAGTCTTGTTCTGGAAATTCTGCAGCCCTCCCTGAGAGGGACACTTGCAGCTATGGTGGTGCTCTAGACATGGGCTGCACAGAAGGATATGTCAGAGGCTCCGTGGAGGTCATCACAGCTGCACTTGCCAGGGGAAATTTCATGTTCTATCTTCAAGGCAGGAAGGCTGGATTTAGTGCAGCTAAAGCCAAGGGAGGATATAATAGCATTTCAAACGCTCAAGTCAAATCTGAAGAAAAAACTGTATAAATTATCTGTGTGTCTGGACTCCAGGTTGGAGAGTGGGGTGAGACAGTAGCAGAGGAAGTTAACTCAGCCTTGATTGCCACAACCACAATCATTAGAGCGACAGCAAAGAGCTTTGTGAACTTTCAAGGTGTTCTCCTTTGGGATTCAGCTTGTACCCGATATGCTCAGGCAGTGGGGCCAAAGAAAAGATGTCTCTTTTGATGCCCCAGTTCTCCTAAGAGGGGAAAAACTCTCAGGGGCCACCTGTGTATCTGCTAGCTCCAGCACCTCCCTGCACAGCTTTAACAACTGACCCATCAGTTTCCCCGGGAGAAATGTAATGCACAGCCACAGAGAGCCTCTGTGGGCACCAAGAGGGGACAAAAGGAGCTGCTGTTGCCACAGCCCAGGAGGCAGCGATGGGGTGTCCCTGCAGGAAGTGGGAGCCAGAGGGCTCTCCCTGGCCTCCCCTAATGCTGATTAGCAGGGCTGTAAACATCCGCCGCGAGCATGGGCTGCCACTGGTGTTTCATGATGCCTTTCAGGACAGACTGTGGCAATCCCTGGCTTCAGGGAACTTCGCAGGCACCCCTGGAGGGCTTCCTTGTGTACTGACCTTGCTGCCAGGGCATGGAAGTGACTCTTCATTAGTTGTATTAAAGAAATGTAAACACCAGCCACTAACCACATCTAATGATTTAAATTTAAATTCATGAAAATTAAATCAATCTTAAAATTCAGTTCCTCAGTCACACCAGCCACATTACAAGTGCTCAGTAACCTGGTGGCTACAACACTGGACAACCCACACAGAGAACGCTTCCACCATCACAGAAACTTCTGTTGGACAGCCCTGCTCCAGATGTATTCTTAACAAGCCAGTCACTTCTTTTATATCATTCCATTCAACAAATGGGTATGAACCACTATGCCATACAATGCATGCTGCTACTATAATAACATGTCAATATTAGCCATTGATATTTGGATATTTAGTAACGTGCACCAAAAATTAAGACCTGTCTGTACTGTATCAGGGATGATTTAAAGTACATACATTCAGAATTAAGAATGATGTCTCTAACCTAAGGATGCTTGCTTGCATTTCAAGGACTGCAAACAATGTAGAATCTAGACTCCATTCCCGACACTGCTAATTCTTGAGAGAGAAAATCGCTCAATTACAAGACTCGGTCGGCACTGCGGATGCCCCCTGCCAGGTTTTGCTGGGATAGACAAATTTGGTGTGATGTTTCACTGAGGAATCCTGCTGACTGGCAGCCCTCAGGATCTGCACGTGCTGGCGTGTCAGCCCCACTCCCCAAACTGCCTCCCAGCCTTGACACACCCTGGTGACTCAACTTGCCTTCTTGTTAACCCAAAACCCTTCCTTTGCTTGACACGTTTGCCCACTGTGGGCAGACTTTCTTTCTGCCTTAGGAAAGCTGACATCGATAGCGCTACCCCGTGCAGCAAACCCCTGGAGATAACCCATTATTGGGGAGGGGGTGCACGGTGTCATGAGACCCAGGAATAGTGTGAGTCTCCATGGAGCTTACAGCAACCAGGCTGTTCAATTTATTTCTCTGCTGTTAATTCCAAGGTGCTGCTACTGCTACTTCAAACTGTAATAGTGTCTACAAACAATTTGCACTTTTGGAATGGCATGATCCCAGGGGGTAATTAACAAACCCAGGGAATAATCTTTTTAAAAGCTTTTAAAAACAACAGAGACTGAGGCCACCTCCGATGAAATGGAACCACTCCCCTTTCTCTGTCATTTCAGAAGATACCTGGCTGATTCCTAGCGAGGTTTAGAGGGCACAGGTCCTGGGCTTTACGGAAAGTTCCTCAAGATGTGTTAATTAGAAATCCAGGGCAGCATGTCTACTGGCTGTAGAGCTTCTGGAAGAGAACAGGTTCTGAAGAAGGGCTGAGGTTACAAGAGTAAGAAACAGAGATCGTGAGGGCCTTGCATTCCTCACCATTCACCATTCCGAGGTGGAAGACCGCGTTCACCAGCACGCCTCCTTTCCGGAAGTGGTCACTCATGTGCTCCAGCCAGTTGGCATCCAGTCCGCTCACTGCCTGGCCGTTTCTGGAGACCCGGAGAGGAATGGTGACAGGGTAGTACTGCCGGCACTTCTGATGGTTCTTCGGTTTGTTGAAAAGGGCGAAGATCTCCATTCCTGCTGGGATTTGCAAAGGGAGTGGAGAGAGAGAAAAGGTCAACTGGTGATAAAAATCTGCCTCACTGGATTTAGTGGGATCTCTCAGGGACCTCAAGAAATGACATTGTTAAGGATAAAGTCTCTGTGAGGTTGTATTGTTGCCAAATAATAAAGCCTGATTCCAAGTGGTTAAGTTGAGGCTGCCTTGAAGAAACATGGACCTCAAACGTTGGGCTTCAGATGGGTGACTTAGGCTTTGAATCTGGAATATAATGAATAGCTGTTATCTGGGATTTCTTTGCACAGTTAGGTGTTTGAGAGAACATAGTAGACATTTCTACAAATTTATACAAAGATGTATTTTGGAGGTAAAAGCAGACATATTTGGGTGAGAGTTGGTTTTTTAAAAAGTATAGAGACATATAAAGACAAAAATACTGCTCCAATTCCAGGAATTGTGTACACCCCTGAACTCACTATTTATAAACTGCAGTGGTGTTTCCTGGGCCCTGACCCATAATACTTAATCAAGTGCATCAAAAATACATCATTGACATGTAAAAATAAATATGTTCCCGTAAATGAGGGTTCCTGCCTGGAGTGGCAGGCCGGCCCCAGCAGCCAAGCAGGCACTGGAAATGAGGCGCCAAGCTTTCGGGTCCTTCATTTATAGCTCAGTGCTTCAGAAATCAATATCACAACCACCCAGCAGCTCAGCTGTACATGCTGCTGGGCATGAGCTAGCAGCGGCAGCCTCCAGGAGCAAATACCTGGAATTTCAATCTAAGTCTGAAGGTCTATTTTTGTGTTACTCATTTAGTCAAGCAATCAGAGTTGACCCAGCTTCAAAAGCTTTGCTTCCACAGGCTAGTCAGGAATATGCTTTGGTTTCCAAAAATATCTTCTCGAATCATAAAAAAAATCCCTACCCTTCTTTCAAAGAAAAACTTAAAGGTCATAAACAATGGTTGACATTAGCAATAAGGACAAAGCACATTTAAGCGTGAGACACCTGGACCCACATTCTGGGATGCTGTTTCCCAAATTTCAGTATTTCACCATTTTTTTCTGGTATCCAAGGTACTACTAGCTAATCATTTTTGTTTTAAATTGAGTCCCTTTCCTTTGTTTAAATAAATGCATTTAAGAATGAAACTTTGCTTTGTGACTTTAAAGGCAAACCACCACCATTTGCCATAAACAAGGGGTAACAACGAGGCACGTCGACACTAAAGATGTTCGCCCACGTAACATCTAAAATTAGCTCACACAGGTACTGCATTTTTGGACAAAGGAAGTCTTCTCATAGCCCCATCTGATTTCTAGGGATCAACGCTGGGCCGTAAGACTCTGTCATCAGCAACAGTTAAACTAACAGGGAGCCACTTCAAGTCCATCCAGTAGAACCAATCAGAAAAGGAAGGTGCCATCTTCAAAAGTGACCACTTGCACTCTAGACACCAACTCGAGCCTGTCCATCATCCCCACCCCACACTGCCTTTCTCAGTCCACCCGCCTGACCCGCAGGAAGTCATCTGCAGCCAGGAAATGGTTCCACACAAGAAATCAGGTCCGGGGGTATGGCGCTGGCAATCACTGGACTACTTCAAGACTTCAAAAGACAGACTTCAGGAATGGAGTGATGCAGAGGAGGTCTGTGACGGAGGGACCGAGCCACGGATTGGACCTGGGGGGAGCAGGAAGTGAACTAGATGATGGGTGTTTTCCAGTCCTAGGTGCCAGGGGTTCGAATAAAAGCTACAGTTACTAAGAGGATAAGCAGGGCTATAGTGAATTCTTGGCTTTATTTGGATTTCTTCAAAAGCAGACTGTGTACACTTTCCTGTGCATGTAGTTTATTTAGGAAGCGATCCCAGGAAATGGAGGGAAGGGGTAGGGATGGGAATATGGAGGAGACGAAGCCAATGACGGGTGCATTGAAGAGCAGGTTGCGGCTGGGGCACTCAGGGCTCAATCCTGCCATGGACACCGTACACAACATGCCTCAGCTTGGCCCACCAACAGCAAGGAGGCTGGGGCATTTACCCTCATGGACTGAAGGTCTCTCCTGAGCCATTAATTCCCCAGGGCCAGTGGCCTGCTCTGCTGTTCCCATTCCTGAGAACACCTGTAGGCAGAGGCTAAGGGAGCTGTGGACTTGGCCATACTGTCCGCAGGTGACCACAGGTGGGGCTGGAGCACCACTTGCTGCAATCTGCTCTAGTCAAGCCCAAATGCAAAAGAATTCAAAAGAAAAAAAATCCCACAGTCTCTGCATGGGGGAAGTGAGTGGGGAATTTGGAAATGGCCAAAGTCCAAAAATACATGGTAACACTTGATCACACAGAAGGATTCCCACTCACGTGGCAGGACAGAAACATGACTTTCCCAAATGCGTAATGAAACAGAAAAAGGGGAAGGCCAAAGGAGAAGTGAGAACTCAGGGGGCGGTCAGACGAGGTGGCCGGTGCTGACAGCATCCCACTTTCCCAGCGATCTTCCCCAGGGGGGAAGACTGAAGTCAGAGACAGAAATAAATTTTTCAGGAAGGAAAAGGAAACGCTGTTGGAATGAAGAGCCTCCAAAGCCTTCGCAGCAATGAACTATTGGGAGAAATATGATTTCAGATGCGTAACCCTTTAGTAAACCCTGTCCCACAGTCTCCTTGGCACGGTCCTCTTTCTACTCACATGGAAACCAGCCAAGAGAAACTGTCCAAAGATGATACTCTTTGATGTTTTAATATTCTGATTCTGCAACACACATCCTCACATGAGCAGGCACCAAAGACTCCAAAAAGAAGCCCCACATTTGTTTAAATTTTCTCAGCTGCTCTGTGACTGTGCCATGACCCCAGCTGGAAGATTTTTCCAGACGTGGGACAGAAAGTCCCCAAGGGGTGGGGAAGGCATTGTTTCTGAGCGTTCTGGGAACAGCCGAAGGCCTGTGCTGCCAGAGCACCCAAGCAGCATCAAGACTGTCTTCTTGTCTTTCCCTTCCCCCGACTCAGGGGCCTGGCCCATCTCATTCAGACCCCTCATGCCCAGCAAGTCCCTGTGACACACGAGGTGCTGCACACATGGCTGCTGCAGTGACCTAAGCCAGACAGGAGGGGGAAGCCCGGGTGGGCAGCGGCGCCAGCTGGGTCCACTGGGCCTTGCTAGGCTGCTCAGGGAGGAAAGAGGCAGGTGTCCAGCTCTGAGGCCTGCGCCTGGCGTAGTGACTCAGGCATGGGACGAGCGCCTGCAGTCTGTCTGCAGGTATGGCCCCAGAGACCTGGGACTTGAGGTGAGCAGAGGGGCTGGTTCGGTCCTGGTGCCCAAGGAGACCTCTGGCCTGGAGGGAAGAGAGACTTCAGAGTGTGGCTTAACATGTGGGGCTGCAAAGGCTTAGATGTAGGAAAAGGAGGAGGCAGCGAGGCGGCTGCGCTGGAAGGAACAAGTGGGAGTGAGACTTGGCTGGGCAGCCGGGGCTGGATGGGGACTGCAGGCTGCTGAGGTTGCAGGCAGGGGAGGAGGAGGAAAGGTCTGCGCTGGGAAGGCAGGGCTGTGGGTGCTGCAGAGGGTAGGCAGCGCGGGAGGGCAGGAGGGCCTCGGGCTGCTCCATGCAGATTGCCAGATCTGGGCAAGCTGCTCAGACTTCGATCAGGCTTGGGTACTAACAGCAGGGCACCTCTGGGCCAGCGTGAGGCCCGCCTGACAGGGCAGCTGGGAAAGGCGAAGTGCAGGAACCCCCACACGCACGGCAATCCACGGGAAACCACTTGTGAGCATGACAGCAGCCAAGGGCACATGTCCCATATTTACAAGGGCCTTTCTCCTTCATCATCTCATGTGACTCTCCCAACCTCCGTGGGAGGGGGTGACATTGGTCCTATGCCCAGAAGCGTTAAGTGGATCCCCCAGAAATCACAAGCCGGTAAGCGGCAGTGCCAAAAGTCTTTCAAACCCCAAACCCTGGGCTCCTTCCCAAATCTAACAAGAGGCTAATTTCGTGGGGACACAGGGAGCAGGCGCTGATGCCCACGGGTGGGAGCTCGATAGCTGTTCGTTAATGGACTGAGTGAAAGGCCAGAAAGGCAGCGGCAGGTGGCAGATCTGGGAGGGGGCACCGTGGGGCCCGCTATCTCCAGGGCGTGGGGAGAGGAGGGTACTGGCCCAGTGAGGAAGGAGCCTGCATGTCCGAAAACACAAGCCCTGAGCTTTACACACTCACAATGAGCTGGCAGCGGAGGAGGCCTACAGCCCGCAATGCAACAGAGAACCGGGCTCAGGTTTCTGGCTGACATTTAAGTGAGGAGGTGCAGGCTAGGAAGGGCAGGGCTTGGAAGTCTTATTATTCTGGTGCAGTGAGAACCGGAATTTTCGTGAACCTGTCTGGTTTGTGTGTGTGTCTCTGACTGTAGCTGTAGCAACAGAGATGCTGGGGCTGTCCCCGCACGGGTTCAGGTGATCACTGCTCAGCACGGACCTCAAACCAAAAGGAATTTCCCCAGACCAGGATACAGAAGGCAGTGAGCAGAGGGAGGAAGGCAGTCGCGCCTCCCCCAGAACCTGTGGGGGCGAGGGGGGGATCACTGCTGGGCCGACCCGCAGGGATGGGGGGAACCTGCCCGGATGGAGATTCTGCTGGGAAGTCCTGTCTGAGCAGTCACTGCCTAGATTCTCCTCTCCCCAAGGCCTCCTGCGAAGGAAATAAATTAACTGAGCAGGAGGGGAGAGGAGGGAGACTCCCTCTGGATTTTTTTTAATTGTCTTGCTGTGATTGCCTATTTAAGCCCACCTGGCAGAAAGGGGAGTGAAAACACTTCACCGTCCTTAGGGGGCCCTGAGAGAAAGGCGAGCGGAGCTGAGCTGAGCTAGCAGCGGGGCAGGGGGCAGGCGGGGCCTGTGCACTGGGGCGATGGCGAGCGGACGTCCCGGGAAGGAAACCAGGAGACTTCTCAGCAAAAAGATTAGGACGGAGCTGGGGGTCAGGCGAGGTCAGGACCAACGTGTACAGGGTCCTGGGCATCCAGCCTTCAGGAAGGCCAGATGCTGAAGCCGTGAGGGAGAAAGTTGACTGTGTGAGGGCAGGGAGGGCGACCTGCCTTATCTGTGAAATGGGCATAACAGCATCTTCTGCCACAAAGCTGCTGTGAGGAGCAATTGAGACGACACATAGGAAGGACCCAGAATGGCGCACTCAGAGTGACCACCATTGTGACTACTTCCTGTCCACTCCCAAAGGCTTGCATGCCTGCTAGTAACCCAGGGTGTTCAATAGCTGATGAAAAATCCAAAGGCACCTTTATGCCACCAAAAGAGGAAAAGGTAACACTGAGCTGCCTAAATTTCAGAGAGAACCGTAGCCTGAGCAGACAGCTAAGGGGCAGCCTCACGTGTGAGGCCAGCAGCTGCCTACCTACCTTGGGAGACTGGGGTCAGAGGAGGCTTTCATATCCCCCTGCCTGTCACCTCCCATAGCTGAAGGTCCCACCCACTGGTGGGCCGACGCTTCCAGAAACACACATCACCCATTGTTCCCTGACAGGACCTGGTTCTCTAGGAGGGAACAGGGAGTTGAGGCAGTGGGACAGAGGCCAAGGCGCTCTGTGCGTTACGGGGTTTCTGTGTGTTCAGCCATGGGGGCACCTCTGGGTGAGGGAGGTGAATCGCCACAGGGCAGCAGGAGGGTCCTGGCACCTGGGGAGGTTGTTAGGACAAGTCTCCCCAGCGAATAATTCTTCCTGGGCCAACCACAGAAGGCAGGAAGTCTGAAAGGAGTCTTGGAGGAAGGTGGTTTCTGGAGCACAGGGAGGATTCACAGCCTCCTTTCTCAAAGCTAGGTTTCCAGGAGAGGCGGAGGTCGAGGGTCAGGACTACTGAGCCTGCACCCCAACAACAGCAGCTCACACGTTCGGGTCAAGCAGTGCTGAGTGCTTTAAATGTACATCTCCTCTAGCATTTCCACAAGCGATCGTTCCATCCCTGTTTTACAGGGTGAGAAACTGAGGCACAGAGGGTAAGTATGTGACTACTGCCCAGTGGGAGGCAGCAGGCTGGAATGTGAACAGGCTGGGTTCCCAACCACTGTGCTACCTGCCTATGTGTGACTCCTGCCCTGGTCTCCTGGGGGACCCATGCCTGGCCAGGCCCTCACCGTCCTGCAGTCCTGGATGGTAGGGAAAGGTTCCACTGAGGCCTGTCTTCCTTCTCAGGATTCAGAGTGCACACATCCAGCCCAGCCTCAATGGGAATATGGAGCTTTCTGGATTAAGACTTGGGCATTCATCACGGAGGCACAAGCTGGGTCTAAACATGCCCTCAGCTACTCCGTGAAGGGAGCAGAAGTCTGCCCTAAACCGAGTGAAAAATCACACAAATGAAGGGCTCTGCTTCAGTGCACAGTAAAGAAAGATTAAGGCCTTGATTAAACAATAATCTTCATATATCCCAGAAGTGAGGCAGCTCCAGTCTCTCCCTCTAAATCAACTTTGCAAAATAAGCCCTTAGAATTAACCATCTCATAATTTTCTTCTCAAGAAGTTCTAATGTAACAAAAGAAACTGTTTCTGCTTGTTTTCACTTCTCAAAGCATCAACTGTTCCTTATCACTTGGAAGAGACTAATTTCAAGAATTAGTAAATAAATAATAACAACATTAACCAGGGAGATGATCCAGAAAGGCCTAACCAGAAAGCCCACTAAGGCTCGGGGGTCTTACCTTCCCAAGGCTAGAGGGGCACACGGCTAACGTAAGTGCCTTGTTCTTAGGAAATGACTAGATGCTAGATTTCCTAGAATTAGTAAGAGAAGTTAAGGGCCTCAGTAAATGTCGTTAGTCTATCATGCAGGAAAGACCATGCAGAGAGACGTAATGGGATGGTGGTGAAGCCCACCTGGATTCACTCACCACATCTGCCAATTTCCAACCTGGGCAACAAATTTGCTCCCTAAATCCCAGCCCACTCAGCTGTAAAATGGGCAATGAGAACAGAACTCACCCACATCACTGGGCTATCAGGAGAATGAAGAGATGAGTCATTTAAAATGTTTACTGGCACAGGGCTTGGTCCGCAGGAAGCACTAGTAAATGTTGGCATTATTACTCTTACTGTGTTGTTATTTGAAATCCCCAGCCTAAGGTGCCTGCTCTAATGGCCTCTGCAACGTGATAAGGAGGATTCACATACTGGTGGCCTCTCCTTGGCAGGGTGTTCTTTCCGCAGTGCTGATTTCTCAGCAATATAACTCCCCGAAACCTAGGTGTTTACATCCTAATGAGTTGAAACACCAGTTTCCTGCACAATTTGCCTTCAACTGGCTTTCTTGTTGTCTTGCTTTCAGGAAATATTTTAAAAAGTGGAGAGCATGTTCTCACTGGTGCCTGGCACACCGACGCTTCCTATGTGAAGGCAAGGTAATTCAAGGGCAATTCGAGAGCACAAGGGATAAAATAACTCACAGTCTAGAATCCACTTGAAACGTGACATTTTGAAGCAACTGTCAGTCAATTTCATGTGGTTCTGCTCTCCCCAGAAGTCACAACTTCAGTTAAGTAAACCGTCGGGCAGCCAGATAACTGCTTGATAAAGTTTTTCCCGTTTGATGGACTGCTGTCTCTATACTCTAATTCCATTTATTTTTCCCTGAGATGCCAGGCAGATTACTGAAAAGCTGTTAGCCTCTCTCTTTAAGCAGGTCAAACCCCCAGTGCTGACATACTTACTCCCAGAGAGCGGCTCTTCACGCACATCAAAGAGATCACCATCTGGTCCATCCAGGGTCTTGCTCAGCCTCCCTGGCGAAAATTCTCCACCATCTCCCTCTCCAGAGGGTGAGCTGGGCTGCTCAGCAGTGGGCAGCTCCTCTCTCACGCCTGTGCCAGACTCTGGGCTGTGGTCCCTCCCGACAGGAGCACTGCACACGTCTGCGGCCCCTGGGTTCTCTTTCTCCAACGACGCGTGGTCCCCACGTGCGTGTTTTGCATCTCTGGTGTCCTCGGCGCTGGTGGCAGTGGGCACCCGAGGGCTGCCGCCTGCCGAGTTCACAGGGGAACGGTGCTGAGGTATGACACCGACAAACTTCAGGCCCCGGCTGGCGGCCTCCTGGATCTGCAAGGCAAACAACACGCAGGAAACCGGGTGAGCGGAACGGTCCGTCACAGGTGCACACGTGTGCAGCGCGCGAAGCGCCACCGAGGCCTGCGCAGCTGCCTCAGCGTCAGCGTGAACAACGCCAGCATGGCGGAGCTCCGTGTCCTCGGGGGCGCTCGCGCCCTCACCCTGGCCTGATGGAGACAGATGCCTGGGCTTGTTCTTTTTAATTCTGTTGTCTGATGGAACAGTAAAGCATTTTGCCATGAAGGGTTGGGATCACCTCTCTTTGAAACACTGCATTAGTCCATATTAGCTTTTTTTTTTTTTTGAGACAGAGTCTCACTGTGTTGCCTGGGCTAGAGTGCCGTGGCGTCAGTCTAGCTCACAGCAACCTCAAGCTCCTGGGCTCAAGCGATCCTCCTGCCTCAGCCTCCCGAGTAGCTGGAACTACAGGCATGCGCCACCAGGCCCGGCTAATTTTTTCTATATATTTTTAGTTGTCCGATTAATTTCTTTCTATTTTTTAGTAGAGACGGGGTCTCGTTCTTGCTCAGGCTGGTTTCGAACTCCTGAGCTCAAACAATCCGCCCGCCTCGGCCTCCCAGAATGCTAGGATTACAGGCGTGAGCCACCGCGCCCGGCCTAGCTTTTTTTTTTTTTAAGAGTGTGAAAAAAAGGTTCTAAAAGGATAAGCTTGAACAAATAGAGTTTGAAAGAGGAAGTTCACTTTGGTAAGAGTTTATTTTTCTGTTATCTTTCTGATGAATCACCTACTTCCTGCCCACTGGGTTACTATATAAATACAGTACGTCTATATAACCATACACTAACACCAGGTGGCATTTTATGACCCAAAGAGCTTCCTTTTTTAGACAATAGTTTTGGCAGAGAAGAGCAGAGGTGGGGAAAATCACTCCTGTGCGAAGGCTGAGGGCACATCCGATGGACGCCCTGCTCTGCTCCGTGTCTCTCAGGCCCAGGGTATGGCAAAGGAGCCCGCAGACCATGCCCAGCCCACGGCTATAAGCAGGACCTTGGCTGCACACATCCTGGTACACACTGTGTAGCGTAGGTAACAGGGTAACTGTTCCTTCTCACTCCTTGCACCTGTAGGACGGGGGTGACCATCCACGTGGAGTACTGTGGCACTCTCCCTAAAAAACAGCCCCAAGCAACTGAATTTAATAGTCATAAATTTGAAAGAAAAATTGAAGGTAATAGCCTAATAAAATCAAGCAAGAGCCAGCCAAAACGAGAAGGTGGGTTTTAGGGGACTTTCCAGGCAGGATGCTCAAGGTGCTTTACAAATACATAAGGCAGTCAGAGACCTCAGAGCTGTCTAAGTCTTAGTCAGCAACCCCTAAGCAGATAACCTCAGAAAATACTAATCATCTATCGCCATTTGAGAATTAGTTTCATTAGCACGGAGCTACTCTCTCTAAAGGAAAGGCAATCCTCGGCAGCTCCCCTTGGGTGAACCACCCTAACGTAATTTTAGTTCCACATTGTACATTCCAGAAGAAAGTCCCAAGCAGTTGCAAGTGTGCAGTCTGGTCTTTCTATAAAGTCTAGCCTGTGTCAGACAACAATAACAATGGTAGTAATTGCCATCTAGTGTAGACCTATGTGCCAGGCACTGAACTAGGCATTTTACTTAAGTTGTTTAGATGAATCCTTCAATGACCCTGCATGGTATCAGTATCTCCATTTCAGACGAGGACACCACAGCCCAGAGACACTAAAATCATAAAGCGAGCAGTGAGTAGTGGCCAGAGTGCAAAGTCAGGTCTGGCTTGGGCCAAAGTCCATTCTCTTAACCACAAGACCAAGTAGACACATCTGAAGGCATCAAATACCTATATCCATGGGCATGTACGTGTCCATTCATATGTCCATGGTTGGCTCCATTCACTCTTATTTAAAGTTAAAAAATGCTTAAAGTCATTCTTTTCATTCTGAAAATTCATTTTCCACTCATTAATCTGTGATATCCACCTATTTTAGAAATTATTCTGAAAAGCTTCTAAAAGATAACACAGGTAACAAAAGTTTTGAAAGAAAAGAGTGGGGAGATAATTATACCAAAGAACCTTAGGTTAAGGAAAGCTTTTGCATACAAAGGTTAGCTTTGAGCTTCCTGGCAACATATGCAAAAAGAGAAAGGCAATAGATTTTATAGTCCTCGATTGAAATGAGGAGACAACTTTGTACTAGCTCCTGCTACTACTATCTTACCACAGAGAAAACAGATATTACTACTGAAGCATTTTTAATTTCTTTTTTTTTAATTTTTTTTTTTAACACGAATGGGTGGGGGGTTTTAAGGAGGTGTGTTCAATTGCCTTGTTTGTTTTTTTTGAGACAGAAACAAAGTCTCCCTCTGTCACCCTCGGTTGAGTGTAGTGGGGTCACTGTAGCTCACTGCAACCTCAAACTCCTGGGCTCAAGCGATTCTTCTGCCTCAGCCTACTGGGTAGCCGGGACTACAGGCACACACTGCAACACCTGGCTGGGGTTTTTTCTCTTTCTTTCTTTTTGGCAGAGATGAGGGGGGTCTCACTCTTGCTCAGGCTAGTCTTGAACTCTTGAGCTCAAGCAATCCTCCTGCCTTGGCCTCCCAGAGTGCTAGAATTACAGGCATGAGCCACCACGCCCAGCCTGAAGCATTTTTAAAAATGCTGGCTCAACCACAGGCCAGTCTCAATTGGAGTTTTAGAAATTGCATGAGGTTTGAAGGCTTTCAGGAAGGCCTGGCTTGGAGCCCCACATGTGTGACTAACTGGCTTGGGGAACCAGGGTGGGTTACATAAGTTTTCTGTGCCTTGGTTTTCACATCTATAAAATGGGGGAATCCTAATCCCCCCATTTGTTCTGAAGATCAGATACTATGTATGGCAAGTGCAGCATAGGACAGGGCACAGGAAGGATACCACTAACCTTCCTCCTTACCAGGCCTCGGCTTCCGTGGCCCAGCAGAGACTGCTGAAAGTCATTCAGAGGAAGAGGCAAGGACTCTGGACACAAGGCATTATCTTAGCCCTCCCCTTTCCCCTGGGACTTGAAGAATTAGAGAGGCTTAGACATAGACTTCTGCCCTTCTCCCATGACAAACTGGACAACCATATTCCTTTGCTATATTGTACTGTAGATTTGTCCTCCAGGCCAGGGGTTCTCAGGGTGGTCCCCAGACCGGCAGCATCAGCAACCCCTTGGAAATTTGTTGGAAATGCAAATTCCCAGGCCCCACCACAAACCTACTGCATCAGAAACTCTGGGGCTGGGGTCCAGCAATGAGGGTTTTAACAAGCCCTCCAGGGCAATTCCAACGCTGCCTGAGGTTTGAGAATCACTGTCATGGAATACACATTTCATGAGGGCCGGGGCATTTGGCATTGCTGTGTCCCCAGAGATACCAGCATACAGCAGGTTCTCAATAAGTATCTGTTGAATGAATGAATAAATACACTAAATAATGGATGAGTATGTTATGCTCCTTCTCCCACAATGAGCTCCTTGAAGGTAGGGATGGAAACTGATTAATTTTTCAGCTCTAGAATTCAAGAAACATTTATTAAGTCCCTGCACTGGCCCAGACCAACACTGTGCTTAGGTACTGGGATACAAAACAGGAGGTTCCCACCATCAGGAAAATTCATCCAATTATTGTAAAGAAATTTTAAAAGTAATTACACTAACATGGAACAATTAATGTTTATAATATTATGCAAAAAATCAAGACTCTTAACTTTATAGAACAGTATTATAACAACTATGTAATATATATACATAAACTATGCATGGAAACATTCACCAAAATGAAAACAGCACTGTATTTGGGGAGTGGGGCTGTGAGTGATTTTTTACTTTAATTTTTTATAGAGATGGGGATCTCCTTAAGTTGCCCAAGCTGGTCTCGAACTTCTGGCCTCAAGCTGCCTCAGCCTCCCAAAGTGCTGGGGACTATAAGCATGAGCCACCATGCCCGGGCCAATTTTTTTCTATTTCTGTGTAATTTTTCAAAATTTATTTAATGAGCATGCATGTTACTTTATTTATTTTGGTGGGGGGGAGGGGTAGAGTAGGGGATCTCACTATGTTGCTCAGACTGGTCTTGAACTCCTGGCCTCAAGCAATCCTCCCACCTTGGCCTCCTACAGTGCTGGGATTACAGGCGTGAACAACCTGCAATGTTACTTTTAGAATTGAAAAAAGTAAATATTTTAAAAATTGATCATAGAGGGTAATAAATACAGTAATGGATGTAAAGGTATAGAAATGACAGTGACAAAAGTGATTGTTTCTGCCTGAGGGGAGGCTGAGTAAAGTTTCTCAGAGTAGATCACAGGTGTAACAAACGAGAGGTGTATACAATAGGAAGAGGTGAGCAGTGTGACAGAACTGGAGTGTGTATGACTCACTTTAAAGCATTCACGTCTTTTTTTTTTTCCAAAATACTGTACTAGACAGAACCTATTTGGGAACCAACTCTGCAGGAGGCTTTGAAGGATGAATAGGAGTTCACCAGAAATGTGAAGGAAAGGCAGAAGGGCAATCTATGTAAACGCAAGGAAGTATCATCATGGCAAAAGCTTGATTGTATGCAACAGCCTGGTGTGTGAAGGAAGTTTCTAGAATTATTTCTGGAACATGACAGGAGAGGCCAGGAGTGCCCAGAAATGAGGCTGGACTAGAAAGCACAAGGACTAGATCACATATGTCCATGGATACCATGCCAACAAAGGCTCTGCCTTCACCCTGCAGGCCAGCATATCGCCAACTCTCCCACCATAGTATTATAACCTCGAGAGCAGAGGAGGGCGGGAGTCCCAGGCCAAAGCTCAAGATTTCTTTGAATATTAATCTTTTACCTTCAACAGCAGTGCAAATTTTGTATCCTGCATCATAGTACTGCATAGTACCAAAACCTTTAAAAAGACTCCTAAGTTAAATGCTCCGCTCATCCAAGCCATCCAGGGAAATTCATGACCCCAGGAAGAAGATGCATCTTTGTGCATAAATCTTTATCTGAAGCTCTACTTATATGCTTCGGGCAGATTCCTGGAAGTAGAATTAATGAGTCAAGGGATATTAACTTTTCAAAGGCTTGACACAGGCTGCCAAATTGTTTACCAGAAAGGGTGAGTAGTCCTTTTTAACTAGAAGACCACATTTAGATTTTATAAAGATCAATATTTGGCTAGACCCTAGGGGCCTTGACACTTCCAGTTTTCTGCTTTACCCTAGTATAAGCACTTTCTTTTCTCATTTTCATAAAGTCATTTGACTGTGTACGTATAGCTAAATCAGTCCTGTTTGTTTCTCATTCATTCATTCATAACCTGCATTGAGCAAGTCACACGTGTGATAACAGCGGGCACTAGTTCCTGTTCAACACGGCTCATCCTTGTCCATGAACCCTCAACTCTACACTCCCCCTCGGTGACTTCCTAAAACATGGCTTTAGACACTAATCATACATTAATTATTCCCGAATTTGAACTCCTATCCCTGGTGTTCCTTGGAATTTCAGACCCACCTGGTCGATGATCACAGCTGACGGGTCTCCCTTCAACCCGGTCTCTCAAACTGGAGACACAGGCAACTTCTTCCTCGGCTCTTCCCTTTTGCTAACCCTATGTTTTCATTCACCACATCCTGCCAGACTCATCCTTCAATGTTTCTGGCATCTCTTTCCCATTCTCCACACATCCACAAGGTTACTTTACTTCAGGCCCTCAGCATATGTTGCTGGATAGCACCATGACGTCAAGTTACACCAGGGTCTTCGTCAGCATGGGACTGAACCAATATGGAAGAACAAACCATGAGTAGCCAGGTCACCTTAGCCATGGAGTTCCCCGTGGACTGTCACACACATGCCTACAACGTTTCTCTAACAACTGTGAGTAGTGAAAACAACAACTATTAACATTGTACAACTCTTCTACAAAGATCTTTCACATGCACTGATTTAGGCCTCAAAATAATACCTTACAGAAGGGGAAACTGGTTAAGAGCACATAATGCATCTGGTCAAATGTCACGGAGCTAATCAAAGGCAATGCCTGGATTTGACTCTGGGTATTCTAAGCCAACCCGATGCCCTTCAACAGTATCACTCTTTCCACTTCATTAAATAATCCAATCTACACTAAGATGCCCAGCTGGATACCAGTTTAAACTGAAATACACCCTCACCCACCTTCTTCTCACTTCTGCTGCCTTTAAGAACTATCCTACCCCAAATAATTAAAGGAGTAATGATTGCTGGTTTAGGCAACAAAAATTAAATATGGAGCTTTGACTAATCCAAGACTTCATTCAATTGCTCTATGATAAGTAAGAACAAGTTCCATGGTAACTGTAATCAAGAATCATGAGATAAAAAAGCTTTTTTTTAAGAAGGATCTCACTCTGCCACCCTGGCTAGAGTGCAGTGGCATCATCATAGCTCACTGCAACCTCAAACCCCTGGGCTCAAGCAATCCTCCTGCCTCAGCCTCCCAAAGTGCTAGGATTATAGGCATGAGCAACCACACTTGCCTTTTTTTTTAATATATATATGTAATTTTGTTATATAAAAAGTCTCAACTCATTGTAAAAATAATCACCTTTGGTTATATATTTGAGGAATCACTTTTATTAAAAACAACAACATGACACTGGGATAGTTCCAGAAAATCTAGGAGGATTGCTCATTACTCTACTTTTAAAATGAATATAATGTTGCTAATGATGAGTGCAAATGTATACTGTCTATGTATGCGCTAATACACATATTTGTGTTTTAGAGATCATGTATCTATCAGTCAGGGTGAAACCGTTTAGGCAGAAGTGAGACACAGGTTGGATTTAGTGAAAACAAAAACTATATGCAACATGGGAAAAGGAGCAAAAAAGCCTCCTGCTGACAAGTTGGTAGGAATTGGAATGCTCACAGGTAATACTAGATGGCATGGATGAAGGGTCAGAGATAGTTTCAAGATCGCTTTGGCTGAATCTAATGAGGAAGGTGTCATGGTTAATTTTATGCATTGGCTGGGCACGGTGGCTCATGCCTGTAACCCTAGCACTCTGGGAGGCCGAGCCAGGAGAATAGCTTGAGCTAAGGAGTTGCAGACCAGCCTGAGCAAGAGTGAGACCCTGTCTCTACTAAAAATAGAAAAATTAGCCAAGTGTGGTGGCATGCACCTGTACTCCCAGCTACTCAGGAGGCTGAAGCAGGAGGATCCCTTGAGCCCAGGAGTTTGAGGTTGCTGTGGGCTAGGCTGATGCCACCGCACTCTAGCCCAAGTAACAGAGCAAGACTCTGTCTCAAAAAAAAAAAAAAAAAAAAAAATTATGTATCAACTTGAGTAAACTATGGTAACAGTTTTTTAGTAAAAATAGTTTTTTTAGTAAAACACTAGTCTAGATGTTGCCATAAAGGTATTTCTTAAAGGTGTGATTAAAATTAATAACCGGTTCACTTTCAGTAAAGGAGATTACTCTCCACAATGCGGGTGGGCCTCGTCCAGTCAGTTGAAGGCTATAAGAACCAAGACTGAGATTTCCCAAAGAAGAAAGGATTCTGCCTCTAGACTGCAGCACAGAAATCCTGTCTGAGCTTTCAAGCCTCAGACTCAAAACTGCAACATCAACTCACACCTGATCTCCAGTCTGCGGGACTGTCCCGCTGATGGCAGACTTGCCAGCCCCCATAATCATATGAGCCAATTTCTTGGAATAAGTCAATTCTCTCCCTCCCCCACACCCCTCCCTCAGGGGCAGGGGCGGTGCAGATAAGCTAGCACAAGGCAGGCTGACTGAGGTCTCTAAATCTAAACCCGACTCAGCGTGAAATGAAGAGATGTCTAAGGGATTCCAAAAGACAGCGAGAGAGCACGTGCCCCAAACAGAAACAAGACAATGAGGACTTCATCTGACATCGGTTCCAGGTCCTAGGGGAGAGACTGACGTGAGGCAAGAAGGTTTTCAGCTACCACTATTGCCAGGTCAAGGAAATTTCCCCCACCATGTTTTGAGGAAAAGAGAAGGGAAGTTACATCCATAACTGATTTATTTCTACAAGTTATACGATGAACTTAATGAAATGCCTATTACTAATGAGCTCATTAATGCTGGGAATCAAAAACTTATCATTTTTTAATAAGAATACAGAGCTGTGCTGTCCCATGTGGTAGCTACTAGCCATGTGTGACTATTTAAATTTAAATTAACTTAAGTAAAATAAAATAAAACAAAACATTCCACCGCTCAGATGCGTTAGTCACATTTCAAGTGCTCAGCCACTGGTGGCTTGTGACTACTCTGTTGGACAGTTGGGATATAGAACATTTCCATCCTCACAGAAAGTTCTACTGGATAGCACTATTATAGAGCATAAGAAATCATATAAATACTGAATAATGGAAATAGAGTTTTCAACAATGATTTCAGAGGCATACAACATGGGGTAAAGACCAAGACCCACACATACATATACCCCAAATATACACTAGACCAGACCACTGTCCACTCTGACCCCTTCCCCCATAACTCACAGGCTACCATTCCATGACAGCTGACATTTTAAAGATTTTGGGGATCCATGACATACACAGGGAGCCCACAACAGATGCATGTATATGTCAAGAACAGGAACAAAAACACTGTCATGGGTTGTGCGGTTACACATGCGTCTTTACGGTGAATATTTTATCATACACACACAACCCTTCCCATCTTTTGTCACCTAAATTCTCGTACAGCTTTCTGGAAAGAGAGGTTCAAAAATAACATGGTTTTAGCTCACATCTGAAGCTGCCTTTAGTTCTGACATGTTAACGCTTAGCTTCAGGACTTGAAAGCTTTTCCAGGCGCTGCTGGCTGTTCAGCTTCATTATGGGGCCACGAGGAAAGATTATGGGGACCTTCTGGTTGTTGTGGTTTTCTCTTTTAGCGACTGAGAGGTCTTACAGTGAGCCTCAGACAAGGAGTCTGAAGACCTAAAACTTCGGACTTGGCTCTACTAATCGCTAGTTATATTACTGATCAAATCATTTGATTTATCTGAGCCTCAGTCTCCTCATTTATAAAATGGGGATAATAATATTCATTCATTCATTTGTTTGTTTATTCATTCTGTAAGTACTTACTGAATACCTATAATGAGCTGGGAGCTAGGTTTTAGGCACACTGCAGTAGCCAAACAGGCACTATCCCTGCCCTCTTGGATTTAATATGTGTTGGTCTGACTGAAGGGGTAACTGAGAGACTAAGAGTTAAGTCATTCCATCCTTCTCAAACTGTCTACACTCAGTTTGGCAGGGCTGGTGTTGACGGGAAGAGGTATCCCTTTATTCTCCTCTGTTATTAGGGATGATCTGGTGGGAAGCTTAATAAATACTGTAAGAACTCAGCAAACTGTAAAAAGTAAAAGAAAGAGGTGGGGCCCAGAGTTCTTCTAGAAGTAGAAAAGGGATCTATCCTTTGGTAGCTCTGTTCAAGACAGGCATTACTGACAAAAGGGGTTTTTTTTGCCTGCATTATCTGTGTTGACTCAGTTCTTTCACTCAGACCGCACCTATAATTTCACAATTCATTGAAAATAGAGTGCCTGGGAGTTAGGAGTCAGTAGGACTGAGAGGGTACTAATAAATTACCATCCCTCACAGGTCTTCAACTAGCTCTTAGTACCCGCTAAAAACCAACTCACCAGAAGATCCCAATTCAATGTCAAAAGTCTAAATCAAAGATACAAAAGGGAAGTGAACAAGGAAAGGCCTGCCTGTGAGGAACAACTCATTGCTCTCTCTAGGAACAGCCAAGTGGCCAGCAGGGTAGGGCCGGAGCTAAACTTAGGAAAACCTGGAACCAGTGTCTCCAGCACTGCTTGGAAACTTTCTCCAGGTTTCATCTCTACTTCTCTTTATTTGTTGGCATCATTCTTTTTTCCTATCTAGGATAAATTTTTTCCATGTAGCAGAAAATATGGCCATTGCCAACTCTTGAGTTTTTATACTAACAGCTTAGTTACTGGAGTTAGAATGTCTAAGCTTCCTGGTTACCCAAAGCAAAAGATCCCAGGGAAAGGCTCTGATCGGCCCAGCGTAGGTCAGATGTCCACTTCTGGGCCAATCGGCCCTGGCCAAGGTGCAAGGTAGCTCCCACGGAAATCATATAGCTGGACTGTAGAAATAAAGAGGCTCTCTGAAGAAGAATGTCAGGGCAGACAAAATAAATCTGTAAATATCTATCATGTATATACATCATTTAATGTGAATAAAATCTGAAATTTGCTCATGACCTACATACACTAAAATGAGGAAGAAAATATAAGCCAAATTTTGTTTTGTTTTGAGACAGGTCTCACTCTGTTGCCCAGGCTGGAGTGCAGTGTTGTAATCATAGCTCACGGCAACCTCAAAATCCTGGGCTCAAGAGATCCCACCTCCTGCGTAGCTAGGACTATGGGAGTGTGCACCACACCCAGCTAATTTTTTAATTTTTGTAGAGACAAAGTTTCGCTATGTTGTCCAGCTGGTCTTGAACTCTTGGCCCCAAGTGATTCTCCCACCTCAGCCTCCCAAAGCACAAGCCAAATGTTAGATAAGGCAACTGATACTTAAGCCAAATAAAACTAAGGAAATAAGCCCTTATCTGTCACAATAAAGTTGACATATTTTGGTCAAAACCGTTTTGGCATCAGTGCTCTAGATTATTTGTCTGCACAGACATAGCATTCTTTCACTTCACAGAGATTATCTGGTCTGCTCAAAATTGTTTATTAAGAACACTTTCTGGAATCACTGTCCAACCCCCAAGCCTCCCACTCCACAGAGCAGTCTGGCATAACAGACGCACACCCAGACCAGGAGGGCCACAACGCAAAGATTCAACATGTCGGAGCAGACAGGAGGCACCTCCAGCAGATTTTTACTGGCCCAGCGAATCCCTGGTCTCCCTCAAGGTATGCCCACCGGCAGAATTTGGCATGTGTGTGGTTGCCTGTGTTCAGACAAGGACCTTGGAGCAAGGCAAAGACCTCAGCCCAAGTAAACCGCCATCATCCAGGTGGGAGCACTGAGGAAAAGAACTGGCAGGAGAATCTGCCACTTCCCACTGCGGCTGCAAGACCCCCAGGCTTCCATTAATACTCCTGCACACCCACAAGGGAAATGGATAAACCAAACCTCAAAACATTATGTTAGCAAAGTATTTAAAGACACTCTCGTCATAGTCCCGTGGGAGTCAAAGGATGTATGCCAGACTTCACAGTCTGTTAGTTTTGTGCCTGCCTAAACCCGTGGTTGGTAAAATAACCTATCCGACAGGTGGAATCTGTGCATATGGAAATGGTTTGCAGGAAGGATTCCTGTAAGGAAAGACTAACAAAAGTGAAGAGGCAAGAAAGTGCCAGAAGTTATACAGGGAAGGGCACGTGTTCGGTGTGCCTGTGCGGAAAATCCATAATCTTGACAGCTAGTGTTTACTGAGAGCTTACTATGCACCCAACACCATTTTAAAGGCTGTACATTGATTAACTCACATGATCCTTGTAAGAACAATAGGCATTCTTTTTTATCCCTATGTTACAGATTAGAAAATTGAGGTACAGAGCGGTTAGGCAACTTGCCCAAGGTCACACAGCTAGTAAAAGGGCAAACAGGATTGAACCCTACGCAGCTGGCTCCAGAGCCCAAATTCCTACCTGCCAGACCGCTCAGCACTGTATTCACTGGACTGTATCCAGTGCTCTGAATCACACTGTGAAATACCAGGGCTAGATGGTGAAGAGTCTTGAGTCTTTAGACTCTCACCTTTTTGTTCTGTGGGCACTGAGCTGCCATCATGGCATCTGAGCAGAGTGGCACAACTGGGCCCACCCATAGGACAACGGATCCGCACACAGGATGTGTTATGGACTGAGGTGGGGGCTGGTGACAGAGGCGAGCAGGCAGGAGGCCAGGAGAGTGGCTGGGGGCCCAAAAGCCGCTGCAGAGCTCGTGGGAGAGGTCACAGAGCTACGCTCGCCATGGGAAAGGATGTGAGGCGTCCATGGGAGACCCAAAGTAGACACAGCAGTCTGCTGACTGAGGTGATGGGTCACATAGTCATCCAAAGAGGGACTTGTTTTAAAGCAAAAGGTGAAACAATGAGTAATTAATTATGCTGGGTTGACAGGCATGAGCTGGGACTGTCCGAGCAAACTGAGACCTACGATCACCTAGTTCAATGTGACCAGCAGTGAAGGCCCAGAAAGCCGCTTGAAAAGATGCGCAGATGACTGGGTCTCCTCAGCCTTCCCTGCCCAGCATGGGATCCGCTTATTCCGTCACCCTCCTGCTATTACGTCCTTGGCTTTCTCTGCCTGGCCCCTCCCACAAGTGTCACATTCGCCCATCCACCCGGGGCCACGACAGGGAAGGCTCAAGGCCTCCATCTAGGCTGAGGCCACACAGCTGTTCTGCATCCTGCCGTCATCCCTGCCCACCTGTCTTGTGTTCCCCGCCAGGGGCTTTCTCCCCTCTCCTGGGCCCCCTCCCAACCTTCCCATGTCCCCATCGCTCTTCAGAGATGAATTAAAGATGATATCAGACAACAGCTGAGAAGCCCCACCCTATGTCCTCTTCGGGCCACCTCTAAACACACCCCTCCCCTCTTCGTCCCCCGCATCAGTGGGGCCTGGCCAAGGCTAAACCCAGGTCACGCAGCCTCCTAGAGGACCCAACTAGACTAAGGACCACTTCTCTCTTTTATATCCTTGGTCTTTCCCTCTATACTGGCTATTTCCACCCAGCATACAATTAAATTCAAGCTGTCTTTAAAAAAAAAAAATGAAGCAAAGAAACCAACCAGCAACAACAGAAAGTAAGTCCCCTTCACCCACCCCTACCTGACGGACTCCCCTGACTCACTATCCATCTTGTGTGTCTGGCCGCCCCACTGGCACCTTTCCACAGCCACCCCCCGCGACCCCCACGTGCCAAATCCCACAGGCCCTTTCAGTCCTCACTGCCCCATCCTCTCTGGTGTGGCCCACAGTCAAGCAGTACCCCTCCTGGATATACCCGCCCCCCTGCTGGCTGTCTTCCTGCATGCTGGCCTGCTTACAGCCCCACAGCAGCTAGGCTGGGCTCCACAAGATCTGAAAGATGGGAATCAGTTAATGGCTCCTGTGTCCAACAGTGTACCTCTTAGAGTAAGAGCCCGACCTGCACCTGGCCTGTAGAGTCCAACATCCTCTGCTCCGTGAACTGGGCCTTGCCCACATCTCACGCCACATCCCACGCCTTGTTCACTGCGGACACCTTCAACAAGCCTTTGTTTTTTTTACCATTCAAAGTCTGTTCCCATCAGGGGGCTTAGCATTTGCAGATCCCTCTGTTTGGGATGCTGCTCCCTTCAATCTTTCTGGGCCTTCACTGCTGGTCATGTTGAACTAGGTGATCGTAAGTCTCGGTTTACTTGGACAGTCCCAGCTCATGTCTGTCAACCCAGCATAATTAATTTCTCATTGTTTCACCTTTTGCTTTAAAACAAGTCTCTCTTTGGATGATTATGTTTCCCCAGATGAATGAAAGCTCCATGAGGACAGGGACCTTGTCTATTTTGTGCCCTGCTATGTCCCCAGCACCTGGAACTGTTCCTGGCACATAAACAAACACTTACTAAATAAATAAATAGTTACGAGATTAAATTTGCAGAATTTGAGGTTACCCCTATGTGGAAACTTCTATGAGTCTACAATTCTGGAAATATCCATCTGGGGCCAATGACATTTTGAAAATATACTTATTTGAGACTCTGAAAACTTGCATGTCATTTGCTATTCCTACCATCTTAACAGCAAAGAAAACTGAGACCTAGAGAAATTAAGTGGGTTGTAAGGTACATCTTGTTAACTAAAAAAAAAAAAAAAAATTAACAAGGTTTATACTTTGGAAAAAGGAGAACTTTATTTCTCATAAAGGGTAGCAACCTGTTGAGCGGCCATTCCAATAGGTTGGGAAGCCAAGACCCGGCCAGAAGCCAGGCATGTGTGCTTCAAAGAAAAGACAAAAGGGAACAGGATTTTATACTGGGGTTGGGGTGGTCAAATATACACATTCAACAAATATAGGAGGAGTCATGAATATTTATGAAGGGAAATCATAGGCATGTAATTGTGCTTTATCTCTCCTATCCTGTCATGGCTGGGAACTCAGCTTTAAAGTGTTTCTGGGGTCCCCTTGGCCAAGAGGGGTCCATTCAGTTAGCTTAGGATTTTATTTTCAGTTCTCAGTCCCAAGCAAGAATCCCTGTTAAACAAAATTATTTGCGGCCCTTGGGTTTCTCGTCCATCTCTTAATAAACCAAGGCAATCTTCCCCTCAGGAAAAAGAAAAGAGGCAGCAATAAACGATTTGTTGACATCAGTACTTCCTATCAAGGTAAAAAAACGTCTCATACTTAGGCATTCCCATGGGCCTTCTTTCATAAAGGCACTACCTACGATAACACAATGCTTTTCCTCAAAAAAATAAAAACAAACTTAAAAAACCCAGCTGGAATCCTGGAGTTGCTGAGGTTGACAACCCCAATTTTATACTTTGGTAATACCAGTGACCCTGGAATTACAAGCTTGGGGCTAAGAACCTCAAGGGCTCATTAAAACTCCTGGGAATGTTGTGGAAAACCAGCTTTAGAGTCTTCATGGAACTCAAATCTCAGCACCACAGTTAAGTGAGTGAGGCAAAAGAACATAAGTTTGAAGAATTTAACCAGGAGCAGATGTTTCCCTTCACACCACACTGCTTTAACATCCAGTATTCGTGACTTTTTTTCCCACCACTCCCTGATTTACATAGGCCTCCAAAGCACTAACGAAAGACACTTTAACAAAATGTCGAGATGGTGCGGTTGGGCACTGCTATCCTAGTTTTAACCCTTGGTTAAAAAATCCTTGTCTATTCCCATGACTCCTGACCAACAAAAATATAACAGGGTCCTCGTGGCATTTGAAACTCCCATGGTAAACAAAGCAGTTAAACTAAGTACTTGGGGATGGTTTTCATTACAATGTGCTAAAGAAATGAATGTTTTATTGTTCTTTTGTAAATACCCTGGAGAACCCTGGGATGGTTTTTCTGGAAGATGGAAATCATTTAAGAGAGTTTCAGATCTCATGAAGACATGTGATCCCTCTGAATAACAAATAGGAGGCTATTTTTTTTCTGGTGAGGGGGACTTGCATTTATAACTATGGAGAATTACAAATTTAAAGATTATTTTCAGTGCCCAGTAACCCTTATATTCAATACTCAATTTATCTCCATTTCTTGCCTTCATTTTTATTTTTTATGTATTCTCAAAGTTCTCTCGTAGAAGAATAAACTGAAAATGAACATGTCTGAATTCACATACGTTGCAGATTATATTTTCCAAAGGTGGCCACAACGATATCTCTCATCCTACCTGGTCTGCTGGAACCTTGTCATTCTCCTGTCAAGGAGGGGAGCCTATGTCCCCTCTACGTGAACCACTATGGGTCTTTGTGATGGCCTCCAACAATGAGTAAGGTGGTAAAGACGCTATGCGACACTTGAGGCCTAGTCATAAAAATTTTGTGCACTTCCACCTTGCTCTCTTGGGATGCTTGCTCTTAAAACCCAGCCAGCATGTTTTGAGGAAGCCGGAGTCATCTGTGGAGAGGCCTACAGCCAGCAGCAACTTGCCCAGCATGTGAGCATGCCATCTGGAAAGTAGACCCCCGGCCACCATCCAGCCACCCAGTTGACGCTATGCGGAGCAGATCTTAGTTGCCTCTGCCAAGTCCTGCCCACTTTGCATCTTTAAGACCAAAATAAATGACTGTTATTGTTTTAAGCCAGTATGTTTTGGGTTGGCTTGTGACACAGCAAAAGACATGTCTTAAAATACAGTAATCCTCACTAATTCATACCCAAAGGAGACACCAGGCTGCAGCGATTTTCCTAAAGTGTAAAATCCACAATCCTTTATAAACGATGCAGTCAGCAGCACTCTCAAACATGCAGAAATGTAAACAAAGAACACAAAAGCTCCCAAGGAGTGGACCTTTGGGGACCTGCTTTAATAAAGAGGTACGAGCAATTTGTAATTAGCCTCTCAGTTTGTGATGGTACATCCAAACTGCTGGAACAAGCAGGTACCCTTGAGGTGAATAAACACTGCCCCTGCAGCTTGGCTTACATTATTAATCAGCTTAGCAAACGTGTAGGCAAACCTAGGCTCAGCTCTTGTTTATCACAAGTTACAAATGTGCAGAGCATGAATTAATGATGATGCTTTACTATTCAAAAGCGACACCGAATGTTGCCCACATTCCCAGGCACCATCAGAGTCAGAAAGGGTCACAGACACTCCTGTGCTTGAGGCTTAGGGAAAAAAAATCCATCTGTGTTATTCTTAAGGCATCACAAACAGAAGCCTCCATTGCCTTCTGGGGAGTGTCTCAGAAGTCAGAGTAGACACAGCACCTCATCCAAAATGGAAAGTCACTGAAAACAAAATTTCTATACCAACAGAACAAGGAATAGTTCCATCAAAAAACTAACTTTACTTCCACCAGGAATATATTTAAACATTTTCTTTTAAACTTTTTCCATCTCTTCAGGTATTTTCTTTCTAACTTCTCCTCCCTGTATCTTCCATATCACAACTTTTTTCTCTCTGAAGTTTTCTTTCTAAGAGCTTCTGCCCAGTAAAATCCCTACTACCCCACACCAATAACCCCTGCCACCCACACCAATAACCCCCCTGCCACCCACACCAATAACATCCCTACTACCCACACCAATAACCCCCCTGCCACC
>RJWJ010000435.1:176984-240610 GCA_004363605.1 Indri indri | reverse complement strand
TCTTTCAAAACGTTGTTATAATTATTTTTGATAGGTTTGTCTTTTAGTCTTGCTACTCAAGATATAAGTGATTTATGTACTGCAATTACAGCAATAGAGTATTCCATATTTATGTACTTACTGTTACCAGTGAGTTTTATACTTTCAGATGATTTCTTATTGTTCATTAACATCCTTTTCTTTCAAACTGAAGAACTCCTTTTAGCATTTCTTGCAGGATAGGTCTGGTATTGATGAAATCCCTCAGCTTTTGTTTGTCTGGGAAAGTCTATTTCTCCTTCATGTTTGAAGGATATTTTTGTAGGATATAATATTCTAGGGTTAAGGTTTTTTTCCTTCAGCACTTTGAATATATCATGTAACTCTCTCCTAGCTTATGTTTCTACTGAGAAGTCTGCTGCCAGACATATTGGAGCTCCTTTATATGTCATTTTTTTTCTTTTTTCTTGCTTCCCTTAGGACCTTTTCTTTATCTGTGACCTTTAGGAGCTTGATTATTAAATGCCTTGAGGTAGTCTTGTTTGGTGTTCTATGACCTTCTTATACCTGAATATTGATATCCTTCTCTAGGTTTGGAAAGTTCTCTGTTCTTATTTCTTTGAATAAACTTTATACTCCAATCTCTTCCTCTATCTCCTCTTTAAGACTGGTAACTCTTAGATTTGCCCTTTTGATGCTGTTTTGTAGATCCTGTAGGCATGCTTCATTCTTTTTTATTATTTTTTCTTTTTTCTCTTCTGACTGTGTATTTTCAAATAACCTGTCTTCAAGCTAACTAATTCTTTCTTCTGCTTGGTCAATTCTGCTTTTGAGAAACTCTGATACATTTCTGAGTTTGTCAATTGAATTCTTAAGCTCCAGAATTTCTGCTTTTTTTAAATTATTATTTCAATCTCTTTGTTAAATTTCTCTGATAGGCTTCTGAATTCCTTCTCTATGTTGTCTTGAAGTTCACTGAGCTTCTTCAGGACAGCTATTTTCAATTCTTTGTCTGAAAACTCACATATCTCCATCACTCTAGGATTGGTACCTTATTTAGATTGTTTGGTGAGGTCATGTTTTCCTGGATGTTCTTGATGCTTGTAGATGTTTATTGATATCTGGGCATTGAAGAGGTAGGTATTTATTTCAATCTTCACAGTCTGGGTTTGTTTGAACCTGTCCTTTTTGGAAAGGCTTTCTAGGTATTCAAAGGGAATTCAGTATTGTGATTTAAGTCTTTGGTCAGCATTATATTAGCACTGGGGGTACCACCAAGCCCAGTAATGCTGTGATTCTTGCAGACTCCCGGTGGTATTGCCTTGGTGGACTTGGATAAGATATGGGAGAATTCCCTGGATTACCAGGCAGAGTCTCTCACTCTCTTCCCTCACTCTCTGTGCTCAGCTGCTGGAGCTGGATGGAAGAGGAGCGACATGGGCACTCCCTCATGGCTATCAGCGCCAGGTCCCACCTGAAGCCTGCCCAGTCTCACCTAAAGCCTGTGGTGACTATTGCCTGGCTACCTCTGATATTTATTCAAAGCCCAAGGGCTCTTTAGTCAGCAGTGATGAATCCTGCCAGGGTCCTTCCCTTCAAAGCAGCATGTTTCCTTCTGGCCCAGGGTAGGTCCGAAAATGCCTTTCAGGAACTAAGGCCTAAACTCAGGGGCCTCAGGAGTCTGCTTCATACTTTATTTTTCTGTGGCTGAGCTCGTACCCAAGTTACAAAACAAAGTCCTCTGAATTTTCCCTTTCGTTTCCCCAAGTGGAAGAAGATTCCCTGACCTGCACTGCCTATAGTTGGGGGGTGGGGTGGTGAGGTGACACAGGCACTGGTTTGGCTACCATTGCTAGCATCTCACTGGGTCATGTGTACCCCAAGTCCACTGCCTGTGGGCCAGCATAGCCACAGGAATTGCCCAAGGACTGCGACCTTTGTGGCCTGACTGCCTTATGAGTTTAGTCCAGGTCCCGGCTGTATTTTGTCAGCCAGTGGTGGGGCTAGGTAGAATGTGGGTTTCAGGGCAGAGGATTTGTCTCTGGCTGGGCTGGTCTAAATGCTCCCTCGGTGGGCACCGGCAGAATTTTGCCCTGTGCCAGAGCAGCCTTGGATTTCAATGCAAAGTCCCACAATAACTTCGCTCTCCCTCCCCCAAGCACACAGATTTTTCTCTTCACTCGGGGTGCTGACACTGGCACAGCACTGCTGGGGGATGGTGAAAGGGTGGCGTAGGCAATGCAAGACTGTCTTTTCTGCCCTCTTCTATGCCTCTTTCCTTGATATAATGTTAAAACCAGGTAGCATGATCGCTCACTTGATTTTTGGTTCTTCTGAAGGTGCTTGCTTGAACAGATACTTATTAAATTTGGCGTTTGTGCAGAGGAACGATCACTGGTGGTTTCTATTTGGCCATCTTGCTCCGCCCTCTCTCTCATCACATTCTTATCATCTCTCATTTACATTTATGAAGTAGGTTTCTAATTTGCTTCATTCTTCCAACTGTGACATTTCTTAAGCACAAAACTGATTATTTTATTCCCATACTTTAAAACCTATAAAGATTATAATTGTTACATCAAATACCTAAACATACAATAAACTCTAGTCAATGATATTCATGCTGAAGTATTTAGAG
The DNA here is from genome assembly GCA_004363605.1 of Indri indri. NCBI lineage: Eukaryota > Metazoa > Chordata > Mammalia > Primates > Indriidae > Indri > Indri indri. The sequence continues at coordinate 237,993 of RJWJ010000435.1, read as the reverse complement.
AGGAGTGTACTGAAATCTAAAATTGGTTTTGATGTATCAAAATGTATAAAATGGACTGACAGATTATAAAGGGATGGATATGTACATGATTAAACAAGTATACCAAAATGTTACTAGTACAATCTAATGGTAGGTATACAAATGCTCATTGTAGAATTCTTTCAATTTTGCTCTATGTTTTAAACTGTTCATAATAAAATGTTGGGGGAGAGGGAAGCAGACTATGAAGGCTCCCTGTCATCTGTAAGTAGCATCCAAACATCTTAGGTGGGCCCTTCACAGCTTGGCTCCAATTTGCCACTCCAGCCTCCCATTCTCCTACTTATTTGTGCCTTAAGTTCTTTAATAACCAAATGCAATGAATCAACATCCCCTTAATGCCTTATAGACTCTTCCGTGGCTAAGGCTTTATCATCCTTTTATCTTTGCCCGGAAGACTCTTCCATTATTTTTCTATCTGGCAAACATCTAATCATTCTTAACAGTAACAGCACCTTCTATGGGATGACTCCCTGAACAAAGTTAACTGATTGATATTTTTTCCATCTCTCTCTCTCTCTCTCTCTCTCTCTCTCTCTCTCTCTCTCTCTCTCTCTCTCTCTCTCTCTCAATTCTACTGTGGCACATACTGTGTTGAGCTGTGGTCAGTGCTTATGTATGTGTTTCTCCCAACTGCGCCAGTTGTTCCTTGACAATTGTCTCCCAATCTTTGTATATATAATATCTACCACAGTCCAAATAAATTCTAGGCCCTCAATACACGTCTCTGAATTAAACTGAACACCAGACTAGGAAGTGTGCTATTTCATATGCAAAGTTGTACATGGCTCCCTCTGGGCCTTTTTTACTTTGCTCAGTGTTAATCTGTCCTCCGTTGCATATGCCAGGTGTTCTCACTATCTCTCATCTTTAACCAGGGATAAGTATAATATTGGCATGTACACCTGATGTATTTTAATCCAAATAGATTGTGTACATTTCAAATCTGTTTTCTATAATTGTGGAGTAAGTATTTTTCTGCCTATAAAGATTCTTTCTTCAGTATGTAAGTGAGGAGAAGCTCACAACTAGCTAATGCTTGGACTATTTCTAGAAGTGCTAAAAATGACCTTATACCAAAAAAAAATGAGTTTTTAAATGAAATTTTGTATTATAAAGAACTGGAATCATTTGGACTCAGAAACATTGAAAAGTCCCTCAGAATTTCTACCAAAGGTTGCATCCAATCTCATCTTTTCCTAAAACAGGCAACAGTTAGCAATAACACTTCAACTTCTCACTTCACTTCCTTCTAATCATTCTCAGTGTTCTCAAAAGAAAGCTTCCAAAACTACTCAAAATTCCACAGCATGGGCCCCCTCCTTTTTTTTCTCTCTTTCTTTCTCTCTCACTCTCTCTCTCTCTCACAGACACACACAGGCATATGTGATCATACACACATAGAGCAAGAAAAAGATGTGGAAGTAAAATTATATATACCTGTAGTCCTAACCCCCGGGCTGCAGTCCGTGGCCTCTTAGGGAACAGGCCACAGAGCTCCGCCGCACCCACCTCACCCCCTTCCATGGAAAAATTGTCTTCCATGAAACTTAGGAACAGGGGTTGGGGAGGGCACACAGCAGGAGGTGAGCAGGAGTGAGTGAAGCATCGCCTGTATTTACAGCTGCTTCCCATTGCCTGCATCATCACCTGAGCTCCCCACCTCCCTATGGAAAAACTGTCTTCCATGAAACCAGTCCCTGGTACCAAAAAGGTTGGGGACTGCTGGTACATACCATTCATTCTTGAAAGGCAATGACATTGTGCTTTGGAGGCTCCTAATCCCTCCTTCTACTGTTTTCAGAAAAATTTTTGTCAATTAGTAATTCAATGCTTGATTCCAAAAACTTAAATCTTGTCAGTCTGTTTACTTTGTCTCTAGTTTCCAAAAACCAAAAATGTGAGTTTTAAGAACTGCATTTTTATAAAGAAGTTGTACTCTGTTAAAAAAAAAAAAATATGACTGTTTCAGGGTTCATTGTTATGGCATTGGATTTGGATGACTAGCACTTCATATCCCTTGCAAACACTACATCTGATCCACTAAATTTACATTGGTCCAAGTTTCACTAAACTAAAACATCCCCTCCTCTTCCTGCCAATGGTGTATTTCTTTACAAAAATCTTAAATAATGACTCAAAATTCGTCTTCAGTCAGAGAAACCCACAAAGGACCCATCAGAGGTAAAAGAAAATGTTAAATTAATAAAACACTCAGCATTTACAAAATGGTTATAATTTTGATTTGCATAACAAGCCTTCCCTGATTCCCACTCTATTAGCCACTCTGTCCTCAAACTAGCCTCCTCAGGACTGTGTGCATCCTACTGTATGACAATTTATGTGTTCATTTCTACAAGGATGGTGGGTAGGGGCATTCCTTATCCCCAGGGCATAGTACAGTGCCAAGAATAAAGCAGGTATTTAGTAGACATGTGTAGGAAGAAAGGAAGGAAAGAAAGGAGGGAAGATGAAGAGAGGGAAGAGAGAAAAGAGAAATACAGAAAGAGAGAGAAACAGAGAGGAGTGAAAAGAATAATCTGCATATCTTACAGATAAGAAAATTGCCCTTCAAGTCAACTAAGTGACTTGCCTAAAGAACTTCCACTCAGTACTCAAATCTAGGTCTTGGACCCCAAGCTATACCTTAGTTCTTTCTATTGCCACATTTGAAGTATCCTCCTGACTCTTTCTGACTTGCTAGTTCTACCTGTTTCATGAAGCTTTCCTCACCTATTTCAATCCCCAATAATCTTTCCCTCTACTGCAAACCAATGGCACCATTTCTTATATAATCATTTTAATACTTAAGTAAAAACAAATAATAGTCTTCATGTGTACATTTTATTTATCTATCTATCCTTTTCTCACAAAAGATTTTAAGGTAACTTTTTACACATGCATGTTCTATCTCTCTAAAAATCATGTATATTCATTAGGGGTAGAAGTTATATGTCTTGCTTATGATGTCTTTTAGGTCAGAGAAAACAAGAAAAGAATTTATTTTTAGGACTTAATTTTCAAATTTCTGGAGTTCTCTTCCCATTGTTTAATATACACTCTTCTACTTTTCAACATTACTATTTAAACGAACAAATAGCTTCCCTCAAAAGAAATCAACTGGAGTGAGTTTAAACAGGATGATGTGTTGACTCCATTTTGCACCTTCAGGAATCTACCAAAATTAAAATCAGGAGTCATCATGAGTCACTCCTCTTCCTCATACGCAAGGAAAGAGGATGCAATTACAAACGAGATACACAAAGAATGAGGCAGGTCCCTCCAGTACTAAAAGCTTTGCATGCCAACAAACAGAAAATACAAACCCCAAACAGATCTTTAATTACTTACTCACTTGTTTACATTTTGAGAGCCTTCATAAGAATAATATGTTTGAGCTTCAAGAGAATTACCCATCCCTCCATTGTTTACAACGAAGTAAAAGATTTATTTTATGCAAGTTACTCAGTCCTTCTTCCATTTCACCGGTACTATTAGAGCCACTGGTTTCCTCCCTGATCAATAAGTTATTTATGGCTAAGCCTCAGGACTGCCATAAAAGACACTGCTGAGCTCTGCTAATGGCCCCACATTGGAAACAACAGTTCTAGCTTGTAGGGAATCAAACTCAGTCATTATTTGGGTTCACTTCTAGTAATTAAGCATTTAATAGCACTTTGCATATCTGGCATTCAGCAACCACTTTTATAAGCACTCCTCATAAGAACCTGGAACACCACTATCAGATCAATAGCACTATCTTTATAAGGTACAAACTGATGGTGGCCACAGACTAAGAAAGCCTCTCCCTTCTTTGTGAAGGTGATGTCATTCCCCTGAGGGCAAGCACCAAGTTTCTTTTCCAACAGCAGTTTCTGGTTTATGCTGATTTGTCCACAGTCTTTCAGTCTTATACTAGGTCCTCTTGACAGATGGCACACGTTTCAAAACCTCTGACCTTGTCCTGCGAATGCCATGCATCATACGATCTGTGGCCAAAGTGGAACGAAACATACTAGCTTAGAAATAATGGTCATGTAATGGCCCCATGTTAAGCTGCTCTAGGAGGTTCCGATTTAAGGGGAACTTACATGTTTTGTTTTGTTTAAATCATGGAGAATAATAAAAAGAATTGTTATTTATATTTGGAGCAAGTCAACCACTAAAGGGATAAACTCAATGCTTAAAATGGATTGTTCGTTCCCTCACCTGTTAAGGAAAAGATTCTTTTTGTTTGTTTGTTTGTTTTTTAGATCCAAGAAACAAGGTAAGAAAGGAAAAAATTATTTAAATCAGTTTAATAAATTTATTGTGCACTAACCATAAGTCAGCACTTGAAAAGAAAGGAAATAGTGATCCAGGATCAAGAGGACATTTACTGTAAATAAGTCACGTCAGGCTAACCTCCCCCTACTTTCTTTTTAAACAGGCTTATTGGACTAGCAGTTCAGAAAATGTAATCAGTGTGTTTACCCTTCTAAACTTTATCAAGAATTTTTATTAAGTTGGTCATGATGTGGACAAAATAGGACAATAAGAAATCAGTAACAGATCTAATGACCTTGTCTAACAGTTACTGGTTTTTGAGCCCTTATTGGTTTGGGAGGAAGTTTTTGGTGCCACACTGCATTAACTGTCTCTTGTCTATTTTGGACAACAGCTTTCTCCTCTAAGTGCTTCTCAGATCCACCCACTTTTCTCCATCTCACTGTACATCGTGGTACCAGTCTTGGCTATCTTTCACCTGGGTCCTTGCAATGGCCAATCTCTGCCTCCAGTCTTGCTTCCCTCCAGCCTTTTCCCACATTTTAAAAGGATGCCTATCTTTTCTGCTTTGCCAGGTTTACACCTGTTGTCCAAGAATAATTATTAATGAAGTCTCTTTCATTCTCAAAAGTGCTCCCATTGGGTAAAATTATATGCCTAACTTTAAACAGTCTGATTCTAATCACATCACTCTCCCATTTAACCCTCTCAGTGGCTTCCCCCTACCCTTAGTTTAAAGCCCAAATTTCTTCTGCATGGTTTTTTAACTTCTTAATATCCACTAATCTATAAGTTCCATGAGGACAGGGATTTTCGTTGTTGTTGTTAACTGCCATAACCCCACTGCCCAGAACTGTGCCTAGTACATAGGAGCTGCTCAAACACATGTTGAATGATAAACTTTTAATGGGCCCATGGTGTGGGCACTGTCTACCTATCCAACTTCATCCCTGCCTTCTCCCATTCACAGTCTAATCTTCAGATTGTACTATGTTCAGTTCCCTTCTCACCTCTAGGCCTTTATATATGTTCTATCTTTTGCCTGGTACATTTTCCTCCTTTTCCCACCTCTACCTCTCTCATCCCTCTAATCTCCTTCCTTATTCCTTTAGGGTCCAGCTTTAAAATCACTTCCTTTAGGAGGCCTTCCTAATTCTCTAGCTAGGAAATGTCCTCCCACTATGTATGCACATACCAGCCTGTCGTTCTCCTAGACTGATACTCATCATACTTTACAGTCAATGATTTTTAGTCTCTCTCTCTGCTAGTCGGTTTTCTCTGTCATAGTGCTTATACATACTCCACACATCCAGGCACCTAGTACATTGTCCATCACCTGGGACGCAATTAGTAAATAAGCGTTGAATTAATGAAAATATGCTAATGTGATCTTAAAGGTACAGTGTAAGATGAAATGCGATGATAATCCTGCCTTACTCTGCAATGGATTGTGTTCAGTCCTGGGTACCATGTGGAGCAATCAGGAGGGTTATTAAAATGAAAAACAGAAACTGAGGTAGTTCAGCCAAGGAAAGAGAGGGAGAGAAAGAGGAAATGAAGTATATCACAACTGCCTTAAAATTTCTAGAAAAAAGACTAAACATGTCTTTGCATGGCCCTGGTGGGACCAATGGAAGGAAATTAGAGGGCAACAAGTTTGGGCTTTTTAGCAGTCAAAGCTACCTGAAATAAATGTGGTGTCTGTGAGGCCTTGACCTTCCTGTCTTGAGGGACATTCATGATAGGCCAAATTGCAAGCTGGTAGAGATATACAGTTGGACTAAGCTATTTTTAGTAGTAAGTAGCAGAGAAGAAAAGTAGTGAAGATTGAAGTAGCTAAGCAATTTGGTCAGATTGGAAAGGAAGTCCAAAAAAGGCCCCAGTGCATACCTCACTGAGGTAGCTGGGAATTCATCCCTGTCCCCATTCCACATGTCTATAAAGGAAAATAGGCTGGATTAAGTGGGATAAAAAGGAAGGCTTAATGAACAGGATACTAAAGGTAAAACAGTGACTGAAGAGAAAATTAAAATCATAAAAATATGGTTGATGGCAATCTATTCCAATCCATGAAAATGTGCAAATAGATATTATAATCAATAGTCAACTTTTAAGAAAAACAAAAATGTGCAAATAGATATTATAATCAGTAGTCAACTTTTAAGAAAAACAAAAATCTGTTCACTTTAATTCTAGGTGAAGAGAAAGAAAGATCTGATCTTTTTCAAAATGAATAATATTTGATAATGCTTATGCTTATAACAATTGACAATTGAACAATTAACAATTTAAAAAATAAACAAGCAAGGAGATGGAGTTGATGACCACTTAATTCCACGAGTGTGAACACTTCTGTCCACTTTGTATTCTTAACCCATACTTTTTGTCACTGGTAAAGAACTGTATGTATTATCTGGCCCTGGGATAAGACTCCAGGTGACAAACTGATGACACTGATCTATGTTTTAGAGGCTCTGTTGTTTTGTTGACTTAGTAGGGTAGGAAAGAAATTTCTGCCTGCCAAGTCTGAAGAAGTAGTTGGGCCTCTCTCATTCAGTGGAGCCAGTCCCAGGGGAGTGGGACCACTGTTCCCAGGAGGGCCTCCAAAAGACCTTCTGAATAATTCATGGTCTGAGTTGGAGCAGCCCACTGCAGGGAATTTTATAATGCCCCTATGTTTGACTACCATGCAGTCCCCTTTCAAGAACCTATTCTGGAGCTTCATGAAGAGAGAGGTTGGCTGGTTTACAAAGCACCCTGGAGTATGTCCTGGAACTTACTTCCCCCAACCGCCTCTGAGCTGTGCTATGACCTTGCACAAGTCTGTCTTTCTCCTAGGGGACAAGTCTGAGATTTGAACACCTCAATTTTCATAATTACATTTTGGCTAAACAAATTAAACATAAACGGAAATGCTTTTTACAGCTTTGATGAGCATACCACTTTCCACCATTATTCCCCAACACGCACACACAAAGACACACACTCGGCATTTTCAAATCCAAATGTAAAGAGAGAAAGATTTCACTTTCCAGTTAGAAAAGAAACACAGCAAGAGATAAAATATGCAATGCCAGTTAAAGTCAACATTCTAAAAATTAGACGGCTTGGTTCTCAGGACAGATTGTCTTGCACTCACAATGGTTTTCTAAAGACCCTGGCCTGAAGTCAGAGTGTATCTGCCAAGGTCCACAGCCCTCCCCAAGCCCCACCCACGCTCACTCTCAGCCACTGGGTGGTGGAGGAGACAGGCTGCCAGCACAGTCTGACAGCTCATCTGGAAGAGACTTTGACCCCATAAGGGACTGCTGCCCCACAAAGAATTAACTCGTAGGGATCCTTAGCATCAAGTTTAATTCAGGGAAGGGTGGGAGAGAAAGAAAATGGTGATGGGGAGAGGCTGGGACCAGTGGATTGCTGTTTGATGTGTGGTTTAGCTTATATGTTTGTTTATTTTAATGGGAGGGATTGTGAGAGTGTTTACATCCTAAAGGGAAGGACCAATGAGGACAGAAAGAGAGGCCTGAAGACACAGGGAGCAGAAAAGGGTTTGACCAGTGGATGAGAAGCCCAGGAAACAGGAAAGGGTGAATTAACTGCAGATAGGGCAGGGGCACCTCCCCCTTGAGGGGGAGGATGAAATGGTGGGTACAAAATGGCAGTAAGCAGGCCTGGGACAGCCAGGACTCTGAGGTGTTCTCACTCTATGATCAATAGCTTCTTGGTGAAGTGGGGGGTGCAGTCTTCCTCCAAGAGAGAGGTAAGGTGAGGTAGTGGGGAGGGGTTTGAGGTAAAAGTATGAACTGACTGCTGAGAGAACAGGAGAAAGCTGACCGGGACTGCTTGGTGGCCCAGAGGCCCTTCTGACAGTTGGCCTGGGTACAAGTGCCCCAGGAGTAGCACCCATGGGAGATTACAGGAGAGAACAGGGCCCCTGGGGGCCAGGGCAGCTGGGGGAAGCTGTTCAGAAGAGGTTACACAAGTGGGAAAGGACTGGGACCAGTAGTCAGGAGGATTAACTGAACATACAAGGCACACATTATATGGTCAGGTTCTAAAGGAACGCTTGACAGGTCCTGGGGTTGTCAGTAAGTCCTGGTGAGACATCAGACACCCTTGATGGCAGGCGTCCCATCAGTGCTCTGAAAAAAGGAGAGACCTGGGTTCCAGCATGAAGAAACAAGGTGGAAATGCCTTCTGGGTTGCAGAAAACTTCTGACTAGGGAATCTCTCTTCTTTCTCTCCTATGACTTAATCATTAGATAAGTAACTTTATTGTCCAGACATGACTCACTGGACACAGTTACTGCCGTCCTATAGCTTAGGAAACCACAGAGAGATAAGAGCAACTCTGGAAGCAGTCAGGGAATGTGTACTATGTCCTGCCATCTGTAGTATCTGTCTGGCAGTGAGAGAGTGCAGGTAGGGACTCAGTGAGAGTCTACCTTGGCTCGATGTGCTAACTTGGCACACAGCTTAGACTCTTTGAGTGTTAGCTTCCTTGTGTGTAAAGTAAGGGGACTGCTCTAGGATCTAGATAATTTCTAAGTTGCTCCCTGTATAATTCCATTGTTAACTCTACTTATGAATTACATGCCTGATTCCAGAATTACACTATCTCTGGCAACCTAAATCTACCAGTTAATAACAAACAAAACAGAAACATTCTGACAGGGACCCCAATGTGGCTGTCATGATTTGCTATTCATGCTGTCAATTATCATCTAGAAAAGCAGTCTTCCCAATTGGGACTTCTGAATTATAAATTGTGAAAAATTGTTCAAAAAGCCCTCTCCGCGCTTTTTTTTTTTTTTTGGAGTAAAACTCTTATACCCTTTCCTTTATATATCTATATTCGGTAGGGGTGAGGAGGGGCTGAGATAGGAAATGGGTAGTATTGGAGCAGAGAGGGAGGATATGGTCTAAATAAATAAAAGGTTGAAAAATACCTCCAGTGTGAACGATCAAAAGAAATTATGACCATTTACCTTAGACAAAGGGACAAATTTTTTCTGAGGGAGGGGGGCTGGACAAAGTCACACTTTGTTGCCTGGGCTAGAGTGCCATGGTGTCAGCCTAGCTTGCAGCAACCTCAAACTCCTGGGCTCAAGGGATCCTCCTGCCTCAGCCTCCCAAGCAGCTGGGACTACAAGTACATGCCACTATGCCTGGCTAATTTTTTTCTATTTTCAGTTGCCCAGCTAATTTTTTCTATTTTTAGTAGAGACAGGGTCTCACTCTTGCTCAGACTGGTCTCGAACTCCTGACCTCGAGCAATCCTCCTGCCTCGGCCTCCCAGAGTGCTAGGATTACAGGCATGAGCCACCCCCAGCCTAAGGGGCAAGTATTAATAGTTACTTAGATTATTCACTTAAATAATCCCACTCCCTCCTACCACCACCACCCCTTCAACAGACAGAGCAGCGCTGATATTACACCTGCAAACTTACAGTTAGATCGACAGCTCTGCCTCTGCCCACCAGGCAGCAACTGCAGTCTACAATCCAGTCAGATCTTCCAAGGGCCCTGGTTGTGGTAAAATGTAAGGGGAGGTTGCAATAGAAACCTCTCTGTATCAATATCTAGAAGAATCCCCGAGAGTACTGAAATGAACTAGTACAAATCCATTTCATTTTTCCACATCAATTTATTTTCTCCCCAAACCTGCCAGCCACCTTCTTTCTCACACCTTCCTTTTCCTGCTCGGCTTTTACAAAGAACAATCCAGATTCATTGTCTCTACACCCTCGCCCTCACCCCAGTGTAAAGCAGTTTCCCACCTCACTCCTGCTTCTCCTGTTCTCTCTCCTACACTCAGACTGGAGATATGATGCTGAGCAAGACAGACAGGGCTCCCTTCCCCCCACTTACAATTTAATGAGGGGAACCAGCTGATGCCTTCACAATCCTTTTTTTTTTTTTTTTTTTTTTTTTTTTGAGACAAGAGTCTCACTCTGTTGTCAGGGCTAGAGTGCCGTGGCGTCAGCCTAGCTCACAGCAACCTCAAACTCCTGGGCTCAAGCAATCCTTCTGCCTCAGCCTCCCAAGTAGCTGGGACTACAGGCATGGGCCACCATGCGGGGCTAATTTTTTCTATATTTTTTTTTAGTTGTCTAGCTAATTTCTATTTTTTTTAGTAGAGATTGGGTCTTGCTCTTGCTCAGGCTGGTCTCAAACTCCTGAGCTCCAATGATCCGATGATCCGCCTTGCTTTGGCCTCCCAGAGTGCTAGGATTACAGGGGAGAGCCACCATGCCTGGCCTTTTTTAATGTTAATGTTTCCTTTAACAGCTCCAATTTATTTGATTTTGGTTTATGTTGATACATGTCCATGATTATTAAAATTTCTGGTTATTTAGGAAATGATTTTTAAGGTATCTTTAGGGCGGACGCCCTATAGTACTTAACATTTTACTCAGGTTATACCTTTGAATTGGCTTCATGTATTTTTAAGCACTTTTTTACAAAGATCAAAAACACATTTATAAATGCATTAACCTTCCCACCTATATAAGTGGTGCAGATACTTACAGCATTAGCACCACATTTTGGTTTTTGGACCCCCTCTCCCCAATTTCCTTCTCTCTTCTTTTTCTTCTTTTCCTCCTGTGTTTACTTTCATTGCAAGTTTTCTTCAGAGTACCTCTTCCTAGCCTAAAGTTTGTAACTGAAAGAATTAAGTACCTACAGATCTTACTTAACCTACTCTTATTTAACCTATTCAGTAGGTAGCATTCAGATGCAAGGGAGTGGCTGGAGTAAGGAATTCCAGTCATGCCTTTTTAAAATTAGGGAATAAAATACATAGAAAAATTAGAAATGTCTCTCCTGCCTTTCTCTATTGAGTTTACCTTAGAGAAATTTAGAGAGTAGAGGGGCAGGGGAATGGAACAAACGAACAGAACTTCTACTGGAATATTGTGACAGATTTACTGACAAATATTTTCTAACAGATTTTTACCAACAGGCAGTTTTTGTTTTCTTTACTGACAGACCATAAATATACTTCTGGTTGGCAGCAGCTGCATCATTATAACACTAAAAAGCAACCTTGGCTAACTTCATTCAGTACCTTATGTAGCATAAGAAATAAAGAATATCTTGAATTTAAAAGACTTTTTATATGTTAACTTTACTGATGATAAACTATTTTCGATGCAGGAAATAAATCTTTCCCCAAAGAGAAATTCACCGCCAATTATTTCTTCCTTTTAGACTTAACAATTTGGGGTAGATTTATGTTTTTGTTCATTCTTTTATCTGCTGGCAACTGTTTTTAGACCTCTGTGTAAGACAGATTCTGATGACCTTGGGAAAGTCACAGGACTTGCGTTTCTTCAATGGTAGAAGCAAAGGCAGTGGTTTCCACCGTCCTTTTTCCTTCACCATTGACTGTCAATGTCCTGATGAGAAACACATCGAAAGCCCCGTGTACTGTACCCCCAAACTTGTGCAATTTCTAGAAGTCTAAAAACACATTTAATATATATAAGGCAGTATAATAAAAGCAGGTGGACTACAGTTCCTAAAGTCGGGCCGATAGTGGTGTCATCAGGGGTCTTTTGGACCACTCTAAACCCCACCCCAAGTATTGACATCTTGCTCAACTTCCACTGAAGAACGGACTGAATCAAGGGCCTTCGTCCCTGTATCATGTCAACGGAGAAATGGACTCCTCTTCTTGCTCCCATGGAGTTTTGCCTTATGGGTGAGTGTGGCACCAGGTCTTGGGCAGGTGATGTCTGTAGTTGGCGAGTGATCCCCGCCAGAAAACTGGCTGCACACAGAGGAGCATGCATACAAGCAAGCATGTCACTGCGAATGAGCTTGGGAGCATATTTTCCTCCCTTTCATTCTTTTAATGCTCAGAGACCATAGGCGGATTTATGGAGAAGCATTCAGTGCCCGTGCCATGTTTTGCAACGGCTAACACAGAAGGTTTCTTTGCAGTATTGTGGTATGCTCAGAGTTACGACCAGAAACCGGAACACAAGGAAAGGGTTAGAAAGCAGAGGAAGTTCGGGGACGACGGTGCTCTGGACTGCACGGCAGCAGCTTCTAAGGCGTAGAGGATGGGGTGGAGGAGGAGCAGAACACGGAGAAAGGGAAAAGCTGAAGAAAATACTCACGCCAATGGGTAAAAGGGAAAAGGTGAGAAGGAATGGAGTAGGAGAGGGAACCAATAGGTGGGAGAGGCGGAGGAAGAAGGGGGAGGGGCAGAAGCCAATGGGGGAGCGGGGGAAAGGAGGGAACGGGGACGCGAGCGAGGACGCGGCCTCGCGCGCTCGCTCCCCTCCCTCAGGCTTGATCGCTCGCGCCTTCCCAGGCTCCCGGGAGACGAGGGCAGGGGCGGGGCCGTGCCGGGCGCGCGGCGCGGGAGGCGTCGCGAGGTGAGGGCGGCGGGGGCGGGGGATTGTGGGGCTGGCGGCGCGGGCGCGCGAGTGCGCGCGCGCGGCCAGTCCAGGCTGCGCCGCCGCTCCGCCCCCGGCCGGGTGTGTGGTTACGCGCGCGCGCGTGCGTTCCGGCGGTGCGCGCTGGGAGAGATGCTGAGGTAAAGTTCGGGAGAGAGGGAGAGATCCGTCAGCGAGAGGGAGCCCGAGTGGCCGCCATTACTGAGCCCGGCACGGCAGCGGGCGCAGGGGAAGGGGGGAGGGACGGGGCCGCCTCTGATGGCGGGGAGGGAGGGTGGGTGGGTTACCAGGCAGCGGGAGCTGTAGGGCTAGGGTTTTGGGGCGTGTGAGTTGCGGGGGGGGGGGGGTTGGGGGAAGGTGGCTGAAGGGACGCGGCACTCGGTGAGCGCGCCGGGGAAGAGAGGCGAGCAGAGAGTGGAGGAGGAGGTGGCGGCGGCGGGAGCGCTCCCCAGGAATGTCGCTGCCGCCGCCACCGCCGGGGCCACTGCCGTTGAGGAGGAGACGGAGGAGACCGACGTTGTTAGGTAGGACCTTGCGGCCCCCTGCTCCTCCGGGCCCTCCCGCCCCCTCCCCGCCCGGACAGGGACCCTCCCGCCGCCGGTTGTAACCAGTTGAAGGGGCTGGGGCCCCGCGGCCACCGAGGGGAGCCTGGCGCCGCACTCGGTCCTCGCAGGCCGGGCGGGGAGCAGCTGCTGCGGCTGGATACGGTCGGCGTGAAGGGCAGAGAGGCCGGGGGAGGGGTGCTTTCTCCACAGGTGACGGGGTCGGGGTCGGCGGAGGCCTGGTGGTGGCCAGGGATCGCGCCGGCCGCGCTAGGCTTCCGCTCTCGCTCGCCGCCCTCACTTGCCCGAGTCTCGGGTGGTACGTGGGGAAGGAAGGTGGCGGTGTCTCTTGGCCGGGTTGCTGCTGTTAACGAGTTCCACCTGGAAGGGGGAGAGAGGGCGGGCGCGCATTCTGGGAAACATAATCTCGGTTGCAAACTTAAACGCTTTTCGGGGGGATCGGCCCTTTTCACTTTTTTCCTTATCTCCCGGACTCCTCCCTGGGTTCTCTTAACCAGTTTTCCATCTGCTGCTAAAGCTTGGGGTAAGGTATGAGAAGTTGCACTGCGCAACCAAAATGCAGAGTCCTACCGGTTGACTGCGAGTGGGTTGAGGCTTTGATACTGAGTTTTCGCTAGAATAACCTCTAGATTCTTCCTCTGTTTCCACTAAAGAAAAGTATCGGGGTGGGGGTGGGGAACCGCGCGGGAGCGCGCGCGCACTTATCCACACATAAATACACTCACTCCCTCACACCCTCCCTCTGCAGCGTTGTTAGAAATGCAAGTGAAGTGGAGGCTCAGGGTGTAGCTGAGGCTGAAAGGTGCTCGGGAGTAAGGGCAAACTATTAGGACGTCTAGTAAAATTCCGAGAAAGTTGTAGGGGAGACGCTTATACTTTTACCACATAATAGAAATCCGGCTTTGCCAATGTTTAGTAAATGGAAATTTAAATGTTTTAAAGCAGACCGAGATAAGCATACAGATGGGTTTGTGCACGCGTTTTTAAGTTTCAATTCCCATCAATAATTTGCTTTTTCCTTTGTGATAGGTAGGAAACAGGACAACATTTTATTAATAAAAAATGTTCAGGTGTAAAACAGTGAAGTGCGTCGCTGTATTTACTAGTCCTCGCTTATGCTGCCTTCTACAGGTGTTGTGGGGGAGGGGGGAGTGTTGCCAGTTCCACTTAAATCCAAAACCAACATTCACTTTGAACAGAATGTTAGAGGATGTTTATCTGTAATGAGTATCTCATTCATTTCATGGAAGATTTCTTTAAATCACCATTTGAAATGGTTCTAGCAAAAATGGATCTAGATGGAACTGTTTGAAATTCGGAATAATATTTGGTTTAAATATATATTAATAAAATGTGTTTGGAAATGTTTACTGTCAATTCCAGTTTATTTGTACTTTAATATGATAAAATGGGACTCTTATTCAGTATTTTTAGGTAAATATACTGTGTAGGTAATCTGGGCAGTTTCCAGAATAAGGTTTTGCTTTCAATTTAAATTCCTTTCTCATTCTCTTTCATCTATACTTTGTAATTGACCCCATTTCTTGTATCTGTGGTGCATAAAGCAGAGGGAGAGAGTGGATAAGCGTGGGTCACCAAAAACTCGGAAAGGCACATTATGACTAAACAGTGCAATGAAAGGCTGGGCATACCTATGCTTTTAACTTTCAAGAAATAGCACTATTGATCTGATTGACTTAAAGCAGAATCAGTCAGACGGTACAGATGATTAGATAACTATCGATTTGGTTGTCTTGTGTAGCCTACATTTTTTAACCTAGGTCAGCATGTCTTTACCATTCTTTGTACATTAATTACTAAGAGCATTGGGGAGTGGGGTGTTACACTTTGATATAAGAATTGTCACAGAATTCTGTTATTTTTATCAACTTTTTAGTGTCCCTCCCCCCATTTAAAGTACTTTAGCAATTTTAAAAATGTATTGCAAAATTAATTTCTGAATTCCTTTACGTGGTTCTTATCCTAAATGTTTTGAAAATCATTTTCCCTTCCTTTTTTTGTTTGAAAGAGAGATTTAACACAGTGATTGTTTTGGAGAAAATGAATTATTTTGACCTTGAAGGTTAACATTTTTTTAGGGAATGAAATACTGTATTTGCATTCCTTTTTTGGATTTGAGGTTGTGATACAGTTTAAAATAATAGCTTTGTAACTCACTTTTTTAATTGAAGAAAAAGTTATGTCTTGTGAAGACTCTACTAAATTTTTTCAACATTAACAGGATGTGTAAGGTAAGTTTTGGCCTTTAGTATTCATTTCTTAAATATGAAATGGCATTGTAGAGATTTTCTTGGTAGCTACACAATAAGTTTTGTCACAACTGCAGTTTCCACAGATACTATTTTAAGAAGTATTTGGGCTGTAAAATCCATAGTTTTTTGTTTGCACATCAAGAAGGTATGGAATAGTATAACTGACTCAGGAAGCATTATATAGTGTTCTCTTTTAGTTATGCTTGTGTTCCTAAAAGATGTTTGTAGTATACTTTTAAAGTACACCGGGGAATTTGATTTCTAAAAGTACTGCAAAGAAACTTTGATACAAGGTGATGCATTATTTGGTAATTTGAGTAGTCAAGCTCTTACTTGCTTAAGTGCAGGCTTTTGTTGATCATTTTTATCAAACTAGGAAAAACCATATTAGAAATTAAGAAAAGTAGTTCAACACTAAGAATTTTAAGTATGAACTTTAATTGGTTTTCAAACTCTGTTGCTTGGATTCCTATGGTTTTTTTCCCTGACAACCCACCCTCCCAAACAAGGGCAGCTTCTGTTTTTGTCTGTTAAATGTCTTATACTTAAATACAAGAATTCCTTTTAAAAAAAAAAAAAGTTCATCTTCATTTAAAAAATTTTAAAGCCTCTGATTTGTTATTCATTAATTCAGATTACTTTTATGCAGAACTTACTATGTGACTGACCCTGGGAATACCCAGAAAAATTAGAGATAGCGTAGCTTAAGCTTTACTTGAAGAGTAATAACTATAAAGGAGTAAATAGTTAAAAGTACTAAGAGATGCAGAAAAGAGAACACCTATTTTTGTCAAGACCTCTTTGAGAATTCTTCACAGAAGAGACATTTTACTTTGAGTTTTAACTGCAAGTAGGGGTTTGAATATAAGAGAAACAAAAAAGGGTAGTCTTTTTTTCCCCCCACCATATTTTAGAAGCTGACTGTCCACGTGCCTTAGGTTTGCAGTGAAATGAAACGGATTGTTAATGTTTGCTCGTATCTGTGTATTTTTGCTTCTTAGAATTAGAGCTATTACTTGTGAAAAGGATTTATGCATAACTTTGTAATTATGTGGTTAAAATATGACTAGTATATGTCACTTGGTTAGATTCTCAAGCTTTTCATCATGAAGAGTTGATGGTAAAAGTGAGTTTTCATTTTTTTAGCTTCAGATTACGTTTAACCTATTTATTACCCCTGACCAATATTTTATTGAGCAGCTAGACACTGTGAGTGATACAAGAAGTATAAAATATTGCTCCCTTAATAGACCTATTACTTTCGTGAAGAGAGAGCATGACAACGTAGGAATTTGGGCTGTATACAGGGCAATACATACTGATTTAAAAATTGGTATAAAGGAATTTAGATAAAGGAGATGCTACTTGCGAGAAGCGTAGGGTTGGGATACTAAGGGGGAAGAAAACATTTAGCTAAGTTAACGACTGTGTGGGCCAAAAGCACAGGGAAGAGAAAGACAGATTGACAGGTGAGGAGAAAATATAAAATAAAAATATAATCAGTTTGTACCTTATGAACCAGAGTGAAAGATTTGGGAAAGTGTTAACACAGGGATAATAGAAGGGGTGATGGAGAAATAAACACAGAGATTGGCATAATTATCTGTCCTAGTTGCTGTATGTGGCATTGTCAAACAACCTTGAAAAAAATTCTTGCCTCGCCATCTTATATGGTATAGTTTGTTCAGTTTCTTCCTGTTGATTATGTCCTCTGATTCAAAATAGTTATGTTTCTTCATATACTTTTCAGAGCCAAGGTAATACCTCTTCTTTGTAAGGAACTAGTAGAAAATTGACATTGTTATGATTGGGGAATTGAAAGATCAGATTTTTATTCCTCTTTATTAACCAAGTATGTAATTCTTCAGATGTTTCTTTGTAAAATAAGAGTATTAAATCAAATGGTCTTTGAGATAATTTTCTGAAGTTTGTTAACTTGACATTTAAATTACTAAGCTTGACCTTGCCTCATTTCATTACTGAGGTTTCATTTGTCTTTGGAAATAACACCTGAAACTCAGGTGATACCAACATCTGTTGCTAAAACTGATTAGTTTTTCATTAAGAAACACTCATTTGTCTTTTATTTCTTATGTCTAGTAGCCAGTCACCAAGCTCTCTGTCTTGAATTGCTCTTTTCAATTCTGTTATGGTAGTTCAGATGCTTTGAGACTGTCTTCGGCTTTGTGCTCCACCAAGTCCAATCTTGTATTCTACTTCTAGACTAATCTCTAGTGGCTCCCTGTTGCCTATTACAAGATATAACACCTGTTTGCCCTTGAAGACCTATAGTCATATCTTATATGTTCAACAATGTTTCTCCCCTTTCCACCATGGGTAGTATGCTCAACTACTTCATCCTAATCACACACCTGAAATGACTTCTCTTTAAATCAAAATCTAGTCTATTTTTTAAGCTTCATTGAAATCCATTCTCTTAACTGAAACCGTTAATCCATTTCAGGGGTCTGCAAACTATGGCCTCTGGGACAAATCTGGCTGGCTTCCTATTTTGTATAATGACTTTCTACATTTTGAAATGGTTGGGTAAAAATTAAAAGAATATTTTGTGATATGTGAAAATTAAATGGAACTCAAATTTCAGTGTCCCTAAATAAAGTTTTATTGTAACACAGCCATGGTCATTTATTTGTTGTCTAAGACTGCTTTTGTACTACCACGGCAGAGTTAACTAGTGTGACAGATAACTGTACAGCATGCAAATCGTAAAATATTTGCTACCTAGCCCTTTTGTAGAAAAAGGTTATAAACCCTGGTCTATTTCAGTCTTTTATTTCCTTGAATTCCTATTGCATTTATCAGAACTATGGCATAGCACATTGCCTTTATTTCCTCAACTATGGTACTATAAAGCTTCTTAAAAATACAATGTGGAAAGTGCCTTTCAGACCTTTTTTTTAATCTGTGATTCCTTTTAAGTCTACACCCCTTCCTTAGATTCTTATTCAGCTTCTTAATGTTCCCATCACCAAACATTCTCATCATTAAGAAAATTGTTAAGCCTTATCTGATGTTTGTATAATGAAAATGATCATTCCTCTCCTGTCTATCTTTATAATATTAAATGTCAAATTATCCCCCCCCCTTTCTTGATTCTTCAAAGTGGAGAGAAAAGACACTGGAAGGGAGGTGAACATATTTGTAGTACTGGCTTAGTGGACTTCCTTATACATACCGTTGTACCTTCAGAACCTCTGACATGAAGCTAAGCAGATAGTAGCTAAGCACAGTAATTACTTAGGGATTGTTTACATAGGTTGGTATAAATGAGATGACCTTTGGTTCTTCTGTTTTCACCACAGAATAAGGAAATGGACTACAAAGAGTTGGAATAACTTTCACAGCAAGGCCTCAGGGAAGTAACGTTATCAGAGAGTGTAGATTAAATAGTAAGGTAGGTGGTTAGCCTGTTTGGGAATAGTTTTGGTCATTGGTTTTCAAATATTTTTCATCAGTGAAACTTTTTAAAACTATAACTTGAAATGTTAAAAGATAAAAATGAGTGTTTACTATCTAAATTGTTGAAATGTTTGATAGGTTCTCTTTTCATTCATTTGATTATAGTCTTAAGATTAATTTGTAGCAATGATGATTTTTTTTTAGGGCTCCTTTCAACCTAAGATTGTGTGCTTATATGGTGGAAACCTTGGTTTAAAGGTAAAGTAAAATATGGCATATGAGTGACTCTCCTATAGGTATTACCTTGTTAAATTACTTAGCTATCTTATGTATGTTAAGAGTTTTTCATTTCCTCTTCACAGCATTGATAAATTGTCAGCGAGAATTATCATAGAGAACATTAAGAAAAGTAATATAACACACTCTTCATTTTATGGTCTGCAGTCGATTTTATTCTTAACTATTTCAGATAAGTTGTAACTATTTCAGGCAAATTTGCTTAAGGTTGTGGAATGTATATGATAACCTTTGGGTTTGCTCTCTTTTGAATATTTGTTTATATAAGAGATATTGTATTTATTTGATTTAAAGAAGCTAGAGCATGTAATTACAAAGCTCTGTGTAATTAGGTGTTGGGAGTGTAATTTCCTGTAATAAATATTTATGATTTTTAAAAGTCTTTAAGCAGCCAAATATTTTGAATCAATTATATTTGGGATTATATTCACCTTCATTGTGAAAATTGATTTTTTTAAGTTTTATAAATAAAAATTAGATTTTTATTTGGGCTGAATACATTATTATAGATCATAATTAGCCTTCATTCTGATGGCTTGATTTCTTTTTTTTTTTTTTTTTTTTCCTGAGACAGTCTCACTCTGTTGCCGGGGATAGAGTGCAGTGGAATCAGCCTCGCTCACTGCAACCTTGAACTCCTGGGCTCAAGCTATCCTACTGCCTCAGCTTCCCAAGTAGCTGGGACTATAGCCACGCCATACTGTGCCCAGCTAATCTTTCTATTTTTAGTAGAGATAGGGTCTCACTCTTGCTTAAGCTAGCCTTGAACTCCTGAGCTCAAGCTATCCTCCTGCGTTGGTCTCGCAGAGTGCTAAGATTACAGGCGTGAGCCACCAGGCATGGCTCAGGTTTATGTTTAAAAAGGAATACTCTGGCTGATCTGATATGAATTAGACTGGGGAAAGGGAAGCAGGGACGTTAGTTTAGAAGACCTTGGAGTAATGTTGGGTCAGAGATGTCGATGAATGGGATCAGTGTTATAATAGTGCAGGTAGAGAAAACTGGTAAATTATGGATATAGTTTGAAGATAGGGCCAATAGGAATTTCCTGACAGTATAATATTAATAATTTGAAAACAATGTTTTAGAAATTATACCTTTTATTAGTGCATGTGACAGTTTTGTGAAAAGGTACAGAAATTTTAGTTTAAATCTTGAATTACTAAGAGTCTATTTTTTCATTTTTCTAAATTCCTTCTAGAACTTTTTTTTTTTGATTTGCAGAAAGCCACTTTATGTTAGTAAAACTTTATGTTACTAAAAGGAGCATGTAATGTTTGGTCTAGTAAAATATCTTAGAAAACTTAGTTGGGGAGATAGCTTAATTTTGGCAGACAATTGTAGGACAGTTTTACCTTAATATATTCTGTAAGTATTTTCCTGATACAAAATAAAAATTTATAAGATAATCTTAAAGGCAAAAGTGAGAGACTGCATTGCAAATCATTAAAAGCAGGACTGTTGCTTAACAAAGTAAAAGATTGGGCATGAGGACACTTTCATCCTAACTTGATAACTTTGAGTAGGTTATTGCTACTTTTGTCTTGGTTCCTTTGTCAGTGAAAATGTAATGCTAGATGGTATGAAAACAAGTTATATGAAAGTAAGCTATGTCAAAAGTAGGAAAGATATGCATGATTGACACAAATAGATATTACTATTGACCATATTTAAAAGGAATTTTCAAATTGAACAGGCCATATATAGTTGAAGACGTTGGCCATGAGTTTATTAGTGGAAGCATGAAAAACAGAAGGGTTTTTTTTTTTTTTGTTCTTAGCACCAGAAACAAGCTGCCTCAGATAATTAATGGAGGGTGGTTTTGATCTGGATGTTAGGAGCCAGTGGATAATTTATATCTATATAATTTATCCCGGTGTCACAAATGAAATTCCCTTACAACCTGTTATAGCAACTTCATGAGCTCTGTTTCTCCCTTAAGGTGGTGATACCAGTCATCCAAATAAATAGTGAAATCCTTTTGAGGGCAAAGTGACAACAATTTTTTTCTAGTCCAGGGTTTCTCAGGCTTTTTAAATTTTTTTTTAATTTGAAAACACTTTTTTAAAACTAAAGCTTCTAAGTTAAGGAAACCTATAAATTAGATAAAGAAAACAGTGCTCTGGTGAGCAAGTTGGGAGGAGAGGGCAAATACTTGTCCAACATCCCCTTTCCGTCTCTAGGTGGAAGAATTTTTCTACCACAGACTGAAAATCACCAAATGGTGGGTGACTAATGACGTAAGTTTTGTAGCCAACTTCAGAATACCAGTAGGTAGTCTACCCGATGGCATTGTTAGAAGGACATGGATGTTCCTCACTGTATCAAATTGGCAGTTTACTGTGAATTGGTGCAGAACCATAAAAGTCACGTAAAACTACCTTATTTTTAATTTAAACTTTAATATTTGTGACTCAGAGACTGCCACTACCATATAATTAGGAAGTCTTGAAACCTTAATATCAAAATTTAACCTCAATATAATAGTTTTATTTCTCAGATAAAAAGCCTTCCAGTTTCATTGAACAGTAAAAGGAGTGATGACTTAGTGCCTTCACTTTTCATTTATTTTAAGACCCTTTTCTTTCTGGAACTCTGGAACTTTAAAAATATATTTTATGATAGGATGTTTTCACTTCTACTCTGCCTTTCTAAAGATACAGAGTGTATCTCAGTAATTTGGGGTTTATGCTATAGGAGAGCAGAAGTGAGTCTTAACTTTCAATGAGTAATAGTATCCAGAATTATATTGTTTGGATAAACATGTAAGAAATATCAATAAAGATGTTACTGTTATGGTAAGGATTAGGTTTGTAGTTGAAAATTTTCTACGGTCTTAGGTCCTTGCTATATTGTGTTACTTTTCTATTAACCAATCTATGTCTCTGAAACTGGAAGGCAAGGGACAGTAGTCTTAAACATCTTTGAATTACTTGTAGTTTTCAGAATAGATGTTTCTTTTATAAAGAGTTATATTTTATTATGTATTTTAGTGTTTGTACTGCTTAAAGTAAAAATTCCCAAAGTAATCATTAAGTAAGTTTTCTTTTCATGTATAAAGTATATCGTCTGAAGAGTTTGCTTTTCTATTAAAAAAAGAATAGATCTTGTATTCTATTTTCAATTTTTTTCTGTAATTGGAATCATTGTGCTATTTTCACATACCAATTTTTGCTTTTTATCACTGTGTATAACTTTGTTAATCCAGTTAATATGTTTTCTTTTCTGTAAATATCCATAAATAAAGTAGTATGATTGTTCTTTTACACTGTTCTTTTACACAGTTTAGGTAAAGAATGTTAAACCTCAGGGGGGAGGGGGAGGGGGAGGAGGGGACGGGTATATGCATACACAAAGAGTGCAATGCGCACCATACGAGAGATGGACATGGTTGAAACTCAGACTGGCGGGGGGAGGGGGGTAAGGGCAACATACGTAACCTAAACATAATATGGTGAAATTAAAAAAAAAAATGTTAAACTTGATGGTAGGTACAAATTTTCAGTTTGGCCAGATGAAGATTTTTAAGAATTGTACTTAATAAAAAAAAATAGGATTGGATGAGATTTCCCTAATTTTCTTTTGGTGCTTGTTACCACATGTATACCATGATATGCTGCTACATATCATTTTTAAGTAACAAGTCTGATTGTATCACTTTTCATAATAGTTTCCCATGGCTCCAAGAATCAAATTAAGAAATGAAACTAATATTTATCAAGCCCCTTTTGTGTTAGGCACTTCACATTTAAAAAAATGATTTAGTTCTTAAATTCGTGTAGGTATGCAGTCCCATTTTATAGATGAGAGAACCGTGTCTAAGAAGTTTAGGGCTTTACTGCTTTCATCAGCTAGTAAATGACAGGTCAGAATTTGAAATCGATTCTGTTTACATGTAGTTTATACTTCTTGTGTTGCTGCTTCAGCGTAGTAATATTTTTATTACGGAAATGAACCTGATATGTATTTTGACTATCAGATGGCTGATAAAATTAATATTTAGTTGAGGCTGATGGAAGAAAATTCTAGAGTACAAGAATAAATCTTGAAATTTTATTTTCAAAAATTACATGTTATAATTTTACAAGAAATATTAGTCAAGATTTTAATTATAAGAACAATTTGTCTTCACCATTAGTTAGTGTAACACATGTGTAGTATAGTTGAAATAGATGTTTACTTGCAATGGAGGTCAGTGGACAAGCCAGGTATTTGGGGCAGGGGCAGGGAGAGTGCAGGCAGAGGTGGTCTTTTTAGATTTCTTTTTCTTGTTCTTTATATTCTTTATTTTGTACAGATTGAAGATAAATTTTATATGTGTTGTGATATGCATTACTGGATATTTTTCCTATCTTGTAAAATTTTAAGGCAGTAGAAGTGATGTATTGCTTTTAATTCAGCCTCAAAAGAATATGAAGACTCCAAATAAAACTTTTTAAACAGACTGATTCATTGTCTATTCATTGAATATAATCAAAATTAAATTTCTTATAATTCTTAGATGTTATCTAATGTTGCTAGTATATCAAATAATTCTAAAGGATTGTCTCAGATATATAATCTTAAAATGCTTTAGCTTGGCACCACACAAAAGGTGGCCTTTGAGCTCTTTGTAACTACTCTGGGAGGAAATAAATCCAGAAATTAAGAGCATTTAGAAATAATTTGGCAATAATTTTATGTTTCTTGAATGTAATAAAAAATTGAGGCTTGGCTTTTTTAAAAGTTTTGTTTATATTTTACAAAAATTTCATTTTATATTGTAAAGTTTCATTTATAATTACACTTTTTTATTTCAGTTCTTAGAGATTTGAAATGAAAATTGCTCATTCACCTTAGATAGTTTGAGAAGCCCTGATCTACTTAAATCTTGTCAGTATTCATATAACTGTCCACTTATTTCTATTTCCCTGTTTAAGTATTGGAATGTTCTTTGTTGTTACGGGACATAAAATTTGATGAATTTCACAAGAGTGTGTTAAAACTTACTGAAAAAATTTTTTTAATTCTAAAATTTTGTTAAATTCATATGAAATTCTGTTTTAGGGAATAAGTTTTGAGGAACCCTGTAATAGAAAGCAGTTGTTTTGTATTTTTAAAAGTTATGAGGGAGTTTCTAAGGCTACAAGTAAATTTTAGTTATCAGCAACATAGCTTTCAATCACAGAGGACAAGAAAATTAAGGGAGTGGGAAGGACTAGTTTTTTAAACTCGTAAGAAGGAATAATTAAGGCAAAATGCACATTTGGTTAATAGAGGTTTATATTAAAGTTTGTGAGATACTACATTAGATTTTATATTTAGTACATTAGGACTTTGTATTTAATTATTTTAATTATTAGGTTTGCCTTAAATTTTGAAGTCATCTTGCATTTATAACAGTAAATCATAAACTATGATTTCTTAAAGTACATGTAACACTATTATTGACATTGTTATTAACTTTCATGGTGATATAAACATCTTTAATATATGTAATTCATTGTAATTTATGATTAAGATTTGTCCTTTCTCCCCTTTTGTAGGAAGATGATCCATATGATCATGAAGACCTTTCTGCACAGAAATGAGAGAAATACAAAGAACCAAATACAGTTCTGAAATTTGGGATCTGTATTTTGAGACGATTTTATTTTCAGAATGAGAAGTATGTCTGGTTACCTTTATGAATGTAGAGACATGAGAAGAGAGTTATGATGGCAAAAAACAAAGAGCCTCGTCCCCCATCCTATACTATCAGTGTAGTTGGACTCTCTGGGACTGAAAAAGACAAAGGTAACTGTGGAGTTGGAAAGTCTTGTTTGTGCAATAGATTTGTACGCTCAAAAGCAGATGAATATTATCCAGAGCATACTTCTGTGCTTAGCACCATTGACTTTGGAGGACGAGTAGTAAACAATGATCACTTTTTGTACTGGGGTGACATAACACAAAATGGTGAAGATGGAGTAGAATGCAAAATTCATGTCATTGAACAAACAGAGTTCATTGATGACCAGACTTTCTTGCCTCATCGGAGTACGAATTTGCAACCATATATAAAACGTGCAGCTGCCTCTAAATTGCAGTCAGCAGAAAAACTAATGTACATTTGCACTGATCAGCTAGGCTTGGAGCAAGACTTTGAACAGAAGCAAATGCCTGAAGGGAAGCTCAACGTAGATGGATTTTTATTGTGCATTGATGTAAGTCAGGGATGCAATAGGAAGTTTGATGATCAACTTAAATTTGTGAATAACCTTTTTGTCCAGCTATCAAAATCAAAAAAACCTGTAATAATAGCAGCAACTAAATGTGATGAATGTGTGGATCATTATCTTAGAGAAGTTCAGGCATTTGCTTCAAACAAAAAGAACCTTCTTGTAGTGGAAACATCAGCTCGATTTAATGTCAACATTGAGACATGTTTCACTGCACTGGTACAAATGTTGGATAAAACTCGTGGCAAGCCTAAAATTATTCCCTATCTGGATGCTTATAAAACACAGAGACAACTTGTTGTCACAGCAACAGATAAGTTTGAAAAACTTGTGCAGACTGTGAGAGATTATCATGCAACTTGGAAAACCGTTAGTAATAAATTAAAAAATCATCCTGATTATGAAGAATACATCAACTTAGAGGGAACAAGAAAGGCCAGAAATACATTCTCCAAACATATAGAACAACTTAAACAGGAACATATAAGAAAAAGGAGAGAAGAATATATAAATACTTTACCAAGAGCTTTTAACACTCTTTTGCCAAATCTAGAAGAGATTGAGCATTTGAATTGGTCAGAAGCTTTGAAGTTAATGGAAAAGCGAGCAGATTTCCAGTTATGTTTTGTGGTGCTAGAAAAAACACCTTGGGATGAAACTGACCATATAGATAAAATTAATGATAGACGGATCCCATTTGACCTCCTGAGCACTTTAGAAGCTGAAAAAGTCTATCAGAACCATGTACAACATCTAATATCGGAGAAGAGGAGGGTAGAAATGAAGGAAAAATTCAAGAAGACTTTGGAAAAAATTCAGTTCATTTCACCCGGGCAGCCATGGGAGGAAGTTATGTGCTTTGTTATGGAGGATGAAGCCTTCAAATATATCACTGAAGCTGATAGTAAAGAGGTATATGGTAGGCATCAGCGAGAAATAGTTGAAAAAGCCAAAGAAGAGTTTCAGGAAATGCTTTTTGAGCATTCTGAACTTTTTTATGATTTAGATCTTAATGCAACACCTAGTTCAGACAAAATGAGTGAAATTCATACAGTTCTGAGTGAAGAACCTAGATACAAAGCTTTACAGAAACTTGCACCTGATAGGGAATCTCTTTTACTTAAACACATAGGATTCGTTTATCATCCAACTAAAGAAACATGTCTTAGTGGCCAAAACTGTACAGATATTAAAGTGGAGCAGTTACTTGCCAGTAGTCTTTTGCAGTTGGATCATGGCCGCTTACGGTTGTATCATGATAGTACCAACATAGATAAAGTTAACCTTTTCATTTTAGGGAAGGATGGCCTTGCCCAAGAACTAGCAAATGAGATAAGGACACAATCCACTGATGATGAGTATGCCTTAGATGGAAAAATTTATGAACTTGATCTTCGGCCGGTTGATGCCAAATCGCCTTACTTTTTGAGTCAATTGTGGACTGCCGCCTTTAAACCACATGGGTGCTTCTGTGTATTTAATTCTATTGAGTCACTGAATTTTATTGGGGAATTTATTGGAAAAATAAGAACTGAAGCTTCACAGATCAGAAAAGATAAATACATGACCAATCTTCCATTTACATTAATTCTGGCTAATCAGAGAGATTCCATTAGTAAGAATCTGCCAATTCTCAGGCACCAAGGGCAGCAGTTGGCAAATAAGTTACAGTGTCCTTTTGTAGATGTACCTACTGGTACATATCCTCGTAAATTTAATGAAACCCAGATAAAGCAAGCTCTAAGAGGAGTGCTGGAATCAGTTAAACACAATTTAGATGTGATGAGCCCAGTTCCCACCAATAAGGATGTATCAGAAGCTGACTTGAGAATTGTCATGTGTGCCATGTGTGGTGATCCATTTAGTGTGGATCTTATTCTTTCACCTTTCCTTGATTCTCATTCTTGCAGTGCTGCTCAAGCTGGACAGAATAATTCCCTAATGCTTGATAAAATCATTGGTGAAAAGAGGAGACGAATACAGATCACAATATTATCTTACCATTCTTCAATTGGAGTAAGGAAAGATGAACTGGTTCATGGGTATATTTTAGTTTACTCTGCTAAACGGAAAGCATCGATGGGAATGCTTCGAGCATTTCTATCAGAAGTTCAAGACACCATTCCTGTACAACTGGTGGCAGTTACTGACAGCCAAGCAGATTTTTTTGAAAATGAAGCTATTAAGGAGTTAATGACTGAAGGAGAACACATTGCAACTGAGATCACTGCTAAGTTTACGGCATTGTATTCTTTATCTCAGTATCATCGGCAAACTGAGGTCTTCACTCTGTTTTTCAGTGATGTTCTAGAGAAGAAAAATATGATAGAAAATTCCTATTTGTCTGATAATACAAGGGAATCAACCCATCAAAGTGAAGATGTTTTTCTACCATCTCCCAGAGACTGTTTTCCCTATAACAACTACCCTGATTCAGATGATGACACAGAAGCACCACCTCCTTATAGTCCAATTGGAGATGATGTTCAGTTGCTTCCAACACCTAGTGACCGTTCCAGATATAGGTTAGATTTGGAAGGAAATGAATATCCTGTTCATAGTACCCCAAACTGTCATGACCATGAACGCAACCATAAAGTGCCTCCACCCATTAAACCTAAACCGGTTGTACCTAAGACAAATGTGAAAAAACTGGATCCAAACCTTTTAAAAACGATTGAAGCTGGTATTGGTAAAAATCCAAGAAAACAGACTTCACGGGTGCCTTTGGCACATCCTGAAGATATGGATCCTTCAGATAACTATGTGGAACCCATTGACACAATTTACAAACAGAAGGGCTATTCTGAAGAGATTTATGTTGCACCAGATGATAGTCAGAATCGCATTAAAATTCGAAACTCATTTGTAAATAACACCCAAGGAGATGAAGAAAATGGATTTTCTGATAGAACCTCAAAAAGTCATGGGGAACGGAGGCCTTCAAAATACAAATATAAATCTAAAACCTTGTTTAGTAAAGCCAAGTCATACTATAGAAGAACACATTCAGATGCCAGTGATGATGAGGCTTTCACCACTTCTAAAACAAAAAGAAAAGGAAGACATCGTGGAAGTGAAGAAGACCCACTTCTTTCTCCTGTTGAAACTTGGAAAGGTGGTATTGATAATCCTGCAATCACTTCTGACCAGGAGTTAGATGATAAGAAGATGAAGAAGAAAACCCATAAAGTGAAAGAAGATAAAAAGGTAAGTTTGATTTATGGTCTGTGATGTTTACAAAGTTGCTTGCTTTTATTTTTTAAAATATATTTATTAAGGTAATAGATTTGACATCAGTGACAACTTAGACTTATTCAGTAAATATAATTAGTGGCTCTTTTTAAATTGAATATTTTGTGGAGATAAATTATTTTAGTGCACTTTATTTGTGCTTTATTTGGGGTAGAAATTTGATTTCATATTCTTCAGCATAATTCTAGGTGAATGTTTATTCTTTTTACAGATATCTGGATAATGAAGTGATTTTGTTAATTTTTCTGTTTGTAATCATCCTATATGTCTGTTTTTCCCTTCTGACCTACCAGTTTTACAGTGTTAATTTGATATACCTATCTCACTCAGAGAATGAATAATGCAATAAAACTAACAATTTACATTCTTGGATATTTATTAACATTTCCAGGCAGCCTCTTTGTGGATTGTGGTATACTGCCTGAAGGCATACAGAGTAGTTTCTGAAATTTGAATTGTAGAATTCTGACTAAATGGCATGCTTTCATCTTATACATTTTCAATAGATATAATTCATCTGATGGTATTAAGCATAAGAAACCTAAATATGTATGCTGTTAAAGTTGTACTTAATAATTTTTATTTTTATTAGATCTTTTCACAGTGGTATTTTTAGCAGCTTCACTTCTAGTACTCTTCGATACTAGATTACACACAAAATTTTATTCCCGGATTTTTTCAGTCTTAAGATAGCATTGAATAAGCTTTTATTCTAGTATATTGATGATTTCTTCATCAGTTAAGTCCATAGTCTTATGAATTATCAATACATATTTTCTATAGCTGACTGCTGTTTATCAGCCCCAATTGCAGATAGAGATATTTTCAATAAGCTTATTCTAGGTAGCTTTCCTACATATAGTAACTGCCCATTATAGTTGGATAGACTCCATTTTATTTTCTAAGTTTTAGTGTTTTTTTATTTTATCCTTAGCCAGCCTATTTTATCATTAACTAACTCTAGACTAGGCATGTAAACTTTCTAAATAAGACTCAGTTAGACTTACAGCACATACTCTTAACTTAAAGCACACTCTACCAGCAGTGAATATCTCTGGCATCTCTTTACATCCACCCTATTATCACTAGTCCCATCTATACATTTATCAATGCCAAAAGACCTCAATATTTTTCTCAATTTGCTTATACTAAACCGTCACAGTCTTTCCATTTTTAAATTGCTTTTATTTTCGAGTATGTTATTTTTTTGTTCACAACCCTAATGGCTTTGGCAACTTTTTATTTTGAAAGACTTTCAACGTATTAATAGTTACAAGAATAGTAAAAGGAACATCTATATATTTGTTTACCCAGATTTACCAATTGTTTACATTTTGCTTCGCCTGTATGAGCAGTGTGCGTATGTGTGGGGTTTTTTTTAAACCCTTTGAGATTAAGTTGGAGACATTGTACTCTTTTTATCATTAAATATTTCATTGTGTATTCCTTAAGAACAGAAGCATTCTCTTTAACAGTAGTATGTATTTTTCATATTGATGCATAGTCTTTCAAATTATACTCTTAGTATAATTTTATGTTTTTAGTCAAGAGGCAAATATAGGCATTTTGTTGTAAAGTGATAGAGGTATAGAGACCACAAGAGAAATCAACCAAGTTAAATGTTGACTTTTTAAAAGACTAGAAAAATAGACAGAATAGACAAACCTCTGACAACATTGGAAGGAAAAAGAGAAGGCAAAAATAAGTACTATGAATGAAAAGGAGGGCATAGTTACAGATAGATCAGATTAAAAAGAATAGAGAATACTGTCAACAATTTTATTTCAACAAATTTGAAAGCTTAAACAAAATGAACCAACTTCTAGAAAAATAATTTACCTAAACAAGAAAGCTTTGAATAATCCCGTAATTATTAAATAGTGAAGTAGTAAATTTTCCAACCAAGGAAATACTAGACTGGGATAATTTTACAGGAGACTTTTCAAGGAAGAGGTCATTCCAATGTTGTATAAATTGTTCCAGAGAATAGAAAGCAAAGAAATACATTCTTCAATTTATTCTATCCTTAATTCTAGAACCAGACAAGGATGGTGTAAGAAAGGAAAATTATAGTCCCATTTTACTCATGAGGGTACATGCAAAAATCTTAAATGAATTGCAGGTCCACAGACCAGACTCTTAACTGCTATTTTGAAATTCATTAACCTCTGAACACCAAAAGTTTCAGAACTTGGCAAGACAACCTGATTTGACCTATTCTCATTGGTGGCAAATCCTGACTTGAACAGATGAGAGTCTGCTTATAATCACTATTATTTAAAGTGAATATCCATGTAGTTCACTATGAAAATATTAATGTGTTTGAATACTAGGTGCTGAGGTTGTTACATAATATACTTTGTGTACCATACATTGCTGCTAGTGACTAC
This sequence comes from Indri indri, assembly GCA_004363605.1. Taxonomy (NCBI): domain Eukaryota; kingdom Metazoa; phylum Chordata; class Mammalia; order Primates; family Indriidae; genus Indri; species Indri indri. The sequence continues at coordinate 206,879 of RJWJ010000435.1, read as the reverse complement.
AAAGTTTGAATTCTGAAACATACCTTGCTCCAAGAGTTTTAGATGAGGAATTTTAGGCCTATAATAACAAAAAACCTCAACAATATATAAAAGAAAAACTATGTCCACATTTTATACCACATGTGCAAAGGATGGCTTAATAGAAAATCTATACATGTAGTATACTCCATAAACAGACTAAAGGAGAAAAAATACTATAGTGGCAATAGATGCAGAAAAAGCACTTGATGAAATTCAACAAATGGGAAAACTAATAAATTAGGAACAGATGAGAACTTTCTTAATGTGAAAAAAGATATCTACGAACACACGAACAAGCACAATTTATAATAAAAGTCATCTGTCATCCTACATGGGGAAGTACATTCCCTTTTCAATCAGGAACAAGACAGGTCCACACTATCACCAGTTCTATTCAGCGTAACATGGAGATCCTAGTTAAAGCAATAAGATAAGAAAAAGAAAGTAAAAGTGTTGGAAAGGAGGAAACATAATTGTTATTTCTGGCTCATATGATTATCAATATACAAGCTAAAAAGGATCAATAGGTAAATTATTAGTATTAATAGGATTAGCAGAGTAGCTTAATATAAAATCAGTAATCAAAATTCAATTTCATCTCTCTGTACATCAGCAACAAATAACAAGAAAAAGTAATTAGAGAAGACATCATTTATAAAAGCTTTGCAGATTATTAAGTCATTAAAAATAATCATAACATGTAAAATCTCCATGTGGAAAAGTATAAAAAACTTCATTGAAAGACATTAAAAAGACCTAAGTAAATGTCAGAGTTATTGCCTTTGTGTCCATGAATATGACATATCATAGAGAAGCCAATATTCTTCATGCTGAGCTCTGGATTCAATATTGTTTCATTGGAAGTCTCAAGAGATTTCCAGAAATTTCACACAATGATTCTGATTTATATGGAAGAGTAGAGGACTTAGAATAGCCTGGATACTTGTGAAGAAGAAAGGCAGAATGGTGATGGTGGTGGTGTGTGTGCTTGTTTAATCTTATAAAATAAAACTTTAGTATTTTTTAAGACAATGTTTTACTGGTGCAAGGATAGGCACATTGGCCAATAGAATAGACAATTCAGAAATAGACCTCTGGTTTAGGGCTGTCCTTCCAACACAATAGCCACTTGAGGCTGTTTAACACTTGAAATGTAACCAGGCTGAATTGGGGTGTGCTGGTCTGAATTATAAGGAAAGGCATTCTTGAAAAGTGTCATTTATAGTTAGATCTGATAGGTAAATATAAGTTAACAAGGGAAACGGTGGGGTGAAATGGAGAGTAATGCTGAACAAATAGCATGTGCATGTGGTGGGAAGGAACATAGTGTATTCTTAAAGGAAGTCAGTGTGTTTGGCCATTGATATAGGGCAGGCATTGGGAAACTTTCTGTAAAGGGCTAGATAGTAAATACAGTGTCTGTTGTAACTGGTCAAATCTGTTGTGGTGCAAAAGCAGCCATGGACAATATGTAAGCTAATAAGCATAGATGTGTTCTAATAAAACTATTTTCAAAAACAGGTGGCAGGCTGGATTTTTCCAGCAGCCGTATAATTGGCTGACTTTCTAGAGGAGAGAGTAGTGTAAAGAGAGACTTAAAGTAGGGACCAGACTCCGAGACCTGTTAGCAATGTTAGGAATTTAGCCTAAGAATAATTTGCAACTAGAAAGTGAGTGGCTTTGTTTCTTGAGATCGCTTGGTTACAGTATGGAAAATGGGTTGAGAGAGTGCTAGAGAGGATATGGAAGACTACTTGGTATATTACAGTAGTCTTAAGTGAACCATGATGAAAGCTTGGAGCATTTGGAGTAGGGAGGGAGAATGGTAGCAATGGAGAATGGAATGGATTTGAGACGTACTTAAAATCCATAGGATTTGATGATATGCTGCATATGGGAGGTGAAGATAATGAATGAGATAGGAAAGATACTCCTAGGATTCTAGCTTATTCAGCTTCATCAGTGACGATGCTGTTCATGAGAGACAGAGCATTAGAAATCCGCCAGGTTTGGAGTTGGGGAGTAACAATTATAACTTTAGTTTTTGAGTTGAGGTGGAAATGTCAAGTAGGCGGTTATAGGTCCTCACCAGATGTCTGAGTTGGAGATAATATATTTAGAAGATGATGAAATTGAGACGGCAACATGAAATCCCATAGGGAATGAATACAGAGGATTGTCTAACTGTATTGAGGAACTGCCAATATTGAATGGTCATATAGCAGAGATGATGATCCTTAAGAACAGTGGACAGAGAGTAAGAATAAACCACTTACCTTTTCTTAGCTGGTTCCCTCACCTATAAATTAAGAATTATAATATTTCTCTTGGAGTTGTAGTAGAAATTAGAAATCTGTGTTTCAAGTGCTTGGCATATAGCAGTGCTAAATAAATGATAGTATAGTGTGCATCAGGCCTGAAATATACTCCAGGTATACACGGCCTGTATTTCAGAACAATCCTTTGTCTCATTTGTGGGATTAGTTTTCTGACTCGTTTTTTGAATTAACTACTCCTATAATTTTTCTTTCTGAGTTTATGCACCACTTTGCTTTTTTTCTAGAAGAGAAAAGGTCATTGTGTTTACCTCCATTCTGTGATTCCAGAATGGGAGCCATTCCTTGATACCTGAAAAACATAGCTTTTAGGCATCAGTGGAATCTGAGGAAGGCTCAGAGATACGTTTCTCTTAAATTCAGCTTAGTCGCCATTCCTGCCAAAGACAGCTTTATGCTTGGCTGTCTTTTGCTTTATATTACAAAATGAGTTTAGTGTTAGTTATAGGAACAAAACCTTTAAGACATTTTTGATTGCAACCAGCAATAAGAATTATTTTTTTAGAAAAATCATGACCCATTATACACACAGATGTTTCTACATAACTGACATGCAACTTCACAAAACAATACTTATGTTTATTGTATAGTGGGTCCTCTGTATCCATGGGTTTTGTATCCTCAAATTCAATAAACTGTGGATCAAAAATATTTAGGGGAAAAAACCAAAAAATCAATACAACAATAAATAACGCAAATTTAAAAACAATATGGTATAACAACTATTTAATAGCATTTACATTGTTTTGGGTATTACAGGTAATTCAGACATGATTTAAAGTACACAGGAAGGTGACCATAAGCTATATGCAAATTTTATATAAGGGACTTGAGCATCCTCAGATTTTGGTGTTTGCGGAGGTCCTGAAAGTAATCCTCTTGCAGGATACTGTGGGACAACTGTGTATGTTATTTTGATTTTTCTGGTCTATTAAAGTGCAGAAATACTGGTTGTGATCTACTGAATTGATTTAGTGATTACTGGTGTTTGAAAAGCAGTGCTTTAAGAGAACGAAACTGAGAAAATATGAGTCGTATCAATAAAATGCCAGTTTTTGTTTTGTTTTTTGAGAAAGGGTTTCACTCTGTCACCTGGGCTAGAGTGCAGTGGTGGTGGCGTCATAGTTCACTGCAACCTCAAACTTCTGGGCTCAAGTGATCCTTCCTGCCTCAGCCTCCCAAATAGCTGGAACTACAGGCAGGTGTCCCCAAGGCCAGCTAAATTTTCTTTCCTTTTTTTTTTTTTTTTTTGGTGGAGATGGGGTCTTGCTCTTGCTCAGGCTAAAATGCCAGTTTTTAACACATAAATTCAATGAAGTGAAGTATACCTTTGTTTATGCTAGTTTGTTTTTTCTTTGTTATCTATTTCAGTTCCATTGGCTTGATTCAGATAGAGTAAATAGTAAAATACTTGGTGAATTTTGTGGTGCATTAGTGGAAGCTGATATTCTGATTTTTCATTTTTAACTTCTTTTAAAATTGTTTTTGTATCTTACTTCCAAGTCCTGAATCTTTTCATCTTCTTATTTATATTAGCAATTACCAGCTCCTATTTTATTCTCAAATGTTCCTTCCAGTCCATGTTCTTTTCTCTGTATTTTACTGTTCCCTTCTTACCTAAATCCACTATCAGGTAGTGTCTTAACGATTGTGTTGTTTTAGCCATCGTAGTGGGGTTTGGAGCCTGTTTGGGAGAATACCAATATAGGTATTTAAAAAAACCTGAAGAGATATTAATACATAGAGAGTCATAAGGTGTTTATTTTATATTTGCAAATGGTAACTTGATACTGTGTCATTAATATGGTAGATCTTTAGAGTGTTGTGAATCTTAAGTTTAGAATTATTTGACTTCTGACTTCTAGAACCTCATTTGATCTGTAAATTGTTCATTCTAGATATAAAAGTGATGAAATAAGTGAAAATGTTTTCTGTCGAATTGCATTAAAATGCATAGATTATACCTGTGGTCCCCAACCCCCTGGGCTGTGGACTGGTACTGTGGTACCAGTCCTTGGCCTCTTAGGAACCGGGCTGCAGCCATTCCCCATCACTTGTATCACTGCCTGAGGCCCCCTGCCCCCCACCATGGAAAAATTGTCTTCCGTGAAACTGGTCCCTGGTGCCAAAAAGGTTGGGGACTGCTGGATTATAGGGTAAGCATGCTTTTTGTTCTTAGTGTATCTCACTTAACCTTAGTCGTTAGATTAACTGTCACTGTTCACATCTGAGAAAAATCAGGTTCTTAAAGGAATTTTAATGAAGAGTAAATAAAAATTGGACGTTAAAAAGCTTACTATAAAAACAATGCTTACAGATCCAATAGGTTAGGCTCGTGCTTCGCTAAGGATTCTTCATTTAGCGAAGTCTTGAAGTGCTTGAAAGTTTCAAATTTTCTATTTTTTACCTATTTTCTGGGAGTTATCTTGGTTAGATTGCTCCATTATATCCCTTATTACCTTGTAGACAGCCTCTTAGGGGAGATTGTGAGGTCACCTTTGTACAGGAAGTATGTTTAGAAGAGTGAGAAAGCTTCTTTCCCAGACCCTTCAACCAGCATATTTTCTAGTGTCTTTGTCTTGAGTTGGATCCTGCATCTACTTTTAACCAATATACTCTGGCCAGGGGAGTAGAATTACCCTTCTGAATTTAGGTCTGAGCCTTTATCATGAGAGCTCTGGGTGAAATTGGCTTTCCTTCAAATTGAGGTAATTTCTAAGGGATGAAAACCACGATGTCTACTATAGGCAAGATTTGTATCTTGTTTATAGTTGATCTCCGTGGTCTAGTACAGTACTGTATGTTGTACTGTGATAATTTAAAGTAAGTCAGTATACATATATGGCCTTGTTTTTGTGGCGGTAATAAAAGAACTGTTGATGTGTTTGTTAAGTAATTACAATTTATTTTGACTGAAACTCATTTTATTCAACAGGTATTTTATTAAATGCCTGCTATGCCAGAACACTGTTAGAAACCGATACAAGTCTAACTTGGTCTTTGGCTCTGCTCTAGAGGGATTTAGTCTAGTAAAGATCATTTTGTTGAAAATTAAATATTTTATATTTTCGACAAGGTTTAACAAAACTGGTTCTTTCTCCTATCTTGTCTTATCTGGAAAACATTTACTTTGCCTACCTGCCTGCCCTCGCACCCTCCCTCCCTCCTTCCTTCCTTTCTTCCCTCCCATCATTTTGCCTTCTTTTGCTCCCTCAGGGTCTCACTCTGTTGCCTGGGCTGGAGGGCAGTGGCATGATCATAACTCACTGTAGCGGTGAACTCTGGGGCTCAAGTGAGCCTCCCACCTTGGCCTCCTACTTAGGTTTTCTTTAGTAACCATTTCTGTTGTTTTTTTTTAATTGGCTAAATTTGTCTACCTGTGATATATTAACTAGAACAATGGTGTTTCTGTAATTTCTCATAAAGTTAAAATTTGTTTCTTCAGCATTTTTGGTGCTGACTGCACCTGTTTATGACAATATATAAATGTGGATATGTATAGCAGAGGTATTTCTGCCTGTATTTTACTATTTGCTGTTTCTTTGTATTTGTTTTCGTGTTGTCCATTTGACCACCGTGATTTATTGCTTTTCAAATTCAGATTGAAATATAATTAGTTAATTTTTAAAGTATATTTCTGATTTGCGTGTTTTAATGAGATTTAATTTAAAAGATTGTGTCAGTGGCATACTTGGCTTTCACTGCTTTAAAAGTAATTCGGCAAACAAATTTCTTCAGTGTGGCTTTATTTATACTTTTTTCTTAGTGTTTATAGCGGCATATTGAATGGTTAGCAAAAAACTGGCATAGTAATAATTATTGAAGTTACTCATTTCTGAAGCATATTGATTGTAATTATTAAAATATATTTAGTTAACGTGTCAGGTACTTAACTCGTGTAACATAAAATAATTGTGTTCTTATTATATTAATGGACATTGTTACTATTGGAAGATCATAGGTAAATTTGTAGGATTACCAATTTTATTTACTCCAAAATTGGGTATACTACAAATTTTCTCAATCCTAGAAGAGATGTTTTGCAGTAGATACAGTGTTATGATTTCTAGTTCTGTAGTATTTTCCTTTAATCTCGGTTGACGTTATGAAGGAATACTCAAGTAAATGGGGCTTAATCTGTGACTTTTAAAGAAGACAAACCTCAGAGGATAAGAGGATTGCTTTTTTTAAAGTAGTAGTTTTTGATGTTTCCAATCCTTAGACTATAAGGGTGTGACAAAGGAGATTGTATGATCTTGTGATTGTACCTAACTTTGTCCAAATAAAAAGTACAGCTTGTAGACTTTGTATAAAGTAATTGTTTTGAACTTTTGGGAAATTGTTCTTAGCCTTTGAAAATCTAAGGAAAGGTTTAGTTATTTTCCCTGAGAAAATGCACATGCACAGAATCTTACTGGAGTTTTAAGGGTTTCACATCCTGAAGGCCTGTGGGCCCCAGTTTAAGAACACTATTATAAGATGTGACGGAAGAAGAAGACACACTGAAATTTTTCTTCATTCTTTACTAATGCTCCGATTGGCAAACCTTAGAGTAACAGAAAGTAGCTAACAGATGAGGATGGAAGCAAAGAGAGCAACAGTGTTTCCAGGAATGAGATGCTAAATTTAATGAAAAACTTATTTTCATTCAAATATACTTGATAATGTATATTTGGGGAAGCCAGGTAGAAATTTCCCCATTCACTTGAGTAGCTAGATATTTTACTTTAACTCTCCCCAGGTGACTCTAGGTTCATTTTTTATTTAAGTTGATTAATGGCATAAATAAAGTAGCTGCCAAATAATTGTATGTTGAAATGCTTTTTCTGGAAGATACTATCTTAAGAGAATATAGTTTCCTGAATCAAGGTTAGAACCATTTTGCCTGATTAGTATGTACAAGAACCTGGACTGCATTTATTTACACTCAGTTATTTTCTCTTCCCTCATTAAACCTGGTGTTAGAGTAAAGGCATGAGAGAGCCTTCATAATGGCTGTTTTCTGAAGTGCGTTTGGACTTTCAGCTAGCACCTACAGCTTTTATTAGCTTAATAGAGGGGGGATTAACGCATTGACTACTTACTATGCTAGAAAAAATTTTTTTTCCTTGGGGTCACTGTGTTTCATTACAAAAATAGAATAAAAACTTCCAAAATAAAACAATCCTTTCTAATTAATGAAAAAATTTGGGCTGGGCACAGTGGCTCACGCCTGTAATCCTAGCTCTCTGGGAGGCCGAGGCAGGTGGATTGTTTGAGCTCAGGAGTTCGAAACCAGCCTGAGCAAGAGCAAGACCCCGTCTCTACCAAAAATAGAAAGAAAATATATAGAAAAAATTAGCTGGGCATGGTGGCGCAGGCTTGTAGTCACAGCTACTCGGGAGGCTGAGGCAGGAGGATCGCTTGAGCCCAGGAGTTTGAGGTTGCTGTGAGCTAGGATGACGCCACGGCACTCTAGCCCAGGCAACACAATGAGACTCTGTCTCAAAAAAAAAAAAAAAAAGAAAGAAAAAGAAAAATTTGTTGTTTTTTTATTGTTTTCTGTGTGTGAGTTATATGCAACTTGAAAAATAGTTCTTGCGGCTCCTAAGGTGAAGCCTTGTGTGAGTTACATATGCTTCACGAAGCCCCAGGCTCTAAACTAGCGTGAGTTAAATACAACTCACGTGGCAGGTAATGTGTTAAATCTTCATAGAGTCCTGGCTCCCTACTAAAGGCTTTTTTCTCACATTGTTGTGTTATATTATAGCATTATACTACTACTTCCCACCTAAAGTAATCACTTTATGTTGTAGTTTAATAATACTTGGTTTTTGATGTTATAAGCTTTTTGAGGGCAATTATGATTATTGTTCATCTTTGTATAACCTATAATAGTATTTCTCAGTCTTGAGTCACATGTGGACCTTTTTTAAAGTTAACATTCTCAGACTTTTCAGGAATATATCTGTAGCCAAACTTGAGTTCTTGGTCCTTGTTTTTAGTAGCCTAGCATAGTGAAATGAAAAACATATTTAATGGTCACCAGGGGTTAGGAGAATTGTTCTGTGTCTTGACCGGTGGAGAATAAAAAAAACCTTCACATGTGAGCAGTTACAAAGAACTAAATACACACAAATGACTACAAGTAAAACTGGGAAAATCTAAATAAGATCCATGGATCATATTAATGTCAGTACCCAGGTGGTTATATTGTTATATTGTTGTTATGCAATAGATAAGATACCACTATTGTGGGAAACTGGGCAAAGGGTACATGAGATCTGTCATTTTTTTTTTTACAATAGCATGGAAATGTAAATCTACACTTATCTCAAAATGTTTAATTTAAAAAAGGTCATTATAATAGGGTAAGAAGTAATGACAACCTTAAGGATTGTGAAAATGAAATGAAAGCAACACATTTTACAGCGAAAGAAAGTGTGATAAACAAGCCAAGTATGATAAACAGCAATAGCATATAGCCCTGACCTACTGTAATGCATTCCTGAAGGTCTTACCCAGTCATGGTGAGGAGAGGGAAGTAAAAGCTATGACCTGTAAGGAAAAACCTATTGAACAGGTACAAACATGCCTTGTATGACTGACTTCTAGAACCTCACAGGAGTTTCCTTAAAGATAACATTCTGCTATACCAAGGTTTCTCAACTTAAGCATTACTGATATTTTGGGCTTCATAATCCTTTGTTGTGGAAGTGGTCTGTGAGTTCTGGAATGTTTAGCAGGACTCCTGATTTCTACCCACTAGAAGCCAGTAGCATCCCCCCAGCGACAACCAAAAGTGTCTCTAGACATTGCCATATGCTTCCTGGAGGGCAAAATTGACTGTGGTTGAGAGGGTTTGTCCCCAGTTTTACTTGTACTCATTTGTGTGTATGTTTAGTTCTTTTCAATTTTTCAGATGTATAGATTTGTGTATCCCCCACCACAGTCAAGATGCAAAACATTTCCATCACCAACAGATTGCTTGTGGTGTTCTTTTATAACTACACCCTTCTCCTTTTCACCCCCTCCCACATCCCTAACCACCCCCCACACTAATCTGTTGTTCATTTCTATAATTTTGTCATTTCAAGAATGTTATATAAATGGGATTATACCATATATAACTTTTTGGAATTGACTTTTTTCATTTAACATAATTCCCTTGAAATTCAGTTAAGTTGTTGCATGTATGAACAGTTTGTTCCTTTTTATTTCTGAGTAATATTCCATGGTATGAATATATGAGTTTTTTAACCTGTTGAAGGAGGATATAGGGTTGTTTCTAGTTTTTGACTATCTTGAATAAAGTTGCTGTGGACATTCAAGTACAGGTTTTTATATGAACATAAGTTTTTGTGTCTCTGGGATAAATACCCAAGAGTACAATTGCTTGGTTGTATAGTAATTTCATATTTAGTCTTATAAGAAACTGCCAAACTGTTTTCCAGAATGGGTGTATCATTTTAAATCCCCACCAGCAATGTATGATGTGTCCAGTCCCTTCACATTTTCACCAGTATTTATGGTACAATAACTTTTTAATTGAAGTTTCTCTCCTCCATTCACCATTACTTCAAGCTGTTCTTTATGTTGCTTTCTGAGGGATAGCACAGCGCTATAATAAAGTGCCTGATCCCTCTCCCTGCAAAATATATTTATAGCCTATGTATAAAGTTAAAATTCCTCAGTTAGCCGCCTAACTGAGGTTAGGTGTACGCAGTGTGTGGCCCTTGCCTACCTTTCAACCCTTATTATTCACTTGCACATATACTCTTAAATTCCAGGTATGTCAGAATAGATGGAAAATAATAGCTATCTCAGAGTTGTGAAGATTTAAGATTATGCACATAGAATTAAGTGCCTAATATATAGTAACCAGTAAATAAATGGCAGTTTCTAGTGATTTCTGAGTCCTTGTCCTGACTTACAGTAATCACTCAAATGTTTAGATGAGTAAATGACTTGTAGACTAGATCCCTTCTCAATTCCTGAAATGTCTCTCACCTCATCAACTTCCTATATCAAAAGGTCTACCTTTTGAAGTCTGGGTTTAAGTGATCTATTTATTTTGACACTTGATCACATACTATTTTGTATGTGCTAGTAATAAAATAACTGGTAGTGAGGTGTTTTTTTCATCATAACAGATTATGTGTTTCTTGAGGGCATTAAATTCCACTGGTTTTTGTATCCTTCATAGTAACCTAGCATGTTAAAGTGATTTCTTAGTTCTTACACACTGTTGAAAGTATACATCATTGTATGTCCAGATGAATTCATATAGAATTGGCTATTTAAGTCTTTCTGTAACTTTATGACAAATAATCATTATTTTGTATGAATCTTGACTAGGTTAGGATGCTTACACTTAGACATGCCTATCTAGTGACTCCCATAGGAGTGAAGAATTAGGTAAATGAAACTGTTTCTGTAAACTGGTAAATGAACCAACAGTACTTTGTATTTTAACAGAAATCTTGTGTGATGAAGGCTTTCTCTTGCCTATTTATGGTTTTGTTTCCTTCTGTCAATGTTTACTGAGTGTCTACCCTGTTGTAGATGTTGTGCCAGGTACAGGTACCAAAAAAGGGAAGAGTGACCAAATTTTAGGTAGTATTTTGGAAGTAATAGCAACAGGGCTAATGATATGTTCACTGGAGAGTAAAGGAAAAGGGAAAATCAAAATTATCTCCTAGATTTAAGGTTTGAGCAACTGGATGGATTTGCTAAGATAGAAAATACTCAAAGTGAAAGGTTTCAGACCAGAAGGAATAAAGACATGTTTGTGCTTTTTATGTTACATTTAAAATATCTGTGTGGACATCCAAGTGGAAATGTCAGTCTAAAAATTAGGTGTATGAATCTGGTACTCAGAGAAAGAGTTATCAGGATGTAAAAGGATTTAAACTTGTGGGATTGGTTAAATTCACATAAGGGCAGAGTACAGCCAGAGAAGGAAGAGCTTAGAACTGAGTTGGGGTAGAAGAGTTGTTGGGAGACAAAACTGAAAAAGGAATTCTTGGCGAGAAAAACGAGTTGAGTAGTGACATGGGAGCCATAGAGCAAGTGTTTAAGGAAGACGTTCAAGAAAGAATGTTGCTGAGATCTCAAGAAGGATGCAGAAAATTTCTTTTTTATTTGATAGTATCTGATCATGACAAGTAGTTTAGTGGATTGCCAGGGAAAGCCAGCTGGAAGTGGGTCGAAGAGTGAACCGGGCCGGGCGCGGTGGCTCACGCCTGTAATCCTAGCACTCTGGGAGGCCGAGGCGGGCGGATTGTTTGAGCTCAGGAGTTCGAGACCAGCCTGAGCAAGAGTGAGACCCCGTCTCTACTAAAAATAGAAAGAAATTAATCAGACAACTGAAAATATATAGAAAAAATTAGCCGGGCATAGTGGTGCATGCCTGTAGTCCCAGCTACTCGGGAGGCTGAAGCAGGAGGATCCCTTGAGCCCAGGAGTTTGAGGTTGCTGTGAGCTAGGCTGACGCCACAGCACTCTAGCCTGAGCAACAGAGTGAGACTCTGTCTCAAAAAAAAAAAAAAAAAAAAGAGTGAACGGGATGTGAAAAGTAGAGACAGTGGATGCAGATGACATTTTAAAGAAATTTTGCTTTGAAAAGGAGCAAGAATTGGGGCAGTAACTAGAAGGCAATGTGGAATAAAAGGAGAGTTTTTGTGTTTGTTTTTAAAAATAAGAGAGATTAGAGAGTATATATTTATAAGAATGACCCAGGAGAGGACAAACTGATGCTGTAGGAGAAAAGGGATGGGGAATAGGAGTAACCTAAGGAGGAGAGAAGTAAGAGAGGAAAAGGTATCAAGGATTTAGACGATAGACGTGGGGGATGGTGGCTTATATAACTGAACTTCAGTTATTATAGGAGGGAGAAGATGGAACAGGGTGGAGTTATAGGTAGGTTGGTCATGGTGGTAATATGAGGGTGTTCTTATGTTTTCTACTTCTCTCGATGAAGCGTGATTTGAGGACATTAGAAAGGGAGAGGGTAGGTAGTGTGTGTAGTATGTGGGTTTCTTTAATTGCAGAATATGCTGGGATATGTTGAGAATCTCTTGAGTGTGGAACAGAGTATATGGGGACCAGAGAAAACTCAAATTGGAGCCATTAGGGAAAATATGATTTCTGATCTTTTTCCTTTTTGGAAAGAGAAGGATTAAAATTTATTTATGACAGATAAAATTTTTAAAACCTTACCATTTTTTCTGGTTACACAAGTAATCTTGATCCTTTTAAAATAATTTCCTTTACAAAAGAAAATATATCTCGCATTAAAAATTCTGTATAATTTCCCCCACTTTTCTTTCTCTTTCCCACTATGCCCTCATTCCAAACCCAGAGGATTATTGTCATAGTTTGGTATTTGTTTTTAATTTTGGCTATATTTAACATGAATGCTTTATTTTTACAGAAATGAGATTATACTGTTTATACTATTCTTAAAATTTACCTAATGTGTGTGTTCGTCTATTAAAATCAACCTTAATTCAAGTCTTCATTATCATTAATTTTGACATACTTGAGCTGATAGATTAGAGGAGATCATTTAAAATTTCCAACTGTTACTCTGTTTCCACAGATGTTTACTTATTTCTGCTATAATTTGTTGTTGCTACTTGATGGTTTGAATTCTGGATAATTGTCAAGTGAGTCTCTTTGTATGGTTAAAGGCTTTTTTGCCTTGAAGACAACTCCAGTGTTAACATTGCTCTTTTAAAACAAAACATCATTATTTTCACTCATCCTTTTACTTTCAGCTCTTTGGAGTCTCGTTTAAATGGCATGTGGTTAGTTGGGTTTAGTTATATATCAAGACTGAGAATCTTTTTTTTATAGCTGATCTTACTCCATTTATAATTATTTTTATGTATTTGTTTGGTTTTTTTTTTCTGTTTTCTATTTTTTAGTCACTGTTAGCAAAAAATATAAAAAGGAGCTATCTATGTGCTGCTTATTTTTATCTTTAAATATTACATTAAGCTCCATTTCAGTTTGTCATCCTTATTCCACCCCACAAATAATAAATCATCATACCTGTTGTGCACTAGTATAATTACATTATCTCTTGTATCCCATTTCCTCCTGTTAGGATAGGTTGAGGCTTTTGGTTCTGGCCTATTATCAAATCATTTTTACATTTTATAGCTTTACCTGCAAAATTATAAATTATATTTTATTTAATAGCCATACCACTGCTACTTGGAATTAGTTTTATGTTCAACTATGTACATTGTTCACTGTTAATGTTTTTCATAACACAAATTCTTCAGCATAAGTTCTTTTTTAATGTGTTTAATTTTTCAGAATGACTTTGAGAGTGCTATAATTTAAATATAATTATTATATATTTGAGAACTTTTTAAAAAATTTAGTTACTGGTTTTACATACCTAAATGACATATTGGCTAAGTAAAGCATTCTCAACATATTCTTTTCCCATGAACGTTCCTATAAATGACTCTTCTGACTTCCAGTTTTACTGATCACTCTGAGGCTAGCCTAATACCTTCCCCCAATTGTTGATTTGTTGTTTCAGCCTGGATGCTTTTAAGATTCTCTAAAGCTTACTGAGTTTAGTATAATATGTCTCTAACTTGATGATTCACTCTTATTTATTGTTCATCTTTCCTAATACATAGTAAGGTCATTCATTCTACAAATTAAGCTCATTATTTTAGAAGACACCTCAGATATCTTTCTGGACTACTTGGACTGATTCTTTTACAGTGTTCCAGGTCTTTGCGGTATGTTGATGAACAAAGCAGATAAAAATTCCTGCCCTTGTGTCAAGCTTAAATTGTAGCAAGGAGACCAATAATAATAACAATACATGAGTAAATTATACAGTGTTGTGGAGAGAAAAAGCAGAGTAAGAGGAGTTTGGAGACTGGGAAGGGTCTGGGAAGACAGCAGTAGGATTGCAGTTTTTTTTTTGTTTTGTTTTGTTTTTTTGAGACAGAGTCTCACTCTCTTGCCTGGGGCGAGTGCCGTGGCATCAGCCTAGCTCACAGCAACCTCAAACTCCTGGGCTCAAGCGATCCCTACTGTCTCAGCCTCCCGAGTAGGTGGGACTACAGGCATGAGCCACCATGCCCGCCTAATTGTTTCTATATATATTTTTAGCTGTTCAATTAATTTCTATTTTTTGGTAGAGACGGGGTCTCGCTCTTGCTCAGACTGGTCTCGAACTCCTGAGCTCAGAACGATCTGCCTGCCTCGGCCTCCCAGAGTGCTAGGATTACAGGCGTGAGCCACTGCGCCCGGCCAGGATTGCAGTTTTTAATATGGTGGTCAGTGTAGAGAAGGTAAAGGGAACAGCCAATACAAAAGTCTTAAGGCAGGAGCATTCTTGACATTAAAATGGCAAGGAAGCCATGTGGTTTGAGGAAGGGAATGAATGATGAGGGAAATGAGGTCAGAATATTAAGGAACAGAGTCTAAGGCATGCAGATTGTATATGGCATTTCAGGCCATTATTTGGGGAGCCACCTTCATTCTGGCTGCTCTGGAGAGAATGGCCTGTAGAGAATTGTGGTAGAAGCAGGTGATATTAATTAAGCAGCCAATGCAGTAATCCAGATCTGTGAAATGGTGATAGCTTTATGGATGAAGGAGTTAACAAGATGGTGAGACACAGTTAGCTTCCATTCTGTACATCTGCTTAACAATTGGAAGTAGGATATGAGAGAAAAAGAAGAGAGATCAAGGATGACTCCAAGATCTTTATCCTGAACAACTGAAAGGATGGAATTGCTGACAACTGAGATGGAAAAGGCTGAAGATAGAGTACATTTTAAGAAAAGCTTCTGGAGGTTGGGACATGTTAAAAAAATCTCTGTTAGACTTTCAAGTGACGATGTCAGGTAGATTGTTTTATACATTAGTTTAGAGTAGGAGAAAGAGCTGAGCAGAAAGTATAAACTTAAGTTTTCAGCATATGGATAACATTACCAAGAGGGTGAGCATAGATGGAGAAAAGGAGACAATCGGGGACTGAATTGTGTGGGGTATTCACAATATTAGTGTTGGTGAGGAGGGACCAGCAAAGGAGACTAAGAGTGGGAGAGTGAGTAAGGTAGTAGGATTGGTTTGGTAGAAGTCCAGTGAAGAAAGCGACTGCTGAAAAACTGAGATGAGAACTAGCCATTGGAAAACAATCATTGGTGATGGCAATAAGAGCAGATTTAGTGGAGTGATGAGGGTGATAGACTAATTTGAATGCACTTAAGAGTGAATGGAAGGAGAGAAATTGGCAACAGCTAGTATAGATGACTTCCACGTAGTTCGTCTGCAAAAGGGAGTAGCATCTTGGAGCAGTAACTGCCAAGGAGAGTAAGATTGAGACTTCTTTTTTAAATGGGAGCAAGGGCCTGTGTGGTGCTTTTCTCCTGTAATCCCAGCGCTTTGGGAGGCTGAGGTAGGAGGGAGGATCTCTTCAGGCTAGGAGTTCAAGACCAGCGTAAGCAACATAGCAAGACCCCATTTCTGAGGGGGGGAAAAAAAACACCAAAAACTTAGCTGGATTTGGTGGCATGCACCTGTGGTCCTAGCTACTGGAGAGGTTAAGGTAGGAGGATTGCGTAAGCCTAGGAGTTCAGTATTACAGTGAGCTATGGTCAGGCCATTCCAGCCTGGGCAACAGAGCAAGACCTTGTCTCTAAATAGATTAGATAGGTAGAAGCGAAACCCAGCGTTTTTTGGTGTGTATAATAATAACACAGTAGAAAGGGGGAACTCTGATGGTCTTTTCCATTTTATTCTGATCTTTTCAATCACGTTAAGTCCTTGCTGCTTCTCAAGAGCTTTTTGTTTCTGTAGTGGCATTTTTCCTTCCGTTTCTTTACATTTTGTCTTCTGTTGTCTCATTTCTTTGATTTTTTTTAACTTCAAGAATCACATCTAAAAGAAAAGAGGTCCAGATTTTTTTGTTTGCTGGATTGGTTCTTTGAAAGCCTAGTCAACTGCTTTTTGACACTTAAGTTTTGTTCGTTTGTTGGTTACCAGTGAAACAGTTGAGGTGTTGTGTGTTTTTTTAATGTTATCAATTATAGTATTTATTTGAGGATATTGCTTAGAAGACTCCTCACTGTATTGCTGATTATACTGAAACAGGAGGAACAGTTTCTGGAAAGAGCTATTTTTTTCTCTTCCTGGTCCTGTTTACTTATACAAATAAGACCTTTTAATGTCTGCTAGACACTTAATTGATAACATTGTTTACATTTATTGTGAACAGAATGTTCATGCTACTGTGGTATGCTTTTTGCAGACATGAAATTTGGTTAAGTGGCTAGCAAAAAGGCTGTGGGTATTTGCATTTAAACAGAAATCAAGATATGAATGTAGTAATGAATCAAAAATTGAATTATAGATCAGAATTTGTTTTCCACAGGCACAATTATTTGGAGGTGCCATTTCTGACTAAAGGTTCTTCAAAACTGTAGATAAAAATAACAAAATACCGTACTACTCATTTTTCTCTTGCATTTTAGAGAAATCTGATGGCATTTTATAGCAGTTGTAATCTTGGCTTAGATAGTTTAATTTATTAACTAGGTTTTAAATTATATAAATCATTTTGAGTTGGTGTAAGTTTGTAGCTATAAATCAGCAACTCTTAACCAAGGGGTGCATATCGGAATTACGTGGAGAGTTTTTCAGAAGTCACATGTTTTAAAAAAATTCCTTGAATTGATTATAATGGTTAAATACTATCACAGAAAAAAGGAATTGTGTATGTATACATTTTTGTTCATCACAAAAGCTGATATAGGAGTGTCTAATTCACACCTGTTTATTTTTCTGCATAGAATTTTCTTTCATAGCAGTATCATTAGTTATTAGTAGTATAATAGAAAAATTTGTAAACTCACATAGGCGTCCCCCCAATATATATGGATTAAAACTTGACTGTCAGAGCAGTTCTGTGTTAACAAAGTATGCCTTTGGAGTTGGCCAGAAATTCCTTACTGTAAGCTACTTAACCTTTCATTACCTTAGATTACTAGCTCTGAATATTGTAACTGCAGAAATTAAATAACTTGCCCTTATAAGTTTATGGACCATACATGGTATATATTTACTGAGCATAAGCCAGAGAATCTACCTTAGTTTGCTTTCCTGTCTCAACTCCCCAATTTAAGTATTCAGGGCTGCCTGGATAAAGTTTAGACTTCACTTTTTCCTCTTTCCCATGACCCCAAGGGTAGGGATGGAATGATTTCATAGTTACCTGAGAGTTTAGATGGGCTCCTAATGGCCAATATTAAAAAGAGGATTTCTTAAGGGCTGATTGGAGCAATTAGGACTACCTACCTAGCTTGTCCTACAACTTTTGTGTTCCTCAGGTAGCTTTGCAGACTATCAAATCTCTTTATCTCTTCATTCCTGTTGCTCTCACCATTGTCTAGGCATTGTTATTTTCATTAATCTACCTAAGTGTAATCTATTTCACCCATGTTATCTCTCCAAACAAAAAACATCTTTGCTTCAGTTTTCACTTTTCTAATCAAAGGATAATGTACCTAGCACTCTGGGAGGCCGAGGCGGGCGGATTGTTTGAGCTCAGGAGTACGAAACCAGCCTGAGCAAGAGCGAGACCCCCCTCTCTACTAAAAATAGAAAGAAATTAATCGGACAACTAAAAATACATAGAAAAAATTAGCCGGGCATGGTGGCGCATGCCTGTAGTCCCAGCTACTTGTGAGGCTGAGGCAGAAGGATTGCTTGAGCCCAGGAGTTTGAGGTTGCTGTGAGCTAGGCTGATGCCATGGCACTCTAGCCCGGGCAAAAAGAGTGAGACTCTGTCTCAAAAAAAAAAAAAAAAAAAAAAAAAAAAATGGATAATGTAGCTAGTAGTGGGCAGGCTGCAGAGCACCTTATTGCTCCTGAGAAAGAAGACCCAGCCACTGTACCCCACTTCAGCTTTGTGGTTATAGACTTTCCATTTTCCCTTCCTTGCACATCCTTCTGTTTTGGTGGTGGTGGCAGTGGAAGGATCATTTAACAAATAAGGATCCATGCCACTTGGTTTTTTGTGTTAGGTCTTGAACCAGGTCAAACACACACTGCGATGCCCTGTTGACTAGACACACTTGATTATGTTGTGTGTAGTCTGTATATACCAGAGTTACATGTAATCTGTATCATCATAGAGTAATAGTATATGAAGGTTTGGATTTAATGAAAGTTTGCTGGGTTGGGTGACCTGAAATCAAAAGGATTTAATTAAGTATTCAAGGTATCCAGAGACTTGGAAGAATACAATGAGGGATTCATCAAAGGAAAGACTCTTCCAGGAAGAATGGGAAAGTAAGATGAGGACTGTTGTTTCAGGCATTGAAAACCATACCTGCGCTCCCTCCTATACCTCTCCATCCACACCTTTCTGATTAGAAATGATCATGTTTTTATCCTATTTGTAAGCCAGTAAGGATAATTAAGACAGATTAAATAGATTTGTGATTTATACCAAAGAAAACAAAAACTTGTAGATCAAATTAGACTGAAAAAGGAACCAGGGCTGTCTATAAAACTGCTCTTAGATCTTTTTTGAATTTCTGAAAACTTTCTTTTCTTCCTATACTTCAGAGATTATCAATGGAGTTTGTACAATAGAATCATCTGTAGGCATGCTTGCCATACCCTACTCCAGAAAGACCAAATCAGAATCCCCTCAGTTTGATTCCAGAGAGTACTTCCTTAGGTTTTTGAGATATTCACTCCTTGGTTAAGAATCATTTTCTTTCTAATGCTGGATTGAAGTTAATCTCTGAAATTTCTTATTTAATTTCATTTTTAACTGTTGTGAAAATGTTCTGTACATTACTTCTGAAAATTATCTTATTATTAAAGTAAGTGTCAGTAGATAGGAAGAAGGGACAAATAATGGGACTAAAAAAAGTTCATGGAGTTACATAGCCTCATTATATAATCAATAATTAAAACTATTGGGTTCTTACAAATACAGGTGGACACAAAAACTTCACTTGGACCTGCCTCAAAGACCAAATAAAATTGACATACCACACCCAAACTGAACCAGGCATTGCTTGCTTACTCCTAGTTTTGCCCTTGTGTTGGCATTGAAAAATGATCTTTTCTAAACTATCTTTTCTACCTATCCAGTCTTCTATTATTTTTCGAAAGAGAACATTTTCTTCTAGTCAGCCATTTTTTTTTCTGTTCACTTTTGTCTCTCTCCATTGCTCAAGTTGCTGCTTTCTGGCAAAATTTATTTAATGAGTGCCATGTTGATCGACATTTAGGCTTTTAAATACTTCTTTTGATCCAAATTGTGTATTTATTTTGCTTAATACTAATACTCTGGAAGAAATTAATAGTTTTAACTTGAATATGTTTTCTTATAGCAGAAAAAGAAAACTAAGAACTTCAATCCACCAACACGTAGAAATTGGGAAAGTAATTACTTTGGGATGCCCCTCCAGGATCTGGTTACAGCTGAGAAACCCATACCACTATTTGTTGAAAAATGTGTGGAATTTATTGAAGATACAGGTAAGATAGAAGTATCATTGCAAGAGATTTGATTTAAAATTTTACTTTTGCTACACCAACAGTTTGTCAAATGTTTGTGATTTGTTAAAGCTAAATTTTGAAAGACCTGTATAGTTTTAAATTATTAGGATTGATTGTCTTGAGTATTCACTAACCATCTGGTATTTGAAAGAAGTTTTGTTATTGACCAGGAGTGCTTTTGTTGGATTTCTCTTGAACCTAATAAATGGCTAAGTTGAATGCTAAAATGTTACACTTATCTTATTCTGGAATTTAGAATAGCTTGATTATTATGCCATTTAATCGAGAGAGAGTCATGGTTTGAATCAATAATTTGAAACTTTTCAATATTTTTAGGTATAATACTGTTTATTTGTTATGACCCATTTTACACATGGATTTTCTTTTTAAAACTTTTAACAATAGTTGTAGATATATGAAAGGCAGCTCATTCTGTTTGTGCTATTAATATCTATTCAGCAGTTCCAGCTTGATTTGATATATATGGTTTGAGTTGTATTTTTAAGGAGTGTGTAGATATCTCGCTGTTTTAAAAACAAGCCTGCCTCTTATGTTTATTTTGCCTAATGTAAACTGTTAAAATTAAAAAAAAATGAGTGGTGGGCATATCAGAGGTGGGTAATAGAGGCAGAAGGTTGAGTTGTTGGATGCCCATGTTATATCTAAAATATCCTGCTGATTTTTACCCAGATGTACATTTTATCCTTCAGTTTGATTATCAGCTAAGTTCTGTATATATTGGGTTGTCTATTTGGTGAGGAGTGCTGACTCTCAATTTTAATAAGGGAGTGGAATGTGGGGAAATTCCATTATTCACAAGTATTATAGTTGAAATAGCGTATATCTTCCCCCTTCAGTTAATAAGTATTAATTTATAGAGCCTACGTTTGTATATCTCTAATCATTTATTTTTTCCTTCAACTAGTAGTTGAGAAGTGTTATTAGGCAAATTTTTGTCTACGTTTTTGTTCATCTTTAACATAGAAATGTCAAGGTTGTTGTAATATTAGCTTTCTGCTTTGGATTTAATCTCATTTTCTCTAGTAATATAAGTAGGCCTTATGGATATGACTCAGCAATTAGAAAATATTTTCCTTTAGTGATTGAAAAGTCATACTGAAATAATGATATGTTAGCATTTTGTACATTTATTATTAAAAATTAAAAATTTTTCATTTTGTGAATATTTTCATAATAGTTAAGTGATTTGATTTGAGGAAAATGAATGAGTTCCAAGTATGAGATAAAATGCAGTTCTAGTCCAGTTCTTAACACAATGTTGAATTAATTTAGGTCAACTCACAGGTAATTTATATATTTAAGTGCTTTGGTAGAAAGGTACCAATAGACTACATAGTAGAATAAAACATTAAGGCTAGTTCTTTTGTTGCCATCATTGTAGTATATTGCTTAAGTTTATTACAGATTTTAAAACTAATCAGTTTTAGCAGAAATTCCCAATTGCTTAAGAGTTCAATTTACAATCCTCAGTATGGACTGTAGCACAGCCATGCTATATTTAAAGTTCACCTTGTACTAATATAAATGCATTGCAGTAGTTATTGTTTAAAATTGTATTTGTTTATAGATCCTTAAATACATTGGTATAAATGATCAGTACTTTTCTGTTATTGTAATTAGCCCTCTTGTGTAAAAGACCTGGTACAGTTGCTCACATCTGTAATCCTAGAACTTAGGGAGGCTGAGATGGGAGGATTGCTTGAGGTCAGGAGTTCAAGACCAGCCTGAGCAAGAGTGAGACCCCATCTCTACAAAAAATAGAAAAATTAGCCGGGCATGGTGGCACATGCCTGTAGTCCCAGTTACTTGGGAGGCTGAGCCAGGAGGATCACTTGAGCCCAGGAGTTTGAGGTTGCAGTGAGCTATGACAACACCACTGCACTCTAGCCAGGGCAACAGAGAGAGACTCTGTCTCAAAAAAATGAAAAAGAAAATAAAAGACTAGACTTTTTTGAACAACCACAAAGAAAATATGCTAGTTTTAAATATCAGCTTTATTGATATAATTTACATACAATAAAATTTACCAATTTTAATTGTACATTATGAATTTTAATACCTCTGTAGTCATGTGTCCACCACCGCAATCAAGACACAGAATATTTTCGTCACCCCAAAAAGCATCTAATATTTCATTATTAAGTATAATGTTAGCTATTGGATTTTTGTAGATGCTCTTTAACAGATTGAGAAAGTATTCTAATATTCCTAGTTTGAGAGTTTTTATACAAAATAGGTTTTGATTTTGTCATGTGGTTTTTCTGCCTCTGTTGAGATGTTCATATGGTTCTTTTTTTTTTTTTTTTTTTTTTTTTTTTTTTTTTTTTTTTTTTTTTTTTTTTTTTTTTTTTTTTTTTTTTTTTTTTTTTACTGTTAATATGATGAATTATATTAATTGACTCTCACATGTTAAACCTTGTATCCCTGGAATAAACACTGCTTGGTCATAATGTTTTATCCTTTTTATATATTGCTAATTTCAGTTTTCTAAAATATTAAGGATTTCTGCATCCTGAAGGATATTGGTTTGTAGTTTCTTGCAGTGTTTTTGTTTGGCATTGGAGTAAAAATGGCATCATAGATTGAGATTATTTTCTGGAAGCATTTGTGTAGGATAGTAATATTTCATTCTTAAGTTTTGGTAGAAGTCACCACTGAAACTATTTGGACCTGGAATTTTGTGAGGACATTTTTAGCTGTGAATTTAATTCCTTTAATAGATATAGGCTACTCAGATTTTTTATTTCTTCTTGAGTAAGAGTTGTTTGTTTGTGTCTTTTGAGAAATTTGTCCATTTCACATAAGTTGGCATAAGGTTGTTTATAAAATTCCTCATTATCCTTTTAATGCCTTGTAGCATCTGTAGTGATATCTTTTTTTCTGATACTACTAAATTGTGTCTTTTTTGTTACTGTTGTTAGAGGTTTATCAATTTTATTGATCATTCAAAGAACCAGCTTTTACTTTTGTTGATTTTCCTTTTTTGGTCCATTTTTAAATTCATTGAATTTTACTTTTTATTTCTTTCTCCTTTTGTTTCTCAAAATAGAAGCCTATTTAACTCATTGGTTATTACATTTCCAAATGTTTGGTAATTTTCCAAATCTTTGTTGTTCATTCCTGGTTTCGTTCTGTTGCAGTTGGGAAAAAAGTTTGATTTCGGTTTTAAGTTTATCGACATTCTTATTATATAGCCCCAAAATATGGTTTATTTTGAAGAATGTTTGATGGGACCTTGAACAGAATGTTTATTATACTGTTGTGTGAAGAATTCTATAAATGTCAGTTAGGTCAAATTCTTTGAGAGTGTTGGTCAAGTCTTGTATATCCTGACTAATTTTTGTGTTTACTTTTGTTTTTTTAAAGAGGACTGTTGAAGTCTGCAATCATGATCGTAGATTTGTCTCTGTTTCTCCTTTCACTTCTGTTAGATTTTGCTTAATATGTTTTGAGGTTCTTCCTCATGAGCTGACCTTCATTATGAAGTATTTTCTTTATGTTTGGTAGTATTTGTTCGGGAGTCTACTTTGCCTAATATTGATATAGCCAATGATGTTTTCCCTTGAGTCGTGTTTGTGGTATATCTTTTTCTGTACTTTTGCTTTTAATTTGTTTATATTTCTAAAGTGGATTTCAACATGTCATTGGGTCTGGCAATCTGCTTATTTTTCGTTGGAGTGTTTAGATCATTGGCTTTTAATGTTATCAGTGTAATTTGTAAAAATCTGCCATCATGTTTTTATTTTCCATTTATCCCATGTGATCATTATTCCCTTTTCTTTTCCCACTGTCTTTTGGATTGACTGAATATTTTTAATTCTATTTTACTTGTAATATCAGGTTATTAGTTATATCCGTCTCTTAGGATTTTTTAGTGGTGCTTGAGTTTGCAATACACATCTTTAATTATAGTTTACCCTCAAATAATATATCGTCATAATGTGCAATACAAGAACCTTGTGCTGGCTGCTATGGCGCAGGCCTGTATACTAGCTTCTTGGGAGACTGAGACATGAGGATTGCTTTAGGACAGGAGTTCAAGGCTGCACTGTGCCATGATGACACCTGTGAATAGCAACTACTGCATTCTAGCCTGTGCAACATAGTGAGACCCCATCTCTTCCAAAAAAAAAAAAAAAGAACCTTGTAACAGTATGCTTTGCACTATCGCTTGTTCTATGTTATGTATTTTAATTCTGTTTTAAATATTATAATACATGTATATAATTTCCGTTTTAAACAGGAAATTTTTCTTGTTATTGAAAGACATTTTCTTAGATTATAATTATGTAAAAGCTTTAGTGAATTATAATTCACATACCATACAATTCACTCATTTAAGGTGTACAGCAGTATTTTAGTATGTTCACAGTTGTGCAGCCATCACCACAATCAATTTTAGAACATTTTCAGGACCCCAAAAAGAAGTCCCATACCTGTTAAGCAATCACTGCCTATTCCACCACCACCTCAACTTTCTTCCTCTATAGATTTACCTGTTCTGGACATTTCATATAAATGGAATCCTATAATGTTATCTTTTGTGACTGGCTTCTTTCCTTTAACATAATGTTTTCAAGTCTCCTACTGTAGCATATATCAGTGCTTCAATCCCTTTTGGTTTTGTTTTTTTTTTTTTTTTTGTAGACAGGGTCTTGCTCTGTCACTAGGCTCAACCTCCCAGGTAGCTGGGACTATAGGTGTCCACCACCATGCCCAGCTAATTTTTTTATTTTTTGTAGAGACAGGGTCTTGCTATTGCCCAGGCTGGTCTTGAACTTCTGGCTTCAAATGATCTTCCCACATCACCCTCCCAAAGTGCTAGGATTACAGGTGTGAGCATTCCCTTTTTTTTTTTTTTTAAACTAGTCCATAACAGATTACCTTCATTCCTTTTTATTGCTGAATAATTTTCCATTGATGGACGCTTGGTTTGTTTCCACTTTTTGACTCTTGTGAACAGTGCTGCTATAAACATTTCTGTCACAGTTTTTCTGTGGACATATGTTTTCACATCTATTGGGTATATACCTAGGAGTAGAATTGCTAGATCATATGGCAACTCTGTGTTTAGCCTTTTGAGGAACTGCCAGATTGTTTTTCAAAGTGGCTGCACTATTTTGACATTCCTACCAGCAATGTATAAGAGTTCCAGTTTGTCCACATTTTTTGCCACCATTTTTCTCTTTTTTGATTATAGCCATCCTAGTGGAGATGTGAGATGGTATTTCATATGGTTTTGATTTGCATTTCCCTGATAACTAATGATGTTGAGGATCTTTTTAAGTGCTCATTGGCTTTTCATATATCTTCTTTGGAGAAATATCTATTCAGCTGTTTTGCCTATTTTCTAGTTGGATTGTTTGTCGTTTGAATTTTAGAGCTCTTTATGTATTCTGAATACAGATTGGTTTCAAATACGATTTGCAAAAATTTTCCTCATCCTGCGGGTTGTCTTTTATAATTTCTTGATGATATCCTTTGAAGCACAAAGTTTTAAATTTTGATGAAGTGTATTTTAAAATTTTGTCACAGCATGCATGGTGTCAAATCTAAGATGATTTTGCCTAATCCAAGGTCACGAAGATTTTACTCCTATATATTCTAAGAGTTTTACAGTTTTAGTTCTTACATTTAGGTCTGTGATCCATTTTGAGTTAGTTTTTGTGTATGGTTTGAGGAATAGCTCCAGTTTGATTTGTATGCATGTGGATATCCATTGTACAGGCACCATTTATTGAAAAGACTATTCTGTTGAATTGCCTTGGTGCCATTGTTGAAAATCAGTTTGACCATAAATGTGAATGTTTATTTCTGGACTCTCACTTCTATTCTGTTGATGTATATGCCTATGCATTTATGCCATTACCCACTCTGTTTTTACTACTATAGTTTTGTAGTAAGTTTTGAAATTCAGAAGTATGAGTTTTTCAACTTTATTCTTCTGGGTATAGAATTCTAGGCTGATGGTTTATTGTTGCTTTTTCTCTTTGTTCATCTCTTTAAAGACTGCTTGTTGTCATGATGTATCGTGATATCTCATGAGAAGTCTGCTGTCATTCTCATGTGTGTTTTTCTGAATTTGGTGTGTTCTCTCTCTCTCAACCTAAAGCTGCTTATTTTCCCTGGTTTACAGCAATTTTATTAAAAATAATAAAATTATTAAATAATTTTAATCTTGGAAAATGTGCATGTGTTTTAACACATTAACTGCCATGTGAGTTGTATCTAACTCATGATGGTTTTAAGCCCAGGGCCTCGTGAAGCATATGTAACTCACACATCTCTACCTTGGGAGCAGGAAGAACTATTTTTCAAGTTGCATATAACTCACACAAAAAAACAATAAAAAACAGAAATTTTTCATGAAATTAAAAAGGATCGTTTTGTTTTAGAAGTTTTTATTCTATTTTCATAATAAAATACTGTTGCCCCAAGGAAAAAAAATTTTTTCTAGTATGGCAGTCAGTGTGTTCAACATTTCTGCTTGTTTTTGGTGCTTCTTGGATCTCTTGGTTTATAATTTTCAAATTTGGAAAATTTGAAGCCGTTACGTCTTAAAGTAATTTTTTCTGTTCTCCCATTTCCCACCCCCTACTCTTTTACTTGGGACTCCAATTGTATGTGTGTTAGACCTTTTGGAATTGTTTAAGACCTTTTTTTCTTTTTGTGCTTCATCTTGATTAGACTATCTATTGCTATATTTTCAAGTTTACTAAATTTTTTTGTATAGTCAAATCTAGAAATCCCATTTAAGCCTTTTTTTATGTGTTTCATTTTTGTACCCATCATATGCTTTCCTGTATATCTTTGAGTATATAAGACTTATAATAGCTGTTTTAAGATCTTTGGTTTACTAATTCTGTCATGTATTATTTCTGGGTGTCTTTCTGTTTTTTCTCTTTATATGAGATATTTTCCTACTTTGATGGTTTTGATTTGGTGTCAGACGTTCTGAATTTTACATTGTTGGGTGATGAATTTTCTAGTGTACCTTTAAAGAATGTTAAATTTGTTTTTTCATGTGTTAAGTATTTTGTGAATCAGCTTGGTCCTCTCTAGACTTGATTATAAGTTTGTTAGGGCAGATCCAGAGCAGCTTTTATTCTGGTACTTATTTAGACCTACAGTTAAGCATGAGGATTTGACCTGATGCCCCATGTATTAAAAGGTCTTTTGAGAATAAAATCTGGACTATTTCCAGTCCTGGCCCTCAGGAAGTTTTCTTGCATACATGTGCAATATTCAACCAAAGACTCCAGGGACTTCTCTGTACATGTTGGAGCCTCTTTGTGTATCTCTCCCTCTTTTTGGTGTTTTATCCCTCAAATTCTAGCCCTCTCAGCCTTTCTGAACTCCTTTTTCTGTCTTCACAACTCTGGTAGACCATTTTGGTCTGTTGGGATTGCACCTCGCATTACTACCACCTAAAATCCCTCCAGGCACTAAGTTGGAGACATTCAGACAGCTTGCCCCATTTACTGCTTTTCCCCTCATGGATCATAGTTTTGATCTGTGATTAATGTTCAATGATCAGTATTCAGTGTCTGAAACTGGCGTTTCATATAATTTTTCTAGTTTTTAGTTGTTTACTGTGGGAGAGCAATTTCTATAGCAGTTAATCCTTCATAGTGGTAGCAGATGTCCCTATTTTTATACTAGTAAAGTTGTACTAATAAGTTCCAGTTAGGAAATGACCCTTGAAATATTAATGTAAGTTGAAAGTGGGTAAAAAGGGTAGTGTGGAAGAGAGAGAGAGTGAAAAGAAAGGGAACAGTAGGCCTTTTTGATCAGTGAGTTAGGATGATGATGATAAACCTGATAGATAAGGGGTTGAAAAAGAACTCAAAAATGCCTCTCAGATTTCAATATTAGGGTTACTTAGGTGCTATTCCATTAATGAAAGTAGAAGTTTTAATATGAAAAGCAGATTTGACAGTTTCATAATGGAATTGTATTTTGGATATGTTAAATCTCAAGGTGCCTGTGGGATATCCATATAAAAGCCCAAGACTCAGTTGCATATATGACTATGGATCTCTGGAAAATAATTTGGTCTTTAAATATTGTTTTGGTAATTGTCAGTGTCTAGATATTAATGTAAGTTATAGATATTGATGGAATTCAGGGTGAACATCTAGAGTGTGAAGAAAAGTTTACAATGCAAACAGGTTGTATGTACAAAAGAGGAGCCCTAAAACACTAGGGAAAAATATTTTTAATAAGAAGGAAGCATAGTTATTAGCATTGAATGAGTGAGAATGATTTTTTTCATATTGCTTTTTATTGAGGTGAAATTCACATAACATGTAACTAACCATTTTGAAGTGATTGTCACCCCAAGGACAAAACCCTGTACCCATTAAGCAGTTACTTCTTATTCTCCCCTCAGCCTAGACATTGGCAGTCAGCAATCAGCTTTCTGTCTCTCTGGATTTACTTATTCTCGATATTTCATATAAATGGAGTGATACAATATATGACCTTTTCTGCTTCTTTTCACTTAGCGTTGTGTTTTTGAGCTTCACCTACATTGTGACATGTTACCATTGTATGGATATGCCACATTTTGCTTATTCATTGATCATTTGGTAGAGATTCTGGTTGTTTACCCCTTTGGCTATTGTGAAAAGTCCTGCTATGAACATTCACGTACAACTACTCAAGTATCTGTTTCATTTCTTTGGGGTACGTACCTAGGAGTGGAATGCTGAGTCATATGGTAATTCTATGTTTTAACTTTTTGAGGAGTTGTCAAATTGTTTTCCACAATGGATGCACCATTTTACATTCCCACCAACAATGTACAATGTTCAACATTTCTTCATATCCTTGCCAGCACTTGTGTTCTGTGTAATTCTAGTTATTTTATCCCTTTTGATAGGAATTGAATTTAATCTGTAGATTACTTTGACAGTATTGCCATTTTAGCAAGATTAAGTCTTCCAATCTATGATTGCTGGATATCTTTCCATTTATTTAGGTCTTCCTTAATTTCTTTCAATACTGTTTTATAGTTTTCAGTATACAAGTCTTGCCTTGGTTAAATTTACTCCTAGGTATTTTATTGGACACTATTGTAAATGGAGTTTTCCTAATTTTATTTTCGGAATGTTTATGCTGGTGTGTAGAACTGATTTTTGTATGTTGATCTTGTATCCTGAAACTTTGCTGAACTGTTTTACTTGCTCTGTTTTTTGGTGTATTCTTTGGTGTTTTATATGTATTATTTTGTCCTCTGTGAATAGGGATATCTTTACTTTCAAATTTGGGTGCCTTCTATTTCTTTGTCTTGTCCAATTGCTCTGGCTTAAACTTCCAGTGTGATGTTGAATACCAGTTGTGAAAGCAGGCACCCTTGTCTTGTTCCTTGTCTTGGGGGAAAGGTTTTATTCTTTCATCATTGAGCATGATATTAGCTATGGGGCTGTGGGTTTTTTGTAAATGCTGTTAATCATGTTGAGGATGTTCCCTTCTGTGTTAGTTTCTTGGGGCTTCCATACAAAATCCTACAAACCAGGTAGCTTAAAACAAGAGAAATTTATTCTCTTATATTTCTGAAAGCTAGAAGTGTGAAAGCAAGGTGTCAGCAGGGCCATGTTTCCTCTGAGACTCTGGGTAGAATTTTTCCTTGCCTTGGTGGTGCCTGTCAAACCTTGGTGTTCCTTGGCTTGCAGCTGTATCAGTATAGTCTCTTCGTTTGCCGTTCTCTGGGGATGGGGTAGGTTGTGTGTGTGTGTATGTGTGGTCTTTGCATTAGGGACATCAGTCATATTGGTTTAAGGACTCCACTATACTCCAGTATGACCACACCTTATTTTAACTAATTATATCTGCAAGGACCCTAGTCCAAATAAGGTCATCTGCTGAGGTGTTCGGGGTTAAGACTTCTTTTTGAGAGACACACAGTTCAACCCATAATACTTTTCATTCCTAGTTTGTGGGGTTTTTTACAATTATTATGAAAGGATGTTGG